>CM076580.1:753234771-753834771 GCA_034641835.2 Pinus albicaulis
ACCTTTGCTTGATGAAAGTCAAGCTTGATTTGTCTTGTTCTTATCATAGGGCATGTAGCAACTTGAAATTATAGGGGATTATAGACCCTTAGTCATTGGTCCTGGAGATGATGCCCAGTTAACTAGGTCATTGGGAATGATGCCAAAATTTACCTATAACATTCTCTCTAGAGCCTCAGCCTCCAAACTCTCCAAAAGTTGGCGACTAGCAGCTCGCTTTGAGCACATTGAGCGCTGGCTGTAGATTCATAATGCAATTACCTTCAAGCATGTTCTTCATTCAGCCAAAAAGGCTGTGGATCTTCTAGACAATAAAGGGGTTGACCACAACTCCCCCCTCTTCTCTGGCCACCTCTCCAACATTGATGATGAATCCCTCTCTCAACATGCACTTAGTTGGTGCACAACGATTCTCATCCCCCGGATGCGAGTGTCTTAGAATGTTTAACATGGCCTCTCCTTCGTGCGGCAGCTGGCACAGCCACATGGCCGCGCATGTCTCACATGAGGAATCATTTAAGGCCTTTTGCTACCACCCTGACATCATTACTCATCCTCCTGCCTCCAACATTTACAACCGTCCTTGCAGATGCCCGCTCAGTTATTTCATGGCCCCCGATGATGCCATTCCATTAGTTTCTTCATTTTGCCTCTCGGTTCAGGTGGTCGGCCTCTGTGCTGAGCATTCAACGCTTCATCCCTTGCCCTCTCTCTCGATTAAGGCCTTCTGCCTTCTCTCTGGTTGCAATTCTGCATATTATCCTTCCTCTCATGAGCATTCTGACGCCTCCATGCCGCGTCGCCACAGAATGAGGTGTCACCGGGGCCGTGGTCGCAGCCATCCCTCCCGCCCTCCTCTTACCCTTACCAAGGATTGCATTTTTGAGCTCACCCTCAATGTGAATTCAATAGAGGCTACGTACCAGCAACGAGTTTCAGCGCTCATTTCACTGCGCCTCCCTGATGTCCCTTCCAACTCCTCTGGCTCGGGGTCTCAGAAACAAATGAGAAAATTCACCATGACGCCTTCCTATTTCCAACAACCCATAAAATCAGTGGCTCTTCCCACAAAATCTGCAACAAACTCCTCGAGCAGTGGCCATGGCGACAATTCCGTTGAGGACGAAAATGTTGCAGCTTTAGGTGCATGCTCTGCCTCCACACCAGAGCCGTCTACCCAGCTATCGAAGCAGGACGAACGCACCTCAGAAGATTATGGCTTCTTCATTATGGAAGATCCACCTCTTGAAGACATGAAGAATGACATGCCCTGAAAGGAATAACGTCACGGGGTTTCTCACCTCTGCTAGTAACAAATCCATTGTAGTGTTTTTGCTTTATTTTTTTTGCATAGTTTGTTTAAATTTTGGATGATTATGCTTCGTGCTGGTTTCACCATCTGGGGCAATACTTCTCCTAAGTCCTGATATAATTTCTGGGCTGGTTTCCCTAATAGGGGCAGTCCCAATTTTTGAACACTCTCCCTGCCGGAATTGGCTAGTACAATAGTTCTGGCAAGAATGTTTCGAAATCTACCTCTTTTGTACCATATAATAGAAATTAGAATTATTTAGAAAAAAAAAGTTCACATGATGTGTAATTCATTCTATATTCAGTTTACATGTAATTATTTAAAGAAAGAATATATTAATAATAAAAAATATTTTAGTGTCACCCATATGTAAAATATTTCAATCTCCATTTTAAATAACATAATTTTATATCAACTTTATATAGATAAACATAAAGTAATATAAGATTTTAAAAATATTATAAAAGAAAAGATAATATCATTTATAAATCAAAATATGTATGTAAATTTTTTTAACATCAAATATATAGAGATGGAGAGTGAGAGAATTTGTATTCCATTAATATATATTGGATTTGATACGTATCATTTTAAAATAATAATAATAATAATAATAAAATAATAAAATTTATGCATACCTAAAAAAATTTAATGATATGAGGGGGATTTGTAATTCTTTCAATGTTTAATATGAAATTTATATGTAACATTTAAAAAAATATTGATAATAAAAATAATTAAATGTATACATACATAATTAAATTAGAGTTTGGCCAAGGATTTTTACGGTGCTGAATCAATTTATGCACTCAAAAATTTATTTTAAACAATAAGTAGTTAATTCTTGCTTGAAATTGTATCATCTCACCACTTTGTTAAGTTAGACTGGGCCCATATATATACTCTCTCTCTCTCAAGAGAGAGAGAGGGGCTAACATTTTAAAAATTATTAATAATAAAAATTAATTCAATGTATTCATCTCTCTCTCTCTCTATATATATATATAGAGAGAGAGAAAGTGTATCCTATGGATACTCTTTCCCAACATGAAGGGGTGTATATTAACATTTTAATATGGTGAATGTGAAAAAAACTCTTATAGCTAAAACATTTTATTAGTGACGACTTTATAAATGGTTACATCAAATATTACTTAGTCAACATGTAAAAGAAATTTATATAGTCATCATTCAATCTTGGCGAGACATACATTAGACTCACATTGGATAAATAACTCTTGTTATTACTTGCAACACTCTAATATTTGGAATCAACACTCGATCATCAAAATTATTTTTTTTCTAAATCATTGGTCTACACCTTATGTATGATCTATAGTTAAGTGTTTATTAAGGTTTCTTCCCCACGATCTAAATTGATTGGATAAGTGTATATCCCTCAGCTCTGGAGAACCCTCTAGAGACTGGCGGTCACATCATGGATCCCAATGGAAAACAACTGTCCTCATCCTCACTGTCAATGCTCAGGGTTTAAAATGAATGGTGGAAATGTGTTTGGTCAGTTAATGGTAACTGTTCCCACCCCAGTCTCCCATCGACACCATCATTCTGCTTGTTCATTGATACAACTCAACAACTCTCTCAGCTATGGTTTTGGTTTAGTTTTTGTCGATTCTTCACCTTGGTGAGTATGAATTCTGTGGTTATCTTTGCACAATGCCCATAACACTGTTCCAAAGTATTTATAAGAGATTAATTATGATTTCATTGTTGTCCAAATAGCATGGAGCAGTGTATCCTTCATGCATCCCTTCACCAGTATGCGACAAAGTCTCTCCTTTCCAAGTAATGGACGTTTATGGGTTTGCTCATATTTTTTACAGGCTCATTATATTCCCTTTTTACTGCTAACCCTTACCCTAACACTAGGAATTCCTCCTATGTTTCACTACTTTTCCATGACATCTTCTCAGGTACCATCTAGAGTTCAAGGTTTCTTCAAGGGTTATGTTACTAGTCTTTTACCCATAATTTTCAGCGCCATTTGGTCTTTAAGTTCAATAATTTTCCCCTTTTCTCTCATGTCTGATATGCAGGTGAGAAGTTTTGCCTTGATTCTATTTTCTCTTTTCAGGTGCCAAGTTTCCTTTAGGTTCGACAATTAAAAATTCTGGAAAATTTTCCGTTGCTCCAGGTTATTGGGTTTCTACCCCTTCTATGTTCAAGAGTTTCAGATGGTTAGGGTCTCGATCAGGGTTCAAATATTATCTTGATAAATTCCATTTTAAATATAAACCATGATATTTTCTCTTTATGGGCCATGTACAATTATTTTTTTTTTCTTGAAAAGACTCAAAACCCTTTGAGAATCGTACTTACGTTCTTTATTTTACAAGTAGGACCTAGCTAGAGTAATTATAAATTTTCAAGGAAGTTCCAGTTCTTTTCGTTGCATGAAAATATTTATTTTAGAGGCCATTATCTTCATGCCTCGACTGTTTTACAGTGTGTCGTTCTTCTTCAGTTAATAATTCTTCTGTAGTGTGGTTTCCTTAGCATGCATGGCTATGTGTATTGGTTCATTTTTAATACATTATTTTAGTGAATGACATACTATCCATTTTCTACATAATGACTAATTACTGTCGAAATGATTGGTTGTTAACTTGATTTCTTGGTTTATTTAACAGTGGATATAATGTGCCATATTCAAAATTGTTTTTGCATAGAGTTCTTGGTGCAACATCCCCTTTGCATGTATATAAATGTTTGGTTACTTTCCGGTTTGTCACCGTTTATTTGATTTATGTGTGGCTAAATTAATTTTGATTCTACGCACATAGTTCTTCATACTTGGTGAATTAACATTAATAATTGTTATTTCTTTAACAATGACGAACAATACCTCGAGAGAATGAAATCCAACTCACGAAATATATTTCCTGTGCTCGGGTACTAAGGTTTCTATACATGACATAGGTATTTTTCCTTAATGGAATTTTAGCTTGCTACAGAAACTAGCCTGTTCTAGTCCCTGCAATTTATTTGCATCCAAATTTAGTAAAGTTAATTCAAAGGTTTTTCATTTGTATTCTTTACATCCAAACAATTCCTTTTGTCTTTTCCCTACCTCTCACGGAGGCACATGTGAATAGGCCTTTTTTTTTAATTTTGTATCAAAGTTCCTTTCTCTAATCTATTCTTGATGACCTACTTGGTTCAATTATTCGTTAATCAATTCTACTTGTTCAAAACACAAAAAGATTGTTCTATCATTTTCTTGTCATCAGGAGAACAATTGTAAGAACTATATCTTACAAAGTACATGGAAATTAAACCAGACACCTACTATGAGAGTTTCTCATCCAGCAATAAAATTCCAATTTATCATATCTGTAACTATCAGAAAGTTCATAGAATAAAAGAATCTCTCATCCACATTCAAGAGTTTCAAATTCTTCAAAAAACAAAATATTTAGAAGCAATACTAAATTATTTTAAAAATTACAAATTCTTTAATAAACAAAACATTTAGGAACATTACCATATTCTTTTTAGATAAAATAATACCTATCTGTCTAAGTTAGCTCTGCCAGAGAAATAAGACTAGGAAGAGACTCCTTTACCACCCCACCTGTGATACTGGCTATTACGTCCAGGTCTCCCCCCAAGCATCTTAGGTTCCAGAGCAATTTAAGACAATGATCATTCTGAGACCTCAAGACCTCCCGTGTAATCCAGAATATTATTTCTAAGGGTTTCCACTAGTTATGACAAGCTCAAGAAGACTCTCCAGTAGTGCAACTGCTTTCTTGACAAAATCTAGTAACAAACTTTCTTTTCTTCTCTTCATTCATTCCTCCCTTTCCCAACTGAGATATTTTATTTTAATCTCTTAAGGGAAAAAAGTAACTGTCTAACTACCTTGAAATTAAGGATTTTCTTTCAAACTCTTTTCCCCGTCATTTCTCTGACTAAGCATAAATTTCTTTTAAAACAAATAAAATAATATATATATATATATATATATATATATATATATATATATATATATATATATATATATATATATATATATTTACTTTTAAGTTATTTACCAACCTATATCGAAGTACAAGGTCTTGCACAATAAAAAGTTAAATACCAATTATTTACATAGACAGGAGTGTTACATATTCCCCTCCTCGAGCGAAACACTGTCATCGTGTTTACTCATGCCCTTGGAATAGGTCAGGGTATGATTCTCGCATTAAGCTTACATCCTCCCAGGTGGCCTCTTCCGGGCTAAAGTTCATCCATTTCACTTTAACCTGGGTGATATCTCGCCTTCGTAGCATTGTTTCTCTCTGACCGAGAATACGTAGATGGTCTACGAGGAACTCTATATCTAGTTCTACCTATTCCACACTAAAAGATATCATTACTGAAAAGTATTTAATAAACATAATAAACTATCAAGGAGAAAATTAATTTATTAAAACTTTTCCCTACACCTCCTGCCAGTTAATTATATGTCTAGAGTCATATACATTTTTTTAATAAAGATACATGAAACACGTTATGGACTTGCATGTAGCTAGGTAACGCTAGCTGATATGCAACATGTCCAATTGTTTCTAGTATTTGGAAGGGCCCACAGTATCGAGGATCTAATTTCGCACAACCCTTCCATTACAAGGTGCATTTCTTGGGCTTCACTTGAACATACATGTGATCCCCCACCTATAATTCCTTATAAGTTCTTTTTTTATCTACATATGGCTTCGACCTATCTTGAGAAAATTTCAAATTATGTCAAACCCATTTTATAGTGACCTCCATTTTGGCTAACATGTTAGGTCCTAGGATCAGGCTGTTCCAATTAATGGGTGTTATGCATCTCCTTCCATATAAAAATTCAAAAGGGCTCATTTTTAGTGATTCATGATAACTGTTATTGTATGCGAATTACACTAAGTGGAGATACTCCTCCCATTCATTGGGTTTTTGCATTACATACATTCGTAGAAAATATTCCAACACTTGGTTTACTCACTCTGTTTGTCCATTTGTTTGTGGATAATAAGAAGTAATAAACTGAACTTGAGTTCCAAAGTCTGTAAAAAGAGTTCTCCAAAATGTTGATGTGAATTTCACATCTCTGCATGAGATCATAACTTTCGAAATTCCATGTAGTCTAAAAGCTTCCCGCATAAATATGTCTGCAATTTACACAGTTCTATATGTGGATTGAACAAGAATGGATTGGGCTACTTTACTCAGTTTATCCACTACCACCATGATGGAATAATTTTTCCTCCTAGTTTTAGCCAAACTTGTTATAAAATCTAGAGTAATTACTTCTCATTTCCATTCCGGAATGGGTAGAGGGTGAAGCAACCCAGCCGGATGTTGATGTTCAACCTTGAATTGATGGCACTTCAGAAATTTGGCCAAATACTCCATGATATGTGTTCTCATTTCAAGCCTAAAATATTTTGTATTTATAATAAGGAACAATTTTTGATACCAGGGATGGGCAACATAGGGTCTCTTATGAAATTCATCCAATATTAACTATCTAACAGTTGTTTGATTAGCAACATATATCCTTCCTTTATATTTCAACAAATTGTCTTTATTTATGTTATAATCAACTTGTTGTTCAGAACTATTTTTTTGTTTGGTTTGATGCCATAAAAACATATATTCTGGGTCCTTATTAGCAACCTCTTTAATCAGATATGAAAAATTAAATTCCACTTGAATATATGAAAATTTGTACACATGATGTGATTTCCTACTTAATGCATTGGCTACATGGTTTTATTTCCCTTTCAAATGTTTAATATAAAAATCAAATTCACCTAGAAAGGTTGTCCACCTAGCTTGTTGTGCATTAAGACTAGGTTGCTTAAAGAAACTAGTTACGTTGCTATGATCAGTCATTAATACCAAATTTTTTCTGAATAAGTAATGCCTCCATACCTTCAAGGTGTGTATCACTATGGTTAAATCTAGATCATAAGAATAGTACCTTTTTCATGTTCTTTTAGTTTTTAAGACTTATAGGCAATTACCTTGCCCCCTTGCAACAATACTTCTCCCACTCCTTCTTGACATGCATCGATGCATACAAAAAATTATTTTTTAGGGTCTACAAGCTTTAACACTGGATCCATGGTTAATAAACATTTTAACATCTTAAAACTACGTTGAAAATCAATTGTCCATCTGAAGGTTTTTCCTTTCTTATGCAGGTAAGTTATAGGATAAGCTATCCTAGAAAATCCCTTAATAAAATGATGATAATACCCCACTAAACCCATGAAAGATCTGATGTCAGCAACATTAGTGGGAATGGGCCACTCCATGATAGTTTTAATTTTCTTTGGATCAACAACTATCCCTTCTGCAAAAAATACATGGCTAGATATTGTATCTAATCCTTGGAAAAGTCACATTTACTGAATTTAGCACATAGATGGTGGTCTCTTAATGTTTGTAAAACAATTTGTAGATGTTTCTCATGATCCTCTAATTTCCTTGAATATATAAGGATATCATCAATGAATATTAGGATAAAATCAAGATAGGGATGGAACACACTATTCATGAGACTCATGAATGTTGTTGGAGCAACGCAAAGAGAAATTTATCAAAAACCACAAACTCGTAGTGACAATAACGGGTCCTAAAATTTGTTTTAGAAATATATTCCTCTTTTACTCTTAATTGATGATACCTTGATCACAAATCTATCTTAGAGAAAAATGTATCCCCCTTAACCTGATTGAAAAGACCATCGATCCCTGGCAAGGGGTATTTGTTCTTGAAATTTAGTTTATTAAGTTGTCTGTAGTCAATACATAGCCTCATACTACCATATTTCTTTCTGACAAACAAGACAGTGGCTCCCCAAGGAGACACACTTGGGCAAATATAACATTTATCAAAAAATTCTTGTAATTTCATTTTCAGCTAAGTTAGCTCGGGTATACTCATACGATAAGGAGCCCTTAACATAGGTGCAACTCTCGAAATTAATTCCATAATGAAGTAGATATCTTGTTTGGGAGGTAACCTTGATATTTCTTCTAGAAACACGTTGGTGACATATTATATAATTGGCATGCTTCCTAAGGAGGTTGAATTATCGTTAGATTTAGTAAAACCCACTTGGACCACATATATATGGCATCCATTCCTAACACACTTACCTAACTGGGAGGCGGCAATTTCCTGTAGTACTATGGGCCTTTTTACTCCTTGAATTTCTTGTCTGACACCCTCCTTAGTAAGGTAAATTGTTGAGTTCTATAGTCATAGTGATCAAAATTACTCTATTCACTATTGGTTATAGTCTTAGGTCAAATTATAATATTTTCAAATTAAATTTGACATGTATCTTGGTTGTCAAATGGTCCTAAGTCATTGTCTAGGTGTAATTCTACTCTCGTAATACATCATATGTCATGGGCATAAAGGTTAATTCGAAATCTGTTTAATAAGTCATTAAGTCACCAAAGGTAATTTTTCCTTCATTAAGTGTCATAATTAAAAATTTGAAAATAAAGAGTCACGGTTGATCATGTAAGTGTCATGAGTGTCTTGTTGGTTTAGTCAGTAATCATACTCATTAATTTGGGCGTGTGATCATTGTATTTCCATTTGAAGTCATTCATCATCCAAAATTAGTAAGATGTCATGAGAGTTAGCAAAAAAGAGAATAAAGTATATCAAGAGAATCAAGATACATCTACGTCACATGGAGGAAAAGACATCTGCAACTGAAATAATCATCATATATTTCGTATAAATGTATCATCAAGCCATATCCTAGCTCAAATCATCCAAATGATGGAGAAATTGGTCATCATGACAAAGGGAGGTAAAATTTGAATTTTCAAGTTATAAAATGCTCCAAGGAGTTAGATTTGGTTCTATTAACAGTGACATGCATTCAAGGAGCTCAAATTCATCCTTAGAAACTTTTCAACTAAGCCAAGAAAGAAGAATTAAAGAAAAGTTGTGCATCTGCTGCATTTCTGGGAAGCTACTAGGATTTTTGCCGCGTTTTCCTTCTTATGTGGTTCATAGATTCATTTAATATTAAAAAACCTTATTTTTATGTTCACATATCCTCCATGACCTTTCATTGATAATTTCTCATCATTCCCCTCATTAAGATATTTTCATTTCCTTATTTTCCAAAAAAAACCCTAGAAATTTGTTGCATTTTTACCCTAGGTCTACGTTTTGACCCTTTTATCCCCCTTTTATCATTGTTTCTAAGAAATTCCACTTCTAATATCTCCCTAACACTCATACCTACTCCCTGTATTTTCCCTACAGTTTTTCCTACCCCCCTTCCCTCTCATTTCCCTCCTTCGAAATTTGCTGCACTTTTGACTATGTTTTTGTCATCATTGTCAAAAGAGGTTTAAAACGAAATGAAGATGAATTTTGGAAAAACAAAGAAGGTTTTTATTAAGGACATAAATAATCACAATAAAATACTTCAGTTTTTACACAGGTATCATATATTGTGATCTATTCAACTTTTTTGGAAGCCTTTTTTAGAAAATCAAATTCTCTAATTTTTATTGTTTGTTTTAGTCATTATATTGTGGCACAAATGCCGAGAAAATGAAAATGAATTTCCAAAAAATGAGAGAGTTTTTTCTCAAAAATAACCTTATATACAAAAACCTCTTCCCGTTTTGTAACAGGTGTTATGGTTAAATATATATCAGTTGGTATTTGATCCCTATTTTTTGCCTTGCTTCTGCAACAGTTGTTGTGTTATGTGTGTGAGCAATTTTTACTTCATGTAAAAGGTCAAATGTAAAAATGGGTCAATATAAATGGTGAATTGGATATTTTTAAGCATGGTAAATTTAAATATTATATGGTATGGTTAAAATGAACATTGGATACTATTTTAGAGACGAGGTCAATCAATTTAGATAAAAGGGGAAAGTTGTTTCTAACTTCCCTAGGATTTGGCAAAGGTAAATAGGTTCATGAATTAGTTGCTATGGATCAGGATTCGACTCCTTAGAGGGGAAATATTGTTTGTCTTCTATATGTGCTCAAAAACATGTCTAAGCAAAGGGTTGGATGTTTTGAAGTTGATAGATTTTGGGACTAGCATACTCCATTTTTGGAGAGATTTAATATACAATTGCAGCTATTTTTATGGGATTCATGTGTTGTGGTCAGTGACACTATTTTTCTCCAGTTTTTCTTATTCTTTTGATTGTTAGATGCTTCTATCATCTATTCATATTTCTTATTATGATTAATCTCTTAAGTGTTAAACATAAATCATTATCTAAATGTTTTGTTTTGTTTTAGATTAACATTTAAATGTTTTTCTAAAAGATAAGTGAATTCATGCATATTCTCACTTATTCTATTTCATATGATTTTCTCCTTACCATACTAAAATGACAAACCCATTTGTGTCTCTGATTACATCTATCTTTCCTCAATTAATGTCTGCAACTGATCTTTTGACCTATTTGGCCTAGTTCCTTAACCTATTGCTTCACATCCAACAAAACTTAAATCAAAATCCTACTGTGAAAAATACCTAGCCTAAAACCCTAATAATTCCAATAAAATTTTGGTTGATTTTAGAGAGAACCCTCTCTAATTTGGTAGGGCTAGCTACCAAATAAAAATTTTGGTCTGTGGTTACCTCTTTGGTTTCCTTTCTCAGCCTTGGGAAACTAAGGAGTTCTTACATTTTGGCGCCACTATTGGGGAAGCGAAAGGTCACATTTTCCTCGGGTGTGAACGATAAGGATTATATCTTATTGATGATGGTGGACAGTGATCAGACATAGGAAGGCTGAAATCATTCACCTGGCGACTCCAATTGATCCAAATACTCCACTAGCAACAATATCTAGAAATCGAGATGAGTTCTCAGTCCAGAAGATATGCTCCTATGCATCGAGATCATATTCCACACTTTCAAAATCGTATGCCTCACTTAGATTGGAAAACATATTTTCCAAAATTCAGTTGGAAAAGGTGATGATGCTACACTTCATTTAGTAATATTTCATATGCATGAGCGTAAGTTGAGGATTAATTTTCATGAAGATTGTTTAATGAAGATGTTCATGATCACATTAGAAGAAAGAGCATGGTTTTGGTATGAAAGCTTGACTCCTGCTTGTATTTATTCTCTCAAGGATTTTCACTCAGATTTTTTTGAGAAGTATAGAGAAACCTATCCTCCATTACTTTTGATTAAGGATTGTTGTGATGACTTTGAGAATTTTATTCAAGGGCTAGAAAGTGCTTATGGCGATGAAGACTTTATGGATGATGAAATCTTGGATTCTTTGAATGAAAACCCTTTTCACCACCATGATAAGATCATGTATTCTACCACGGATGACAACAAACTTGAGAAAAATTCTTCAAAATATGACATTGATATTCTATCTTCCAAAGTTGATGATAATTCGCAGCAGTCTTGCCAATCTTCAAGCGATCAAGATATATATGAAGATGTTCTTTCTAGCTTCCCTTCTCTCCTTTCCTCTTCTGAGTTTTTAATTCAAGAGGAAATATATGCAGATCATAATTTTGAGTGTGCTTGTATAGAAACTTTAGAGAGTCATGATTTATTCGTTGTGGTTAAAAGCAATGTACAAAAGGTTTGTTGTCTTGAGTTTGATGAATATGTTCAACAACCTTCAAATGATAAAGATATATAATTTTTTCAAATCCAAGACAATTTTCTTTCTAATAGACATGAAAATCCATTTGTAGATATTTTTGTTGATGTTGATTTGGCTATCTCAATTTAAGATCAAGAACATACAAATATTGTCTCCAATTTGGATGATATGGAAGATCACATTGTTGCATTTCCATTTAAGAGGGATCAACCAAATGAAGAAGAACAATCAACCATTATATTTTAAGGTCTCTCCCTTCTTTTTTCTGATCCACAAGAGGTAATGTTTCATGATTTTAAAGACCCCTTGGGCAGTCTTTTGGAAGCATCAGAAAAATTGGAGTTTATTTTATTCACCAACATGGGTTTTGGACTCAGGTATTATTTTGAGTTGACATTATATAAATATTTCTTTATGCCTGGTGGAGCTAAATACAAGCGTCAGTCAAGTAGTCATTTACTTGATTGGTTACACTGGATATTCGAATTCACTTGATAAGATTGTTTATGGATCAGTTAGTGTAGGTAATGTGTGATGAATAAGATCAAAATTCTGAGCATCTTTTTCAGTGTCAGTTTCCAATAGAGTTTGCAATTGACGATGTACAATTCAGTTTTCAGTTTGATTTGCGTCAGTTTGAGGATTGTAGTTGCAGTGACTCCATTGCCCAATGAACAAGGCGACCTCGTCTATGGTGTTCTTGACACCTCCTAAAGGAGCTTCCATTCCCATTGGAGCCCGTGTTAGAGTCCTATATTAATAATGATCAAAATTACTCTTTTCACTATTGGTTATATTCTTAGGTAAAATTATAATATTTTCAAATTAAATTCGACATGTCTCTTGGTTCCTAGAATTTTGGCTTCTGTGATCGATCGTACAAATTATGGAATTCTTTTGGGAATAATCACATGCAATGGAACATTGTCAACATGTTTCGAACCAACCAGTATGGTTCATCCATTGCATGTCATTATTACCGAAAGAATTATATAAAATGTCTCTTGGTTGTCAAATGGTCCTAAGTCATTTTCTAGGTGTAATTCTACTCTCATAATACATCATATATCTGGTTATCAAGGTCAATTTGAAATCAGTTTCATGAGTCATTGAGTCACCAAAGGTCATTTTCCTTCATTAAGTGTCATCATTAAAAATATGAAAATAAAGAGTCATGGTGTCATAAGGTTTATTATGAAAGTGTCATGAGTGTCTTGTTGATCTAGTGAGTAATCATACTCATTAATTTGGATGTGTGATCTTCATATTTCCATTTGAAGTCATTCATCATCCCAAATTAGTACGATGTCATGAGAGTTAGCAAAAAATATAATAAAGTGCATAAATAGAATCAAGGTACATCTATTTCACATGGAGGAAAAAACAACTGCAACTGAAATAATAATCAAATATTTTGTATAAATGTATCATCAGGCCATATCCTAGCTCAAATCATCCAAATGATGGAGAAATTGGTCATCATGACAAAGAGAGTTAAAGTTTGAATTGTCAAGCTATAAAATTCTTCAAGGAGTTAGATTTGTTTCTATTAACAATGACATGCATTCAAGGAGCTCAAATTTAGCCTCAGGAACTTTGCAACTAAGCCAAAAAAGAAGAATTAAAGCAGTGTTGGGCATCTGTTGCGTTTCTAGGAAGTTGCTAGGGTTTTTGTTGCGCTTTCCATATTACATGGTTCATAGCTTTATTCAAGATTCAAAAAAATTCTTTTTATGTTCACACATACTCCATGACCCTTCATTGATCATTTCCTATCATTCCCCTCATTAAGATATTTTCATTTCCTTATTTTCCCAAAAAAACCCTAGAAATTTGTTGCATTTTTACCTTAGGTCTGTGTTTTGACATTTTTCTCCCCTTTTTCTCACTTTTTCTAAGAAATTCCACTTCTAATATCTCCTTAAAAATCGTACCTACTCCCCATATTTTCCCTACAATTTTTCCTACTTCCCTTCCCTCTCATTTCCCTCCTTTGAAATTCGCTGCACTTTTGACTCTATTTTTTTCATCATTTTCAAAAGAGGTTTATGATCCAATGAAGATGAATTTTGGAAAACAAAAGGAGATTTTTTTAAGGACAAAACCAATCACAATAACCTCCTTCAGTTTTTACACAGGTACATAGATTGGGATATATTCAAATTTTTTGGAGGCATACTTCAGAAAATCAAATTCTCCAATTTTTCTTATATTTTTTAGCCATTATTTTGTGGCACAGATTCTGAGAAAATGGAAATGAATTTCCAAACACTAAGAGATGTTTTTCTAAAAAAAAAAAATTATATACAAGAACCTTTTCCAGTTTTGTAACAGGTATTATGGTTAGAGAGATATCAGTTCATCTTTGACCCCTATTTTTCGTTGCGCTTCTGCAACAGTTGCTGCGTTTCTATCTGTGAGAAATTTTTACTTCATGTAAAAGGTCAAATGTGAAAATGGGTTAATGTAAATGGTGAATTGGATATTTGAAGCATGGTAAATGTAAATATGCTATGTTATGGTTAAAATGAACAATGGATACTATTTTAGAGATAAGGTCAATCTGTTTAGATAAAAGGGGAAGTTGTTTCTAACTTCCCTAGGATTTGGCAAAGATAAGAAAGGTTCATGAATTAGTTGTTATGGATCAAGATTAGACCATTTAGAGGGAAATTATTGTTTTTCTTCTATATGTACTCAGAAACATGTCTAACCAAAGGGTTGGATGTTTTTATGTTGATACATTTTGGGACTGGCATACTCCATTTTTGTAGAGATTTAATATACATTTGCAACTATTTTTATGGGATTCATGTTTTGTGGTCAGTGACACTGTTTTTCTCTATTTTTTTCTGATGAATTTGATTTTTAGATGCTTCTAGCAGCTATTCATATTTATTCTTATGATTTATCTCTTAAGTGTTAAACAAAAATCATTATCTAAATGTTTTATTTTGTTTGAGATTAGCATTTAAATGTTTTTCTTCCATATAAGTGAATTCATGCATCTGCTCACTTATTCTCTTTCTTATGATTTTCTCCTTACCATACTACAACTAAAAACCCATTTGTGTCTCTGGTTACATCTATCTTGCCTTAATTAATGACCGCAACTGATGTTTTGACCTATTTTGCCTAGTTCCTTAACCTATTGCTTCACATCCAGCAAAACTTAAATCAAAATCCTACTGTGCAAAATACCTAGCCTAAAACCCTAATAATTCCAATAATATTTGGGTTGATTTTAGAGAGAGACCTCTCTGATTTGGTAGGGCTATTTTCCAAGTCAAAATTTTGGTCCGTGTTTTCCTTAGTAGTTTCCTTTCTCGGCCTTGGGAAACTAAGGAGTGCTAACATAACTAATGGTCTTCTCTTTAAAATTTATTAATGACCAATGTTTTTCCGACCAGTCCATCCCAATTAGAACATTATAAGACCCCAAAGGTAACACATTTAGATTTATAATAACTAGATGGCTTGCTATTTCAACAGGGAAGTCATCCACCTTGGTTGTCACCCTTCTTTTTTCCCCTATGGCCAGCTGCACTAACGAGAGATTTTTAAATTTACAGGTTTGTAAATGACACATTTCAAGGATTTTTGGGTTGACATAACTTAAACTGGCTCCCGGGTCTATCAAAATTGACACAACATGGTTAAGCATCTTACCATCAAATTCAATCATAGTAGGATGATATTAAACTTGATGATCGTCAAGGGAAACATTAATATTTTGTATGTTCTGTGCCACATCACCAACTGTAGAAGCCTCTTGAATGTTGGAAGTCGATTATTTTCTAGTCTGGTGTGGGGAATGTTTGTAATAATGAGGCTCCCCACATCCCCAACATTGCAATGGAGGTTTATGCGATTGACTGAAATCTGGTTTACTAGAGACCTCGACTTGTTTCGATTCATTTGGTGATTTCAGTTTCTGTTGATTCCTTACTGATGTTTTACTGTGTGGGTTCTTATGTAAATTTCTGACATTCCCACCTTTCATTTTTTTCATGTTCTATAAACTTTTTGGTCCTTTTTTTTTAGCCCAATTCTTACCACCTTCTCCCTTCTGATTCATCTGTTGATAACAAATTCACACCTTTCTAATGGCCTCATCCATGGTTTTGGGGTTATCAATTTCCAAAAGTTCTTTCATGAAGGTTGGCAAGCTACTTATAAAACATTACACTTTGGTCTTATCCTCCAAAATGTAAGGAACACACCTCAACAAGGATGTGAAATTGGTCACAAAATCATCCATAGAAAGTTGTCCTAGTTGGAGGTTGTGGAATTCTGTCACCTTATCATCATAAAATCACTAAGTCAAGTATTTTTCTTTAAATTGTTTTTGAAAGTCTCCCCAAGTCACCCCCTACTCGTCAATTTCATGAATGACCTTAACCTCTTCCCACCATAACGTAGTATTTCCTTGAAGCTGATAAATAACTAGTCTTGCATTCAGGTTATCATCATATTCATAAATTTGAAAATATTTATTAATATTAATCAACCATGATTCAACGACCTCTTCCACTTCTTCATCGAAATTTGGGGGTTTTATCATTTCTAACTCCCCTTTGAACTTTGTTCTCTGTTTCTTATTTTTTTGATGGCCTAACAAAATATCGGACTCTTCCTCTTTTCCTCCCTTGTCCCCCTTCAAGCGCTGAGTACAACTTACTGCAGGTGCATTTTCACCTCTCTGTCTTTGCTTCTCATATTTTTCTTCATTACCAAAAGTAGGTATAGAATTTATTTGGTTTTGGCGATCAAATAAAATTTTCAATATTCATTCTTGATCTTGCATTAATATATCATTGTCTGTGCACGAACTGGACATCTCAGTCCTTAACTGTTGAACGATTTCAAGCAACATAGCTCTGGGGTTTTGTTGGCCTCCTTCCAATTGAACCCACATCTTTGAGTTAACTCCTGAAATAGAAATGGAACTTGATTCGATAGATGGTCATATAGGTTGTGTACCTCCAGCTCCCCTCCGCATCATGCTTCACTTATGTGATCACGCAAGGTAAAAAATAATAATTTATAAATGGTTACATAAAATATTACTTAGTTAACATGTAAAATAAATTTATATAGTTACCATTTAATCTTGGCAAGACATACATTAGACTCTCAGTGGATAAATAACCTTGTTATTACTTGCAAAACTCTCTAATTTCTGGAATCAACACTCGGTTGTCAATTTTTTTTTTCTAAACCATTGTTCCACACCTTATGTATGCTATATAGTTAAGTGTTTGTTAAGGTTTCCTCCCCACGATATAAATTGAAAGGATAAGTGTATATCCCTCAGCTCTGGAGAACCCTATAGAGACTAGTAGTCACATCATGGCTCCCAATGGAAAACAACTTTCCTCATCCTCAACGTCCGTGCTTAGGGTTCAATCGAATGGTGGAGATGTGTTTGGTCAATTAATGGTAACTGTTCCCACCCTATTCTCCCACCGACATTGTCATTTTTCTTGATCATCTATACAACTCTACAAATATCTGAGCTAGGTTATTTGTTTAGTCTACACTGATTCTTCTTCTTCGTGAGTGTGAGTTTTAGTGGTTATATTTGTATACTACACATATGTTGTTCCAAAGTATTTATAAGAGATTAATTCTAATTAAGGTGTTGGCTAGATAGCATGGAGTAGTGTGTCCTTCATGCATTCGTTCACCCGTATGCGACAAAGTCTCTCCTTTCTAGGTAATGGAGGTTTATGGGTCTTCCTCATATTTTTTATAGTCTCATTATATTCCCTTTTTACTACTAATCCTTACCCTAACACCAATAATTCCTCCTATGTTTCGCTACTTTTCCACGACATCTTCTCAGGTACTATCTAGAGTTTTGGGTTTCTTCAAGGTTTATGTTACTAATATTTTGCACATATTTTTTAGCGCCATTTGGTATTTAATTTCACTAATTTTTCCCTTTTATCTCATGTCTGATATGCAGTTGAGAAGTTCTTCCTCGGTTCCAGTTTATGTTTTAAGTGGTCATGTTTACTTCGGGTCTGGAAACTAACAATTACAGAAAAAATTCCCTTGCTATAGGTTATTGGGTTTCTATCCCTTCTATGTTCAAGAGTTTCAGATGGTTAGGGTTCCGGTCATGGTTCATATATTATCTCAATAAATTCCCTTTTAAATTTAAACCGTGATATTTTCCCTTGACAGGACATGTATAATTATTATTTGTTCTTCAAAATACTCAGAACCCTCTAAGAATCGAACTTATGTTCTTTATTTTACAAGTAGAACCTAGTTAGAGTAATTATAAATTTTCAGGGAAGTTCCAATTATTTTCGTTTCATGCTAATATTTATTTTAGAGGCCATTACCTTCGTGTCTCAACTGTTTTACAGTGTGTCATTCTTCTTTAGTTAATAATTCTTCTGTAGCATGTTTTCGTTAGCATGCATGGCTATATGTACTAGTTCATTGTTAATAAATTATTTTGGAGAATGGAATACTATCCCTTTTCCACATAATGACTAATTACTATCGCAATGAGTGGTTGTTAACTTGATTTATTGGTTTATTTAAAACTAGATATAATGGGTCGTATTCATAATTGTTTTTGCATTAGAGTTCTTGGGGAAACATCCCCTTTGCATTTATATAAATTTTTGTTTACTTTTTGGTTTGTCACCGTTTATTTGATTTATGTGTGGCTAAATTAATTTTGATTCTACACATATAGTTCTTCATACCTGGTGAATTAACATTATTGATTTTTATTTACTTAAAAATGGTGAGTAGTACCCCAAGAGAATGGAAACTGGCTCACGGAATCTGGGTCCTCTTCTTTGGTACTAAGGTTTCTAATCAAGAAATATGTTTGTTTCCTCAGTGGGCTTTTAGCTCGATGTTATGTAAACTAACTTGATATTGATTTCTCATTCCTTCTTCAATTTTCCTTCCTTCATCCAATTGGGTTTTTAATTTGATGATATCTTCTTTGTAAACATATTCTTTCTCACCAAGTATTTGCAATAATTTCTGTTGGCTTTTATTTTCAGCCTTGAGCTTTCTAATTTCTACTTCTATGGTTTCAATCTTGCAAGTCCCTTCATATTCTAGATCTGAATTCTCTACAAAAGGGTTATTACCCCTTCTCTCCAAAGCATCAAACTGAATTGAAGGATCATTATCTTTTAAACCATCAAACTCAAGTAAAACATCATCACTACAAGAAAATGTACTTCTAGATATAAAATGAGCACAACATTTACCTTTACTATTTTTTACCAGCAAGAAAAGTTGGTCTTTTGAATTTGAAAATTTTCTCACTTGTTTGCTTCTCTTCCTTTTATGAGACAACTTATTCTTATTCTTGATCACAGCCCACAATCTGTCTCAATGGATCAAACTTCATCGAGAGAACCCCGCTCTCATACCAATTGTTGGAAATGTGATCACTAATGAGAGGGGGGGGGGGGGTGAATCACTAGTGACAAGGTTTATATGTATACTTTAAAATCATTTTCCAATTAGTGATTTACAATCACACATTACACCATTAGTATATTAGCTCATATAATGCATTAACCAATTATGTAAATACCATGATAATCACATTAAATCCATAACACAATCAAACAATAACATGCATAAAGGACACAAACATATCTAGTGGAAAACCACCCTCCGGGGTAAAAACCACCCTTTGCTGCTGTTGATTCTCTACTTCATATTTTATTAATCAAAAAATCAATTTATATCATCATAGTTAGTTATGTCCATCAAGGAAGTTTCTCATATAACATCGACTTTGTGAACACCCATCCATTGAAGGCCTCTACCCTAAAAAAGCCTTGCCCAACACCCATTGGACTATGAGAATGCTACTTCCTGTACTAAAGCTACCAACACCCATCAACAAGGAAAACCCATCCACTGAAGGCCTCTACCCTAAAAAAGCGTCGCCCAACACCCATTGGACAATGAGAATGATACTTCCTCTATTGAAGCTACCAACACCCATCAACAAGGAACACCCATCCCTTCTTCACCAAGCTATCTCGATTTGATGATCATCTAGGGCCACATTTCATAATGTTTCAAATTGGAACCCTGCAAAAGACAACAATAAATTTTTCTCTTTGATAAGCTTAATACATCATCTCAATCAACCAAACCAAATACCTCTCATTCAACTCAACCAACAACATGCATAAGCTTATGGTTATAATAAAATAATCTCATTGTAAAATATCAAAACTACACAGCAATGGTCTCCAAGGATATGCAACAATCCTCCAATTTACTCTCTGCTCAAACTATGCTCATTGAATAAAAAAACCCATAAGTCTCCTACAACGCAACCATATATCTAAATCTTGCATACATACACTCCAAAAACATCTCCACAAAAAATAGTGCGTAATATCAAACAAGAAAACCATGGAGTATCTTTACAATGTAATGCTACAATATTGCAACTCAAACATATGCAATATAATCATTGTCCCCTTAGTTATGAAATCCTATAAACACAATGTTAGCTTAACAATAGTTACATAGAGAGAATTATTAACATATAATATCCACAATAGAATAAAACTTCTCCATGATTTGTCTTCATAACCTCCATGAACATCTGAAGAAGCACATACATAAAAATCTGCCATAAAATTCTGACCTAAAGCTCATTGATATCTGCTACAATGACTGCATATTCCATCTCATAGGGCATCTCTATACTCCTAACAGAATCATCTCTTAATATTTGGTTATCCGTCTAATGTAGGAGCTCGATCTGAAGACTATGCATCAACCTATCCATCTCACACTACACAAACCATAGTCAATCTACTCTTCTTTTAAACAATTTTTGCCACTACTCCACCACTTACTCCATTAAATCATTCACACTTCAAATTACATTCCATCATGTTGATTTAGTCAATTTTAACTTTAATGAAAATTCTCGAACATCATACATCAATAAAACCAATTAAATCATCCGAGGAGCGTGAGGAATCCGAAGAAACTTCACTACAGACATAGTCACTTGCACAACACTGTTGAAAATATACTGGAGCTCCTAAGTCGCTTGCACATGCTTGCAAGGGAGCGACTGGAGGTTTCTAGTTGCTCTAATGACCCATCATCCATGCGACTGGGTAGAGGATGAAGGAAAAACACAACATCTTCCACTCAGAACTATCTCCAACTTATTGCTAAAACCCTTTGGCATCTGTAAAGATTTTCCAATCCATGACAAGCCTCAAAACCATCTCTGCAATCTCCCATTAAGATTATAGATGAAGTAGTCACCATAATTGCAAGAACCAACTCATGAGAGCAAAAAATATATAAAGTGGCATCACAAATGAAGCTCGATTGTATATGGGATCATGAAAACCTCTTCAATACCTTTAGACATCATCATAATTTCAATCCATAACTTAGAAGCATCAAGTGAATCTCAAAAGAAAAATTTCAAGCATCATCTACATGGAGACGTATTTGACCAACCAACCAACAAAACCATCCAAGCATTTGCAGCATAAACATTTGCCATAATAACCATAGAGACCAATACAATCAAGCATATGGATACCATCTCCAAACCAAGTCCAGGTTGACATCAATTCCAACCATAAATCACTGCAACATTCATCAACTATCACCTCATCACAACATCAATAGAAACAATGAGAATCTCTTGATTATCAATGATGTTCAAAGTAAGAGTATTTTCTTAAAAAATTACAACAATCTAATGAAAATAAAAGTAATGGCATAACAATGTCTCATTTTGGTTAGTGACTAAAATGGAGGATTACAACTGTTAAAACCAAGTTGGTTGAATTATCAGGAGTGGTCAAATCTGTGTTGATAGAACAGTCTTGGTTGACCTAGCTGACTAGCAATGTTCATATCAACTTCCAAAAATTGCACAAAGATAATAGAGTGTTCATCAACATGAAAAAAAGCAGCAACATCAAAGTATTGAAAATCATATTGTGACAATATTGCAAAATCTTGGAAGAGTGGCATAACATCATTTTGGAAAAAGGTAGTAGCAACATTCTTACAAGCCTATTAAACTTTCCAAACATACGTGTTGACATTTTGTCAATAAAGTTACCCAAAAATAGTTATCATGTCATCAATACAATAAAAAATTCATAAGTCATGGTGACATGAAAGGATAGCATACATTGGTCTAAAAAACAATTATTGGAGTAAAAGGATGTAGTTTTAAAGGTGAAAGTGGTTGCAAATGTAAGGAAATAATGGTAAAATTCCAATTCCTAGACCCAACGACAATGTTCATGATTTTATGAAGAAGTATATACCTTCCACATTCACCATTTAAGAAATCCATTAAATATGCAAAGAAGGTGTTCAGTGCAATATACCATTTTGAGGACAAGAGGTTTTGGATATAAAAATAGTTTGAAGGAAATCTCTATAGTCTTCCCTTGAATGGATTAGGTTGATATTTGATGGATTTGTTACAAAAAAAAGGTTAGTATATAAATGCTTAATCTAAAGTAAATAGATATCCAAATTTTTAAATCTTCTAAATACAGTACCAAACTAATATCCATACATGCTCCCATGATCCTTGTTTTATTCTAGAATCATCTTGGGATTTATTTCTTTAATGGATATCGTTGTATATTTGTAGAAAGTTCTAGGTTGGGGAATTGTGCCAAAGCATATAAGTAAGGTTTTGGTTTTAATTGGATGACCAATGCATTAAACCTTTAAACATATAAAAATCCTAAGTATTTCTGAGAAAATAGAAGGGTTGATTTTTCATTCCTAACAGAATTAACCTTTGAAATGATTTGGAAAGTAGAAATTAAGAAGGTATATAATTCTTTAAACATTCACATTGAACATCTAATTTATCATATGCAGTAGATTCATGTAGAATATTTCTACAACCAAAAAATACGTATCTAAGAGGTGACAAAAGACAACAATTAAAAGATTTAGAGGAATTAACTAAGACAAGTTGTTCAGATAATTAATCTCTTTTACTAATTATAACTTTGCAAGGGGTTTTCAGGGAGATTGACATTAAATCTAGCCTTACCCAAACTCCTATGTTACCTTGAACATATGCAGAAAGAAAAATGGAAAGCATAAATGAATAACTGGAAAAAACTCATATAGATACACAAGTTGTTCAGAATGAATCCAAAATCCTTCGATTATCTTTAGAAATAAACTAGAATATTAGAACACTCAACACACATTTTGAGGCTATTGTTTGATGACTAAAGCTGGAAATTATATTTTATGTTTACTGCCCCTGTTATTTTGTTGTTTTCACGTGTTTATATGCTTTCTAATCATTGAAATTTTGCACTTTGTTCTAGTTGATGAGCTCGAGTAATTTATCCCATCTCTTATCATCTGGGAAAAAAAATTTTGTTTAACTTATTGTATGTCTCATGAACTGATGTGTATTTTTAAAAAGAAGACCTAGAAAAAAATAAATTTTGAATAAAAAAATCATATTATAGGTCTTCCATGAAAGATTTTACAGTAATTATTCCTCTGACTTTAGAAAACTTGGGTTTATTTGCTGCTATCTCATGTAACTTATGCATATAATTATTTAGTGGAATCAATTGTCCACTAGAGTCTCACAAATATGGGAGTCCTTTTTGGCACATAGCATTAAATTTTTTGTGGAATTTTTTGATATGCACTTCTAATTTTTGACACTTATTCTCTAGCTCTAACATTGGGTTTCTTTTTGTTAAAAAATTCTTTGCGTCTAGGACTGCATCAGTCCTATGTTCAATCCAAATTATTCAAGTTCATCCTTTGTTTTAGAGTTTAGGACTTTAATTATTCTAGTAGCTTCCCTTGATTTGTGATCTAGATCTTCTTTAATTTCTTCTACTGTTGCCTTTGACCTCTAGAATAAATCTTCCTGCTCAAAAATAATTTCAATTGATGACCATAATTTAGTGAAATATGCATTAATATCAGTCCATATTGTTTCCTTGGCTTGAGATAAGGCCTGTGCAATCAATGATTCATTTTCATATATTTCTAATTGCTTGGTTAACTTGAAATTTTTCTGTATTTCAACTAAATATGCATGATCAGTTTTGATTTTTCTATCTTGAATCTTCTCAAGCTGCAATTTAAGCTTCTCAATTTCCTTATCCTTCAAAGATGGATCTCCCATGACTTTTAACAAGTGTTCTACTAAATTTTGGTTACTAGACTATTTTTTCGCCGTGGACGCTACTATTGTAGAAGTTCCCGCTCCAGTGCTAAGTTGTAGCTCTCTTTCCTTGATTAACTTCTCCATTTCTATATCCATTTTCTGATTTTTCATATTCTATTCAACAATCATTCGAAGCATGTTCTCTTTATCCTTCTCTAAATGACTGACTTATTGGGCCTATGGATGTTAAGTGGTTTGTAGCTTCAACTGTTTCCTTAATTCTTGAATACCATCATTCATTTTTTATTATTATCTCTTATACTGCTTTTACATCCATATGATCTAGTCCTAATTTCAAGACTAGGTCTTCAAGTCCCTTAATTCTTGTATCCTTAGCTAGAGAAGACATCTTTTATATCTTTAAATGAGAATGAATAGTATTTAATGATGCACGCAACTTAGAAGATGCCATAGAAGAAATGATCAAGGATGTACAAATCATCTCCCCTGCTTATTTTTGTAGATCAATCGGATCTATGGGATGAATATGTTTGGTGTCAAAATAAAACAAGGAAGTTTTATAATCCTCAGAAGTATTAGGTACAAGGACCTTTGGTTCCAAAAATTCCAATTAGAATTGTCCCTTTTCATTGTCTAAGGCTGAAAGTAGCATGGTATGCATTTTAGAAGATTGTTTCCAAAACTCTGCATATGTTGAAGTCTTCAGTACTTCATTCTGCTTTTTCATTTCTAGAAATATTGAAAATATACTCTGTTTCCTCGAAGAAGGAGATGTAGGAGAAGGAGAATCTATTCTAATTTATTCAATTTTCTACAATGATAATGGTGAATCTCCTATAAGAGTAGTTGTAAAAGGTCCTTCAAAAGTTTGGACTTTTGAGGATTCTTCTTCATCATTATTTGTTGTTTTTCTTCTCTTCATGACTTTGAAATTTGTTTGTTGCAGATTTGATTCTGATGGAGATTGACTTTCCCTTGAACTTTTTAAATTATTTCTCTGTGGTATTTTGATCTGGATTTATGCAGGAACACAATAGAATACACATATAACCATAAATAAAAATATGCAATGGAAATAACACTTCATTTCATTAATATCAAAGAACTGAAATTTGCTTACAGACATAATGGAAATAAACTAGCTAGGGCACTAGTAGCTTATCTCTGAGAAGAGATGTGGCGGCTACAAACCTCTGAAATCTGTGTTAAAATGAGGCTCGAAGGCCTATATATTATTGAGAAACAATGGAAAAACCTAAACATCCAAAAACCTAACCCTAGGAGATGAAATTCCAGACTATGGGCCCTGTTGGGGTAAATTGGTACATCAATTTCCCGGGTTCGTAACTTTTGCATACTGTTGGCTCAAGGGGTCCTGACCAAGGTTCGGAGCTCAAGGTTTGCCAACAAACCCCTATACTACTGGCCCTTTTAGCAATGACCTACTTGCGTAGGTCAAAGTCTCACCTGAAGTAGTATGGGTGGGTGTTGGAACCAGGTTTTTGCACCCTGAGAAAGGATAGGTAAGGCAAGCAGAGCTGCATTTGGCCCTGTGATACCCAGATCACCTTGTTCTTCACAGGGCCAAGCGGGTCTCTATTCGAATTCACGTGCGCTAGATCTATAATTATATGCTTTTACGATAGTAGCGCAACATTGCATAAACATAACATAACAGATCTAGATACAGAAAACACACTTACAAAGATCTTCGCAGCTTAAATATAGAAAATGCATAATGCAGTAATTACCAATGATTCACACAAATAATAATCACAGATTCAATTCTCTATCAACCTTTCTTATTCATCAATTCCTTCTTACAGTTCCCTTCCCAGCCTGTGCACACAACAGCAGGGTCCGCACACAGCTGGACTTGGATCTCCGCACACACAACCAGCAGGAGTCCTTTCCCCAAAAACCCAAACAGATAAATTAAACCACAATTCGCATCAATAGTTCTTCAAATCTCTACCTTACAATACAAAATGTTCCTCTATTTATAATAATCTATCCTAGATTTTCCTATGATCCGCAAACCGTGGTTTTCGGACCCCTGGTTTACCCTTTTACCCATTACAATGCTTTCAGGGCTTTGACCCACCCCAAAACCCCTGCGCTAGATTAAATCTAATAAAAAGTATTCAAAATGAACTAGTTTCGCAGATCTTAGGAGACCTTGTTCCAACAGTCCCCCAACACAATATTGTGACTCGTCTTGAGTCACTATGGTGGTGCGGCCTCGATCTGCGCATGCAAGGTATCAAGGGCACGAAAGAGCGGAGGGAGCACTTCCTGACTCTGGGCAGCAGCTCGTTGTGCAATGTTGACAAGCGTCAGGGAGGCAGGGCCGTCTGGAGCCGCAGTAGCCTATTCTAACATCCGGTGGAGGCGCGCAATGGCGGTATGAGCATCCTGGGAGATCTGGAGAGCGGTGTCACCCCATGGTTTCAACCGTTTCTTGACGACATGCTTGGCGCGACGAAGATTCGTAATCGTTTCCATGACGGTTAGACGCTGTGTAGAGACGTTGGAGGGCAAGGGAGCTCTGACCTGATCGAAAGCAGCTTCTGCCTAGCGTAAGTCTTCCTAGATACGATGAAGCATAGGATGGTATCGGACCGTTGTCTAGAGCTGCGTATCTATTTTGACCAACTGCGTGCCCTGAGTAAGCTGCTCCTGAATACTATTTGTTGCTTCTGTGATCAATGCAACCCACTGTGCCCGAACTTCCAGAGGTATTTCACACTGCTTTCGTGCAGTTCGATCATGGTGGCAGACCTCTTGCAACACCGTGGTGTATCATCCTTGTAGTGCCACGTGGGATAGCTGCGCCATATCTATTTTTATGTCCATAGCGGTTGGAGCATGATCGTTAACTAGGATAGTGCGAGGGAGCGACCAAATAGGGCTTCCGTTGGTCGGTAATCTGGGACTGCGGAGAAGTTGCAACATATCCCTATATCTCATTGTTCCTTCCTGGTGCAGGACTAGTCGTGACCTAATTGCGACACTGTTGGTGGGGGACCGTGATAATAGCATACCCTCTTCTGTTGGATCATCCGAGGCCATCCGGCTGGGTCCCGCGGTCATCCCCGGTGTGCGAAGGTCAGGAACTCCTGTTGCGCAGCTATGGTGCCTCTATGTGCGAGGTTCATAGTCAATTCCCTCTGCAAGGGGCCAACGACCAATCATTTGATCAAACTCGGCATCCCCAGGCCCTCTCAATATGATGTCTGTGGGTGCTAAATGGACAGGGACCGAAGCATTCGGCAGGTTAGGGACCACCATAGCAACAAAAGGACAGGCGTCCTAGAAAACGTCAATGATCCCAATAAGCCATTAGGCAGATAACAGGGGCATGGTGTAGAGACAATATTTAGCCTGTTGCAAAGTTAGCCCGCTAACTGCACACTATCCGAAGCTATCTAATGGAAGAGTAACTCGTACATGAAACTTACCATCGATCGTTCGGAACAAACTTAACATAAATGGCCGCATTGATGGCCTGCCGCCCATTTTGCGTAACTGTAATTTTCCTTTCCTATCAAAGTGGGGTGGGCTGATGGTCATTATTCGTACCTGAGGACTCTCCCATAGATCTTCAAACCTTAGATGACGCCTGCATGCTGTTCGCGTACCCCGAATTAAGGCTGATGCCAGGTATTTCGTAACACGGTTTAGGTACCAGTCCAATAATTTGGCCACCAAAATTCTCGATCGGTGTGCTTTTCCCTTGGTCGGGACAGCCCTGTACGGCAGGTCTGCATCAAGCATCCTCGTGCCATCTGTCACTTGAAGTGTTTACAAATTCTCCCAATTGCACGTGGGTTGGTGCAGCTCCGTAGTCGAACGCAAGCCTAGGTCATTGGTAACCAGGTGAGCCTGTTCGGGCGGGGTCTTATCGCACCCTTGAGTTTCGCATGTCAGCAAGTATTTGCGTAGGTCCACTAACCTCGGGTCCCGTCTATCAGCTGGGGTCCCCAAGCGTAGGATCATTCTACTCCAACACTTCTCCCAAGTGAGGAATACTGGCCCTTGCGTATCCCACCAATGCGCAGGTGCTCCACGCAGGGTTAGCGACAGTGCCCCTAGCCTGCGTTCCTTGGGAATTTTGGCTTCAAAAAAATCCATAATAGTAGTTGTGTCATCATGGTAGGGCAGGTCTCTTAACTTGGTAGAGATGCGGCGGAAATGCTTGGTGGTCTGAAGACATCGTAGCGCCGAAACCTCGTGCAACTGTCCTTGCCAGTTTTCCAGTTCCTCATCAGAGTCGTAAAAAAACTCACTGTCCTTTTCCTAGCAGATTACTCCTTCAGCCGTGGGGTTAACCCGATCATTTGTAAATGTGATCTATTTCCTCCTCCTCATAGGCTGGCTCTGTATACCGCGCACCTTCTACTGGATCTAGTGGTACTATTATGCGCGTACCGTTGTTCTCAAACACCATGCTGCACTTTTTGAGATTGATGACACCCTCCATGTCTATAGTCCACTCCAGTCCTAGGAGTGCAGGGTAGGGATCCGCATCTTCCATAATTTCTATTACTTCAAAGTCAAATAGGACCTTTACCCCTGCGATATCGACCATGACTTTTGGTAGCCTACCCAGAGGAATGATTTTTTATTGATTTTCCATTCGCAGCTGGATAGTGGACCATTCTAATTTAGGCTCTCCCATTCATTGCCATGTCTTCTTTGGTAATACGTTCACATCCGATCCAAGAACTAAGATAACTTGATCCATCTCATGGTCACTAATCTGCGCAGTCAACCGCATTTCTCTTCCAATGCGTTTTTTATAGCTGTATAGTTTGTGTACATCCTTGGTCCTGGGAATTAGAATGGGCCGAGCTGCACATGTATTCATTAATTCTTGGAGGTTCTCTACGGCCTGAGGGTTTCTTAGCAGCTTTAGACATGCCTGCAGGAAGGGTTCAACCCCCTCCCCTATCTTAAGGTGTGTCGACAGCTGCACGGGGGCTGCTAGTGGTTCCTGTTCTTTGAGGTTCACTCCTTCCCGAGATGCAAGCTCCTCGTGTGCTCCCTGGGTGACCATCCCGCTGCGTGTCATGAATTTTACACTCAGATCTACATTCCTTAGCTCGGTTTTAACTCTTTTCACATTCTGCGTAGGGGTGGGCTATTTTTCCTGCATCTTGGCTATTAAAATTGGGCAATCCTCCACCACATTGTCCAACTGCCTATAATACTTGCACGATGGCTTGGTGGGATTTGGGCATTATTTGGCGAAGTGTCCTATCTCTCCACAATTATAACAGATTAGCTGCCCACGTCCTCGTCCCGCACTTCCCCCCCCGACCTCCTCTGCCCTTGGTTGGTGATCCTCCGAAGTGCGTGGAAGTTCTTGGAGACGCAGGGTCTGGTTGTACACTTTACAAGTTGTTGGGTGTGGAGCCTGATTATCTTGTTTACTTTGTATCATAGCATTGGACCCCTGTACCTTAAATTAGGCGACAACGCCACCCGTAAATTAATCACTGCCGTGGGGGGTCCAGGGGGGGCGGCAACGACTTTATGGAGCCCCCCCCTGGCGGGGGGTTTTAGGGGCAGTGCCCCCGAAGCTAAAAATAGATGTAAAATTGCCTTGTAAAAGTATAGTAATTTCTAGTCAATCTGGGCCATTCAGTAGGTAAATGATATAATGGTAGAAGTTATGTTTAGTTTAGGGTTTTTTGCCCTAGAATGCAACCCCTCTCTTTTATGAGGGTATTGTATTGCGGCTATGTATTGTATATGTATTCTCGGAGTGAGAAACAGAGAGGGAGACTGTGAGAGAGAACAAAGGATATTACAATGGATTTGCTGTAGGTTTTGTCTCTTCATTTTGCTAGATAATAGAAAGGAAGGACTGGCTGTTCGGGGTGGACGTAGCCCAAACTGGGTGAACCACGTATATCTGTGTCTCTTTGGTTTTATGTGTTTTGTGTGCTTGTATTTTCCGCATATTTTATGTGTTGCATTGCTCCATAATATTTAATTTTATAACACAAGTTCCCACGATCTATCATCAAGTCATAAGTATGACAGTTTTGCTCATCATGTCTCACCGACCGGCATAATCTATAACATTGTTGCTTCAGTTTTGGGACATACGCACCTAGCCAAGGGCAATGGTTCGTATCATGCAATCCTGCTACACAATAGTCGTCGCACCACAACGCAGGTCCGCTCGAGCCTGGTCGTGATAGGATGGGTTCCCCACTTGCTCCTGGGCGTACCAGACTAGGTCCTCCCACCTACATGTAATATTCCAATAGAGGGCACTGATCCTTCGTATGGCTAGATACCCGACATCGTATGAACCATAGATCTGCGTGGCCATCCTTTCCTTGCTCCCTTCGTAGTTCTTTATTTCCATATGCATAGCCCCAAGCTATTCCTGAATTTACTATACCCCTACCGACATATCCTCTCTGGGTGCAGCTTCTAGTTTTATAGCGACTTCCACAACTTTCTCCTGTGACTCAAAGGTTTGGTGACTCATTGGCGTGCACAGATGAGGTAACAACATAGCGATGAACCATTCCGTATGTTGTCTATCGTCATACTCGAATCCTCCTTCCCTGATTGCTCTCTTAAATCGCTATTCAGCCTCCCACACTGACTCAGACACACCTTGTTTGAAGTCCTTTACTTCCGCTACCAGCTGAGAGTAAGATTTTGGCTTTCGGAACTGTTGCTTCCGAGCATTTTTGATATCTTGAATAGAAGCACTCCCATTCTAGGTAATGTATCTCATATACCAATCGAGTGCCCTATCCTCGAATGCCAGGGATAGCAACACCCTCTTCACCATATCGGTTGCCACATTCTGCGCTGCAACAAACCAAAATCGGTCCATATCTTCATCCCCTACCCCCTTGAAGGTAGGTAGTCTCAGGTGCGCAGCCATATCATTGTTCAGCGGGGTCGGTGGTATGGGCGAGTTCTTACCTTTGTGCAACCTGGGTGGCGGTGTAGCTGGGGGATCCCGCGTAGCTGGTTCTTACGACAGATTATAGGTGGATCTCTCCCCGTCAAGGTTGGTCCGATAGTATTTACCACTACGCGTTGTGATCCTGTCTAGATCCGAGGTCATTCAATCGATATGAGTACACAGAATGCACTTTTCACACAGTAATAGCTTAATCAGTAATGGTAAGGTCCTCAGAAATTTGCCCCGGAACCCTTTAAAGAATCGTCATTCGGCCTCAGAGTATGAGAAAAACTGATCAATGGCAAATTCCGTCACAAATCCTCCTAGCACACTGTCCACCCAGTGATTTACTATGCACGTGATAGTATTATCAGTCCTTTTTAGCTACTGGATCAGCTCTGGGGTCCACTGAGTGATTCATTCGTCCTTCAAGCACTTCTGGAATTCTACAAGTCTGGCCAGCAACTCTTGAAGCTCAATCGAAAATGTCACAAATAATATGTCGTAGCTCTCTGTAAGAATGTACCTATTTTTCCACCTTTCTGTCGTTAACTTTTCACTGTGATTCTCTTTTACCGCGAATTCATGGATCTGCCTTTCGAACCAGTCTTCGATTTCCTTTCTTTCAGGCTTCCAGTATTTTCTTGTCATTACCTGATTCCTTTCTCAAAATTCTCCAGGTCCCGGCAATGGAACCATTTGTTGGCTCGAGGGGTTCTAACCCAGGTTCAGAGCTCAAGGTTTGCCAACAAACCCCTATACTACTGGCCCTTTTGGAAATAACCTACTTGCGCAGGTCAAAGTCTCACCTGAAGTAGTATGGGTGTGTGTTGGAACCAGGTTTCCGCACCCTGAGAAAGGATAGGTAAGGCAAGCAGACCTGCGTTTGGCCCTGTGATACCCAGATCACCTTGTTCTTCGCAGGGCCAAGCGGGTCTCTATTCGCATCCACGTGCACTAGATCAATAATTATATGCTTTTATGACAGTAGCACAGCATTTCATAAACATAACAGAACAGATCTAGATACAAAAAACACACTTACACAAATCTTCGTAGCTTAAATACAGAAAATTCATAATGTAGTAATTACCAATGATTCACACAAATATTACTCACAGATTCAATTCTCTATCAACCTTCTTATTCATCAATTCATCAATTCCTTCTTACAGTTCCCTTCCCAGCCTGTGCACATAGCAGCAGGGTCTGCACACAGCTGGACTTGGATCTCCGCGCACATAGCCAGCAGAATTCCTTTCCCCAAAAACCCAAACTGGTAACTTAAACCACAATTCACATCAATAGTTCTTCAAATCTCTACCTTACAATACAAAATGTTCCTCTATTTATAATAATATAACCTAGACTTTCCTATGGTCCAAAAACTGTGGTTTTCAGACCCCTGGTTTACCCTTTTACCCATTACAATGCTTTTGGGGCTTTGACCCACCCAAAAACCCCTGCACTAGATTAAATCTAATCAAAAGTATTCAAAATGGACCAGTTTCAGAGCTCGTAGGAGACCCTGTTCCAATACATTATCTTCGTTTGACGCACATGATACATCTTTAGAAAGATCTATCCGAGGACTAGAACTGGTGACCATGAATGTATATTTTGTAATGGAACCATATTTGATTTAAAAATGATGCCCAAAAAACGTTGTTTAGGGCCTCAAAACGGCTTCGGAAGTTCAGGACATGAAAAAATGGTAAAAATAGTAAATTGTGCCGAAACTGAAAAACTGAAAGAGACAATGGTGGTGCCCCAAGTGGAATAGGCAGGTGGCCACAAATATCCACATGGATCATATTTGGAGTCTCTAACATTGTTTGACTAGGAATTGCTTCTTCAACGTCCTGCTAAGTATTTTCCTCCTATATTTCTTTACTAGCAAATTGCTCAATTTCTGGATTAGCTATATGAACATAAGATGTTGATTTATGTGCAACTCTGTCTGATGATATAATTCCCAGTGGATCATAAAACCAACTGAAACTCAACTTGAACTTCATCTATTTCAATACAACACTAACTTCTTTTCCTACATCTCTTGTGTTGCCTATAAATGATCCAACTTGTTCATTCAATTTAAATTGGGATTTTTGTTTTCTAGAAACAAAATGAACATAAAATACATTCAAAATTTGTCTAATATATTCAAGAGAAAAAATTCTCATTGGGAGGAATATTGGAAACTTATATGGCTGAAGCTCACATCTATAAATTCTAATTTATGTAAAATTCTGGTATAAATACCAGTCTCCAACCTTTGATTGTTCACTAAAATTTATTATTCTTTTAATCTCAGTATAAATCCTAGGAACAACATCACTATTTAATAAACAATTTTCTACATAAGAACTAATTGACACAATCACTAAAGGAAAACTCTTCAGAAGTATTTCTCACTAGTGAGGTCCAGTGAATAAATCACTGTGGACTACCTGTAATATCGAACTTCCGCAAAGGAAACTTAAACCTATTTGATTGATGATATAAAAACACATAGAACAAAATTGATTGGTGCTTAAAAGAGCCTTCAACACTAAACTTCAAAAAATGATCATGAAAAATGTATGAAAGGAACTGGCTATAATTTAACATGAATAAATGTTTTCTACCAGAATAAAATACTGATAAAAATCCCAAAATTACTTCATCAACCCATTGGTCAATGGGATATCTTAATAGACAAGAAACTAGGGAAATGACCTACCTATACATCTCAGGGAAAATTGCAGCAACATAGGGAGGATTGGTCATGGGTAATTCAAAATTATCAAGCATAAAAGATTAAAAAATATGATCCCTTTCGGCAAAAGAAAGTTTATGGTAAATTTCCATTAATGCATCAGTAGAAAAAGGGTGTAGGGATTCTTGAAAATTCAATTGTAAAGCTTGGAAAATTGATTCAGGAGTTACATAAAGCAAGGTCTCATTAGTTTGAGCAATGATAGCTATTTGAATTATAAGATAGCGGGCTTCACACCATGCAACAAAAACTGGGAACTAGTGGGTCTGAGCAAAAACAAATTGGGGTAATAGAGATTCCCAAAATGAGAATTTATCACTAGTATCCTAGTATTTCTGAAAGGCCCAATTATGCAGTTCATATAGGTCGAACTCACAATTGGATTATGAAATTTTGAATTGGGTATCAACTAAAGGTGATTCATCTAAATTTATTAGAAAAGGTAGCATTGGATTATCTATAGATAATTTTTCTTTTCTTTTATGGGAAGCCATTAGGAAAAATAGAAATTTCCGAGGATAAAAGAATAGTTACTTGGAAATAAGATGATCAGAAGCTTGAAAATCACTGGTGTTCACTTGTAGATATGTGGTGGAAGTCTTGGATATGAGAAGAATGCAGTAAAGAGTGTATTTTGAAAATGGATAGGCTTTTAATCAAATATTGATAACGTGCCAAATTCGGTAGTGGTAAATGGCACAAGAGAATTTAATGTTTTAGACGTTGGCAAGGATTTAATGCATAACGAATATCTTATAAATTTATTGGGAATGTGGTAATGGTTAAATACATTGGAAGTTTGGCAATAGGAAAAATGGTGGTAAGTATAGCAGATGGGTGAACAGAGTAATGATGGTTTTCGAGGGGGGGGGGGGGGTTGGGAGTAGGAATGATTTGTGGTATTAGGTAGGGGGTACCCCAATGGATGCAGGGTTTCCACGTACCCAAAGGCGGGATTGGGAAAACCTCTTTGCGGACCACCCCCTCGTTAACTATAGACAATGTGGGGGTTCCCACAAATGATTGGGGGCCGTTGAGCTAGGCAGGCCCGATCTCGTTCGTCTAAATTAAACACACTTTAACACTATCCAACAAATCAATCACATCAATTTATTTACAAAGAAATAATTCTTTTTAAAATAAAAATTATGCGTAATGTGGATGTGCACGCAATACGAAGGATATATACTTTTTATTTTTTAATTTATTTTTCATTCCTTTTCATCCTTTCTTTTTCTTCTATTTTTATATATATTTTTTATTTTTGAAAATAAAGGAAAAACTACAAAATATTACAGGAGTAAAAATAAGTTACAACATGAGCTCCATTTGGGGATTTCTTCCCCTATGGGATTGTTGGATTGAGGGGGTCAAGAACTAGGTTCAGAGTAGCTGTGCTACCAGCAAAACCCTCTATTACCGGCCCTTTCGGAAACGATCTGTTGCGCAAACTATAGACTCACCAGAGGCAATATTAGGGGATTCTAGAACCTAGTTTGTGCATCCAGAGCGATATTAGGACATGGATTTACTTCTATACTTCTTCCTTATGCTTTCCCAAACTGCATAGATGCAATTATCTACCCTTATAGTTTATTCCCTTGTCATCAATTACTACTACTGTGCATTGCACCTTTATCTATTTTATGCACTAATCAACCCAATAGAACACGTATAAATAGAATAAAAGAATTTTTTATGCATAAACAATCATACAATGCTTCGCAATACATAAAAAAACTTCAAGGATAAATAATAAAAAAATTGCGCAAATAACACAGAGATACTTCAGAACTTTCCTTTCCTTTATTAATGATGTTTCTTTCAGTACAATCCTTCTTTAACATGTGCACACAGTTGCAGACCAAGGCCCCCATGCACATAGTTGCGGAGCCCTCCCCTATGACCCAAAACAGACTAAAGCACAAATAATTCATAGTTTCCACTCATATAATGATGGATATATCTCTCCTCGACTCAACGTGACTTTGCTTCATATAAAATTTACATCTTACAATACCATGGGCGGACTCAAAAATAAAAAAATAAACCCTATCCATTTACAAAAATAGGGGCTTTGACCTACCCCAAAGCCCGTAAAACTCCTAAAATCCATGCAAAGATTTTAAACTCTACTCGATTGACTTATTTCCGCTGGATCACACACTCCACTTCCTCAAAATGTGAAGTATTTAACTCAAAAATAGACCAAGTTGGGCCCTGCCCAACATGCCCTTGACACTCACATGTGACTCGTCCCGAGTCACTCGGCTGGTGTGCCTTGAGTCTTTTCTTTAATGTAACTTGGTGTAGGCATCCTTCAGTGGCTAAATCATCGTTGCAAACTATGTCTTCTCCTGGTGCACCTCTTCCAATAACTTCTCCGTAGTCGGCCCTGCGATCCTTTGAAGCACATATTTCTTCTTATGTCTCATCTCCTCAAGTGTACTGTCTACTGTAAGTGATAACAGGATGGCCTCATCCTGCCAAGGCTAGGTTTGTGTTGTAATTATATGTTTCTTTATTGGCTTGAGGGGGTTAAGACCCAGGTTCAAAGTAGCTACACTACCAAAAAAACCCCATCTAAAGCTCGAACTTGACCTTGTCCATTTCATTCTTGGATTCTTTGATTGCAGTGGCGAGCTTCAAAATCCTTTCCGATGGAGTTGCCTCGGCTTGGATCTTGAGGTCGGGAAACTTGCTGCACGTCTTGGTGATAATCCCCTCCAACTGTTGTTTGTGTTGAGTCACCTCATTATGGTCCTTGAGTCGCCTTATTCATGTCATTGAATATATTCCTATTTTCCTCCTTGACTTCCTTAATAACAATTAAAGTGTGTTCCTCGTGCACCTTCAAATCATCTGTGACCCCCTGATGAAAACCATGCAGCATCTAGATGAGAAGCACAAAAAGATTCAAACTGAGGGTGTGCCAATTCTTGGTGCGCTCACAACATCCTTAAAATGAAACACCCCTCTAGGTACCTACAAAATGCGAACCTCAATAGTTACTACTAATTGGTGCACTTGATGCTATTGTTGGACCATGCTTGAACCACGCTTGCTTGAACCACACTCACTTGAACTGACTGAGTGGCAGGTTGTTCCCGCAGTCTTGTTGTCTTTGCTAGCACTTTCATCTTTTTCATGCCCTATTGTACTTCTATCAATACAACCTTGTATTGGTCTTCTATCCTACTCCATGTATCCTCGGTGACACCACTCTTATCACCGGTCTCATCAATGTCCCCTTCAGTACGGACCATCAGCTCCATTCATGTGGATCTATCTGACTTGTGCTTCTTGTGTGCACCTTCCGTAGTAGGTATTTTTCACCGCTTTACAATATATAGGGAGTCTATTGTCTCTGTATATTCAAATGGATCTTGGCCACCCTGTCCCCCCTCAGTTTCCTCACTAGTATTTTCAAGGTCCTGCTCTGTATCTTTTCCAGTATCCTTCTTAGCTTCTTTCCTGGGCTCCTTCTCTGTGACTTCACCTGTTTTCTTCTGTGTGCCTTTCCTAGTGGATTTTTTGGATGGCTTTCCTATGGTGTCCTTATTTGCTGTAGTGGCTTGCCCACTCATTCCTTCCTGCTCTGTCTTTGCACCTTCCATGGGTGGATTCAACCAATCACTTGAACATTGGCTTAAAATATGTGCAATATCATCCTTTGTGACCAAATAAGGTAGATAATACCATTTCTCTTCAGGGTCCTTCCATGCACTGATATAGACGTGACGAAAATCCACCTTAAAATATGCAATTGTTCGATAAAATTCAAAAAACACTAGCGAGAGCCTAGGCCACTGACTCACCATAGTACGTAAATCCATCTCCATCAATACCCAAAACGACTTTTTTCCTTTGCGCGACCAGGGTCCTTAGTAAACCACAACAAGGTGTACCTCACAAATTCGCATATGTCCGGATCCACAGTGGTGAAATGTGACTCCTCAAGCTCTTTCCATGGCATTAATGCTATAAAGATAAATAACCACATGTAGTGGAATTGATTTCCATCATCTTGTGTATCTTGGCAATCATCTAGAAATTCCTTGCACAAATATCTAGCCCAATGTTGGATGGATAAGTCGTTCTTGCGAACAAGATAGACCTCCCAAGTGTCCTACAGACAACTAGCAACAAATGGAAAATTAAATCTATCTTTCTCTAGATATATCACGATTCATAATTAAATGTTATGAAGATTTTACGATCTTACCTTTGATCCAACGCTTGTTTGTAGTAGTCGTCCTTCAATCACTCGAAAGGGTTGCCTTCGAAGATCTGCAATCACAAACAAACAAACATCAAATAGCACCTGCATAGCATATATTCATAAATCATATCTATTATGGTGATCAAGGAATCCATAAAATAAACCAATCAATTGACAACTTATTGAGAAAAACAGACTTATTTGTATTAACTTAAATAAGAAGAGTCTTACAATCATGTCCGCCTTGATGTCATACAGGCCTTCCTGGGGTCCGGAATAGGCATTTCCTTTACTCTAACAAGCCTTTAACTCTTCCAACCGAGATAAATACAGGTATGTAATCTTTCCCACATAAAATCTCAGCTAAAAGGGTCTAAGTTCCAACAACATTTCACTTCCAACAATACTAAAGCATGAACTCATCCATTGTAACCTTTTGAGGCTGCCCTATGCCTCTTTTTATAGTGAAAGAGAGGAAGTTACAGCTCCAAACAAGAAGGAATAGAATCCTCCTTCAAAGGGATTAGTTCCTTACATCAAGGGGTTAGCTCCTTAATGGATGGGATACATGAACCTGAAAAGAGCGGACTTTCCACCGCAGGAATGTTTCTAGAAGCTTCCAAAAATGACTCAAACTGAGCTTCTATATTTTACTTGTGTCTTTTATTATCTTTTACAGGAGTATGCACCTTTAATAAACAGAAAGTGCATTTAGCTCCGCATGATTTAGAGCAATAAAGTGCGGCACCGTAGGAAATACTAAGAGAAAGTGCGGTACAAGAGTTTTTTAGACTTTTATGAGATTTTCTCTTAATTTCAAGGCTTGACTTTAGGAACTTTGATATTGTAGACTTCTTAAGGGAGTACTAAAATGTCATGGTGACAAATTTCAGTGTAACAAATTTCCCCCTAAAGTGCGAATTCTGAGAGTATTCGAAGAGTGATGTGCTTTATCACTTCAAGGATTAGCCTATGGACACCCCAGTCGGAACCCTGTAAAAAAATTCAATGCAAAACATATATATATATATATATCATTGCTGAGGTAGGAATTCCCATACTCAGATCAAAACTAACTAAACTTGTTCTGATACAAAAATGATTTTAATATTACATCAATAGTGTAGACACAGCATGGGCGCAACCATCTGTAATGAATAGTCTACTGCATAATGAATAATAAAAATCCTCGTAGCCTGGATGGTGGAAACTGATCCAGGGTCTTGATTTCTGTTTCCGGAACTAGTACGATTCTATCCATGCGATTAAATGTGTTGAAGTCGAACATGGTAGAAACCACTTGATTACCAGTCAATGATGTGAACTGTTAACAAGTGTGAGAGAAACGACCAGTAATGACAATGGCTCTCAAAGTACTCAGTACAATCCATGAAATGTGAATAAGTGATCTGAAGTCAAACATTTCACGAAATCGTTCGATCGAAGGTCAATGATGCAACCTGTCATCGAAGGCGAGAAATCTTCCATTAAGGCATGCAGATTCCAAGGTACTGACGGATTCTAGATCAAATTCGTAGATGATGAGCTGTCGTCGATAGAAAGTGATCCATCATAAGCAATCTCACGACACGAAACCATAGATCAAGTTTTGAAGAAATTTTTTGCAAGGACTGACTCAGGGATGGTCAACGCGAATGGAGACAAATGTTTGTAGATGAATGGTTTGTTTGACTGTCCTCTTGAACACATAACGACACTGCAGATGGCTTGGTGAAAGTTTCCCTAAGCTAATACCCAGAAACCGACTGAAGACCTTTAATATGGTTTGATTAACTGATAGGAAAAGGATTTCCCAACCCAGGTAAAAGTGTGACAAAAAGTGTCATGTTCAAGAGTGGTGTAATGCTTTTACGAATCAACGTGTAACGAATGAATCTGTTTTCTCTTTTCCCCCCCACCATTTCTGGCAAGTACCTCTTTATTTTTTGACAAGCTTGAGGAGGATAACATTTGCTTGTTTATAAGCTCATCCTTCGGATGAGTCCAACTTAGTTTAAAATTGAACCCTAAGAAGGAGTGGTCTGTTCCTGTTTTTAATCGACAGGTCCTTTACTGTTAAATTTTAACGAGTCCAGTATAGGAGAAACTCGGTGTTTTTCATTTTTAGGGAGTCGGAAGAAAAAACTCAAGAAAACTCCATGGGTGTACTTTTTCGTAAATTTAGTCTCTCAAGCTGGAAAAAGGATAAAATAATGCAAGAAAGAACTCTATTTACCATGATTAGTCAATGTATACCTTTTTCGTAAATAGTCCATTTCAGTCCGGAAAAGGGGTAAACTTATACGGAAGGGACGACCGTTCATTTCCTTTAACGAGTTCGAATAGTCAAGTACTCAGCAATCTTTTCATTTTTAGAGAGTTTGAAAAGGGCTTAAAAGGGGACTCCATGGTTTTTCTTTTTCATAAATTTTAAAGAGCCCGAAAAAGTGATAAAAGTATAATCTTCGTCAAAAATGATCTTTTTGCCTAAAAAATATGGTATTCTGCACAAAAAATCAAAAAATTAAACATACCTATTTCAATAATAAAAATATTTTGAAAAAACCATCTTTTTAAAGTGAAAAATAAACAAATTTAAAATTCATTTATTCGAAAAAACTTATAAAAAGGAGTTTTTCAAGTTCATTTTCACCGTTTGAGTTTGGAGTGAAGATTTTAGAGCTTTTGGAAAAAAATGCTTCGAAGAAGATTTTGAACAAAACGACTGTTGGAATTGAAAACCGTCTACTCCAGGTAATCCACAACCTCTTTCTCTTGCTTTTCATCCATTCAATTTTTTAAATTAGGGTCAAAATTTCATTTTTGGGAGGAAAATAGGATGAAAAATCCGCCCTCGGGGTTCCGCAGGTAAGACATTAGGTACCTGTGGACCCCGACATTTTCTTACAAAGGAAAATGTCGGGGCCCCTCACTTTTAACACAGATCCCGTGTGGAGCTACGCACTATCCCTGAGCGTAAAGTGCGAGGGCGCCGTAACGAATTTAAAAACACATTTTCCTCCTAAATTACCCAAATTTTTTGTTTCAAAATGATTCTAATCCTTCATTTTATTCATTGTAGGATATTCAGAATGCTCATTTGGCGAGAACGGGAGCATGAGGAGGTAGATGAAGCAACAATGATTCATCAACCTACTTTGAAAGTTTTAAGATTATGCGGGCTATTCAAATTTTGGGCTATCGGTGGCATGAGAGTTCAAGTAGATCTTATTACTTGGTTGGTAAGAAAATGGGATGTTTAGGACTTGTGTTTCGTGATCGGAGGTCACCGGCTCGAAATTGAGCTAGAGGACATATATTTTTTGACTGGTTTGTCTAGGAGAGGCGAACCACTATCTCTATTTGGGGCTAGGCCAGGTGGCCAGTCTGTTGCCAATCTACAATTAGAGTTTTGTAACGATGAAGCCAATCCCAGAGACAAACGGATTGACATTAAAACTATCATCCGTCTTGAGTTAAAAGTGATTGCTTTTACCATTGTCAAGTTGTGCGGAAGTGCAGCTTTGCATGTAGCTACTGGATCTCAGATGCAGATTGCAATAGATTGTTTCCGAGGCACCATATTCAACTGGTGCGAGGCAGTATTAGAAAATGTGAAAGGCCAACTTACTAGAGCAAAGAATGGGAAGTTAAACAACTTCGGATATGGATCTATCGTAGTGACCTTTGCTCTAGAAATGATCCCTATGTTAGCCCCGCAACACATTCCTGTTGATGTTGGTAGACCTCGGGAGCCTCGGATGGTTCGATGGGTTGCCTTGATGGCCCACCACAGCGAGGGTGGGGAGATTGTTTGATTTCCCTTGACTTATTTTCGTTGGCTAGAACGCCAAATTTTTGTGATAGAGGATTTTCCTTATGCGGGCATGGATTTTCGTGGTGATCGGGATATGCCCCTTCCTCTAGGAGCTCAGTGGGATGAGTCAGGTAAAAAATCTCTTTTGACTTGTTCTAATTTCTAATTTTTATTTTGTTTTTAAATCGTCCAAAACTGATAACAAAAATTTCAAATGCAGATGTGGGTCCGAGTTGACCAGCCATTCTCTGCCCCTTTGACTGGAGGCAAAGGGATGCAGCAGCAGCACCACCACTCCCACAAGATCAGACTGCAGATATCCTGACTGATTTAGAACACCATTTGGAGCGGCTCACTATGGATATTCCTGAGACTACCATAGATGACATCCCACTCCATCTACAGAGATATGTCATTGGTGTTCCTGGACCATTCAGGAGATTTTTGACTAGGGTGGCACGAGAAGTAATGTATTATCGTGATCATCAACACAGATAGTGGATGATTGACTTGTAGACTCATTTTTTGTATCACTTTTTTCCGATCATAAGGCGTTTTGAACCTATGATCGAGGACGATGTACTATTTTTTGAACATTACATCTATACTATGATATACTATTATTTCCAGTGACCTGTTCAATCATGTTATCGAATGTTGATTTATTACTTTGTTATTGAAAATGTATTTTTATAACACAAGAAGCTATTGCATATGATAATGAATTTAAATTTCTTGGAATGTGTTGATACTCAATATAATCGAACTCTCGTTCCAAAAGACGAACCCTTAAAAATAATCTTCATAATACTGGGTTTCTAATGGCATATACTCGGTTTAACTGTGATACAACGAGTTCAGAATCTAACCTAACGATCAAACTCTGAATTCCAAATGAAATGGATTCCAATAATAATTCAATAACTGCACTATATTCAAAAATATTGTTCATTTTTTGACCAAGGCTTACCCCATGCATCGATACTAAAGGCTTACCCCATGCATCGATACTAACTCGTCAGTGGGTGAGTAAATAACCCAAGCTGTGGAAGAGATGTTCCGTGTACTACGACAAGCGCCATCGGCAAAACCAATATATGTTTGAAAGGACATCGACATCTACGATATCAAAAGTATCCAGATAACCAAGAATAGTAGTAAGAGCACACTTAAACTAGGCACATGTTTCTAATCTATAGCACACTAGCTAGAAAGTAACTAATATATAGAGAAGATCTCCAGACAAAAATCAAGCGCATTATCTCTTCAGATACAGTCCATTTCTGGGTTTACCTAAAGAGACCCCATCAAAATCAATCAATTCATAGGCCCCTTTTGCAAGTTGTCGCTTGAAAATATAAGGACCATGCCATATGGGTTCAAATTTCCCAGCCCCTAGTTTATGATTGGCTTGATCATAAATCAAAACTAGGTCTCCTTCTGAAAAATTACGAGGGGTAACACTTCTATCATACTGAGCTTTCATTCTTTTCACATGAGTCTCGGTAGCTAATGCAGTGGTGCACCGCTTCTCATCTAATTGAGCCAATTATAAAAAACGTTTCTCCTCTTCAGAAGTGGCTGGTAATAATTCTATGGCTAGTTGGTGTGACGGTATCTTGCATTCAAAGGGTAATACCGCTTCTAAACCGTAAACTAGTTGAAAAGGGGTAAAACCTGTCGATGTTTTTGTTGAGGTTCGATATGCCCAAAGTGCTAAAAAGAGAATGGTATGCCAATTCGACTTATGAATTCCAATGATTCATTTGATCATGGTGACTAAAAATTTATTAATCGCTTCAACTAAACCATTGGCCTGCGGATAATATGGTGTAGAACTGTCATGGCGTAGGCCAAGTTGGTCTGTTAACTCGGTCATCATGATATTTCGAAAATGGCTCCCGTGATCAATAATTATTGCTTGGGGTACTCCGAATTGAGCAATCACATGATTGAATACGAAAGTAGCTGCAGTTTTTCCATCTGCCGCAAATGTAGGATTCGCCTCGGCCCATTTGGTAAAATAATCTACTACTAGAATAATATACCCATGCCCTCCGGCCGAGTGAGGGTTACATGTAATGAAGTCAATGCCCCATTTTGAAAAAGGGCTGACAACAATTATAAGGTGAAGAGGAGCAGGTGGTGCACGCATTTTTCGATCGAATATTTAAGAATTACGACATTTTCGGACCGCGTAAATACAATCTTTAAATAAGGACGACCAGAAATAACCTGCGTGCAATATTTTTTGGGCTGTGGCGTACCCAGACATATGACCGCCACATGCTCCAGAGTGACAGTCATTTAAAACTTTTTCGGCTTCTTCATGTGTTAGACAACGTCGAAAAACTGAGTCCGCACCATGACGATATAGTGTGTCACCAACAATATGATATTGTTGAGACTGGAAACGTATTTTTCGTCGTTGTGACTGTGAAAGCTCAGGCTGAAAAGATTGGGTATGAAGATATACAATAATATCTCCATACCAAGGATCAATGGTACTAATAAGAAACAAGGATTCATCCGCGATTGGTTGTTCCGCCACAATTTATGTATCAGTACGTGGGAAATCACACATAAGTTCAGCAAATATTAATGATTAAATTCTTGGATTTGGATTTTTCAAACTCCAAATCAAACTCCTGCAAGATAACAATCCATTTGGAGTATTTCCCCCTAGCAATTGTTTGGTCAAAATGTACATCATAGGGTTACAATTAGAGATCATTGTTGTTTTGCGTAAAAGTATGTAATAATGAAAACGTTGGACAACTTGAACAACTACCAAGGCCAATTTCTCCACATGTGAATATTTGATGTCAGTTGGATGCAAATTTCGACTAAGATAGTAAATCACATGTTCACTATGGAATTCATCTTCCTGAACTAAAACCATCCCCATTAGGAGAATTTTGAGGTCTAAAATGGGCCTCCTAAGGAAAATGTACAATCAAAACTCACTTTATGAGAACCAATCATATTTTAGGGGATGACATCATCCCTAATGGTTGAGGTGGCATTTCTTGAGTTAAAGGTACTTCCTTGTCACATTCTCAATGGTGGATAAGAACTCATGGTTACCCATGGTAGTGCTCTAAGTACTTTTAAAGTCAAAGTAAAGTACTCATAATAAATGTCATTTCACACTTTTTAGATAAAATTCATACATGAAATAATATATTACATTTATTATATTATTTTTATATAATACATTAATTACATGTTATTATACAATTTAAATAATGTAATTTTTAATTAATAACATATTATAAAATTAAGAATTTATGAATTTATATTTATATTTTATTTTAAGTTATTTAAGTACAAAGGACAAATGCATTAGTTATTCAATGATAATGACTTTTTCTTGAAACACTCATTCTTATTTATAGTCACATCAATATAGTTTTTTTATTAATTTTATTTTGGTACAACTTTTGAATTGAATTTAACCATGGTTACATGGATTGTGGTGCAAAAAGTGAATTGAAAATTAATAGATATTATTTTATTGATTTAGCTATTATTTTATTATTTCCTTAGGAGGCCCATTTTAGACCTCAAAATTCCCCTAATGCTATCGTGGAATCAGAAGCGACGAGGTACAAAAAGTAATCTTGGTTGTAGTTGGGAGGATGCAGTAACAGTGCATGGGTCAATGCATTTTTCAGAGCATCAAAAGGTCTATCAGCGACCTCATCCCAAAAGAAAGGAATATTATGTTTCAACAACCTAGTGAAACCTTTCATTAACTCGATGTAGTTAGGAATGAATCGACGTAAAAAGTTTGCTTTCCCTTGCAAACTTTGGAGTTGGCGAAGAGTAGATGGAGGAGGTAAATTGATGATTGCCTCAACCTTCGATGGATCAACACGAATGCCTGCCTTTGAGACAATAAATCCCAGCAATCGTCGGGATTGTACACAGAAAACACATTTGTGAGGATTCAAACGAATCTTATAATGCCTACATCGTATAAAGATGGCTCGTAAATGAGTAATATGATATGCTTTGCGTGAAGAATGAGCAGGAAAATCATCGAGGTAGGGTTGCACAATGTGCTTAATGTCGTGAAATGCATAAGACATGGCCATTTGAAAAGTGGCACCAATATTCTTAAGGCCAAAAGGTAATTTACGATAAGTAAAAGTTCCCCATGGACAAATGAAAGCTGTTTTAGTTTGATCTGCAGGGAGTATGTTGATTTGATTGTAGCTGGAAAATCCATCCATGAATGAGAAAATTTCACTTCCAGCACAATCGTCAATAATTTGATCGATGTAAGGGGTTGGATAATTGTCTTTTGGACAAGTTCAATTTATATCCCTATAATTGATATATACTCTTATTCTTCCTTGTTTTTTATTGACCGGAACAATATTAGATGCCCAGTCCGTGAGTGGAATTGGATAAATAAAACCTGCGCGAAGTAATTTTTCAACTTCGGCTTTGATAGTGGCAAATTTTCTCGGATGTATCTGATGTAATCTCTGTCTAATGGGTTTAGCATCCGGGTATGTCTTAATTTCATGAAAAAAAATCGACGGATCGATTCCTGTCATTTCTTCATATGACCAGGAAAAAATGTCGTAGAATTCCTGAAATAGGGCTTTATATGCTTGGATTTCATCGGGCGTACGTGAAGCACCTATGCGAATGTTTTCAACAATTTTGGGTTTTACTGAAATTTCAAGAGGAACCGTTCTAGAAATATTTTCTAAATTCAATTCAGAATCGATATGTGAAAGAGGATTCTCAGGTTCTTTGACATAATCAGTGGTAAAAATGGAGGAAAAATCATTCTCAAAACGATCGAGATCAGGTAAAAACGAAGACCTATGATGAAGTCAGTTTTGTGAGTGTAGTATAACGTTGGAAAGCTCTTTCGGGTTCTTTCTGATGGATCTGCTTGGAAGATGATTTGGTGCTGAACATGTTGCGGAAAACTTCTCTGAAGGCAAGGACATCACTTTGTGGAGATAACAGCTTCTGAATCGTGAATTATTACACATGATGATATAGAACTACATAATGAACAATAATAAAGGCAAAATATTATGTTTTCACCTCAAAACATGGTTTTGAGGTGAAAATTAGATCAAACTGAATAAAATGTCTCTCTGATTCTTCCTGGTGCTGTGACTTTGAGCTTATTGGCTTCCTCATGACCTTGCTGATATTATTGACCTTTGACTCATTAATTTGACCATGGTGAGACCCTAGAAACTAATGAGACCTGTCCTATGACCTACTAATATGATTTTGAGAATGAAAGTGACTAATGACTAAATACCATATAAAGGAAAATTAGCAAGTACCTCATGAGGAACAACTGATAAAAATTACTACCATCAATGAATCCATGACCTAACGGAATGGTGAAATTTATTCGGTATGAGACACCTAATATGCAGATGCAAAAGAGCAGTTTTGATCACTGATGGGGGCCAATAATACCCGACTCTCAATACCTTGTTCGTTGTAGTTTTCCAAAACAGGTGACCACCACAGTCACCTTTATGGAAATCGTGCATTATCTTCTGAGCTTCTTCTTCAACCAGGCAATTTAGCAAAACGCCTCCCAGATACTTCCAAAATAGAGCACTGTTCTGTTAGGTCTCTGTAGCAAGAAAGATTGGCAAAGTCCGATTACAGAGTTAACATCATTTCAACCAACTTTGGGATTCTAGGATCTAGCCCTCCTGAATCCGGAGAGGGATCTCTCCAATATGTACAAAGATGGATATTGTCTTTGAAGTTTGGGGTAATGATATTAGGCTAGTTATTAAGGCCAAGGGTTTTGTTTGGTTTTCTCGGATGGTTGAACATAGTTGCTGTCTGAGGCGGAAAGATCTATAAGCAAATAGGTTCAAAGGTGAGAAGTTGCAAGCAAGCAGAGAAAGCTTCGATTATAAAGACAGATGATGGCAAGTTTTCAATCCATTGGGCTATGGAGTCATAAGAGAATTTAATTGAACATTCAGGTTCAAGAAGAATCTATGGGGCAAGTCATCTATGCCTAAGGATCTCTTTAAAGTTTGATTTATGGAATGAGGTGATACAATAAGAAAGGGAAATAACAGATGCAGAACAAAGAGTAGCCCAGGATCTGGTAAGTACTTTGAAACTAGCCAGCCTTTGACCAGGCACTTAAGAAAAACATAGAAGCAAACTAGGATCTGGTAAGTACTTTGAAACTATCCAGCCTTTGATACACTTCTACTAGAACACAAATTAAAAACGAAGGGAAACTTGAAGGCAACCTTTGGAGCAGAAACTAGTGGGCTGGGACTTACCCTGATCCTCTCCTAGTTCTTCTTTACTTAGTAACTTCCAAGACAATCACAAAGATAACACAGAATGGCCCAAGATCTGATAAGTACTTTGAAACTAGTCAGCTTTTGACACATCCTAAGGGAAACAGTCAAATAGTTGAGCAAACAAGAAAGGGACTCAGGGCTAACCTTTGATTTCCTCAATTCATTCCTTACACAACCTATATGAAAGTAACATTTAAAAATAACATTCAGCAGTGACGAAAAGATGAGGGAACGCCAACATCTCTGTACTTAGACTGAATTAAATCATTCTCAAATAACACAGCAGAAAGAAAACATTTAAATAAAGATTTCTCAGCCAGCGAAGGTTACTGATATACAGTAGGTCCTAACACTGTTTAAACTGTTCTTTACAGTGGAAAATGAAACAAGTTGAAAACTGAAATAAAATGACAAGTTCACTGTGAGAATAACATCACCATCAGCATAGACCAGGATCCCATAAATCAGCTTGTATTGATTGCTTCAAACCGGTTACAATCTTCAGATTCCAATGTTTTAATCCATATCTCTTCACAACCTAACCTATCTATTACAAGCAGAGCTCCAAGAGCCCATGAAACCACTATTTACAGTCAAGAGTTTTCCACTCAGAAACAGCTACAACACTTCAGCAATTACATTGACAACCAACTAATCCAACCTCTCACTCATCTTCTTCTGGAGTATTTATAGAAGGATGAGGAGGTGAGATCTAATAAAGAGATCTCTAAATACAATTAATGCAGAATAAATGTCTTCCTGGCCCTGGGAGGCTTGATGAAGAAATTATACAGGTGTTGCACTGCATTAATGTGTTTACACTTATGAAGTAATCTCGAAGGGAGCTTTTGTTGACCTTTGAGGCTCTGCGTACTGTTAGGGTTACTCTGCAAAAATTCTGTCATTAAATCCGGTGCAGAAATAACTTCCTTGGTTGTTCCGAGGCATAATATCGGATCTTGTTCAATAAATTCATCCTCTGATTGAGCATTCTGGGGCAATAGGTGGCACTGCGGTGGTTGAAAAATCAATTTTCCTCAAAGTATGGCGGTGGAGGCAACGTATCTGATGAACACTTTTAGGTTTTCCTTTAATCTGTGTTCCGAGTCGGGGATTAGGCTTTTGATAACCGTCTTAGCCGTAATCCCCGCCAATATATCGACTAATCTGCTGCTCTGGTTCACTCCGTCTTCAAAATCTGATACTCTTCTCTGCATTGATGTTGACGGCATTCTTTAGGCTTTAGAGGGACGCGTAGCAACCAAGGCTCATGAAACCTTGTTGATATCATTGTTCTTCACCTTGCGGTCGATTCTTTGGATTAATCAGAAGGACGGGAGTCGTCACCCTCAACCTTCAGATTTTCACTAAAACATGATGAAAGAACCTTAAAACCTACAAAATAAAATAAAAATGAGAAAATCCTGCGTTATATGGACAATCTGCATCGAAGGGCGTGCGGAAAAATAGAGCAATCGGGGCCGCTGATCGTATTGCAATCAACGGTCGGGGGCATTTTGAAAAGTCAGCGGAGAAAAAGGGATTTTGTACAATGGAATCGGGAGAACAAATGAGAACCGTCGATCTGCGGAGATCGACGGCGGAGATCGAATTTCGGACGCGCCGGGGGAAAATTCAATAGGCGGGGAAATCCGTTAAAAGCCGGGCAGAAATGGCGATTAGCAACCGTCGGATGGGAGGGGCCAGATCCGACGACAGAGGTGAATCCCGCTGCGGGGTTATGGGACGATAGATAACGCGCGGGCGAGGTGAGAGGACGACGGTTTTGGAAATGAGGTGGAGGACACGCGTCGGCCAGCGTGTGGAATCGCTGGCCGACGGGATAAAACCGCCACTCGACGAAAGGTGGTGCGGGATATATACCATGGTTTTTGGAAATGAGCGCGGGGGGAAGAGGGGTCCACCAGGTGTGAGGTACTCCGCTCCGTCGGATCTGGGGAGCAGATCGACGGCTGGGAAGGCTTGGGGCAATAAAATACGTGGTTTCATATTTCACACCCAAACCTTATAAAAGATGGGTTTTTTGAAGGTTTCAAAGGAAAAGGGCGGAGTGGGGACCACGCTTCGGTTTAGCGCCTCTGGACTTGAGCGGCCGGTCGTGGCGCTCGGGCATATGGAGGTAGATAAGGCAGGGGCTTAGCCCAAGGGGTTGAAAAACAGCGTACAGAAAATAGGCGTATTTTACATGATTTTCAATGATTTTTGAAAAAAGGAAAAAGGTTCCGATAGGCTAAAAAGTGGGTTTTTAACCTTGGGGAGAGAAAATAATGGAGGGATAAGGGATAACACATGGTTTGGTGGGGTTTTCATGAATAAAGGGAAATGGAAGAATGAAGGTAACACGGAAGCAAGGGAGGGAAAAGAAAAAGGGATACAGCAGTAATTGAATAGGATTTTCATGGAATATCAGAGGCTAAGAGAAGGAAAAGTATGAAGAACCAATCAGCAGTTCATGATCTTACCAACAGACTTCAAGCACCAACAATTTCAGGCTTGAATTTTTTTCTTGAAGGCTGCAAAGAATATTTAGCCACCAGCTGATATAATTGAAAAATATAGGTGGCTAACAGTGGCTCCACTTGGGGATGGTGCCTTCTTGAAGGCGTCAAGAATTTAGACTTGATTTCTCTGGAATGCTGACTGGTGTCTGACCCATTGCTTGCTCTTGCTTTTCCTTTGATAAAATAATATCAGTTATGAAAGAAAGATGAATTTCATCAATACAACTTCTACCTACCCAATCCTACTGATCTAACATTTTTTCTTCATCAGAGTGCACTTGGATTGGCAAACTCTATTCTCAACATTTTATTCTTTTGAAAGCAGGAAATCTAATCTATTTATACTCCTTATTTCTCCCTGAACTCAGATTAAACAGTTGAGTTCAGATGTTTCTCTACATAGTCTACTGTCTGTTGGGATTAAACAGTCCAACAAACTTTCATGCTCTAAATTCTACAACAGAAATTTAAAAATAGTCAAGTCAAGATTGAGTTGTTTGACTTGCTATGATCTATGGCATAAAGACAAGCTGCACATAGATTATTATTTGCAGAAAATTTTAAATCAAAACAGAAGGCTTAAGATCTGAAAATTTCCTATCATGGCCTTCTCTTATTTTCACAGCTCTGTTTTTTCCTTTTTTGTGAGCTATCTTTGCTTCTCTTCTGGTTCAAGTTTTGTGCGAATTAGAACCAGGTCTTCTTTCTTTGACTCAGAAATTAGAGTAGTTTTGAGTCATCTCTTTGGAAACTTTGGTTCAGATTTTGAGTTGGTTTGAACCTTAATTTCTACCCTAATCTATCTACTGATAAGCCAAGATTAAACAGTTTGAAAAATCAAATTTGCTACCCTATCAGCAGAAAATTGAAAGCTAATTAGCCAAGCTTAAATAGTTTGACTAATTAGAAGTGTGTTTTGCGGAGTGGCATTTAAGCTTGCACACTTTCAGATTTATTTCTCTTTTTGGCATGGGGCCTTGCCTTTCTTATTTTCATTTCCACCCTCTTTTCTTTCTTTCTTTGTTTTTGTATTTTCTGATTTTTCATGACTTTGAATGAGATGATGGATGAAATATTTACAATGGGGAAAAGAAAAATAAAAGGCTTTGAAACACAAAATGGTTTAAGAAAGGTAATGCTTAAGCATCCTGCCATTGACAGGACCCCCAAAAAATTCTGTTCCATTCAGCTCTTGTAAGAATAATGCATTGTTTCCAGCAACTGAATGAATGGAGTAAGGGCCAAGCCACAGATTGTCAAATTTACCATGCTTTCCCTTGTCCTCCCTCTTTGAGTCCCACTTTAAAACTCTGTCCCCAATCTTGAAATTGCTGGCCTTTGTCCTTCTATCAAATATTTTCTTGATATTATCTTGTTTCTGCAATGCTTTGTTGTACACTTCCTCTCTGGTTTGCTGAAGATGAATGGTCTGATTTATTCTTCTGATTATGTCATTTTCTTCAGTCTGGAGCTCTTGAATTAACTTCATAACTGGAACACCGAGGCTGTTAGGAAAAATTGCATCTGTACCATACACAAGCTAGAAGGGTGACATACCAATGGATTTCTTCAATGTTAATGTGTTAGCCCAAAGTGCATGGATCAGCTTTATGTGCCAAGACTTCTTGTTGTCCTCCAACAGTTTCTTTATTATGTTCACTAAGATTTTGTTGGAAGACTCTGCAAGTCCATTACCTTGAGGGTAATAGGCTGTGGAATGTCCCAATGTTATTTGGTACTTGTGACAGAATTCCACCATTTTCTTTGACCCAAATGCTGCTGCATTGTCTGTAATGATCTTGGTAGGGCAGCCAAATCTGGAAAGGATATTGGTTTCTATGAATTTTATGATAACCGAATCATCGGCCTGTCTACAAGGAATGGCTTCTATCCACTTAGTGAAATAGTCTGTGGCGGTAAGAATCCACCTGTGTTGGGCAGAGGATGGTGGATGTATTTATCCTATGAAGTCAAGTCCCCACTGTTGAAAAGGGGCTTCAACAGTAATTGGGTGCAGAGGAAGGGGTAATAATTTTCTCTTGCCCTCAAATAATTGGCATTTATGGCAAGTAGTTGTCAGTTTGTGTACATCAGGAAATAGGGTGGGCCAATAGAAACCAACCCTCAAAATTTTGTTGGCTGTTGACTTCCAGTACAAATGGCCTCCACACTCTCCTTCATGGAATTCCTGCTTAACTTTTTCTGCATCAAACTCAGGCAAACATTTAAGCAATATACCACTAGCATTTTTCCAATAAAGACATTCATCAATAATGCAATAGTTTACAGCTTTTAACTTTAGGAATCTTGCCTTTGTTTTAGATAAACCAGGAGGTGTATTTAGATTAAGCAAAATATAAACAATATCAGTATACCACGGAGAATTCACAAAATGATCTTCAACAACAGGAGTTGAGAACTCTTCTTGGTTATCCAAAGCATTAATCATATTAATATCAAGAGCTTCACAATTTGATTCAGCCATTAATTTAGCTAGACCCTGGCCTTTGATGAGCTTAGTGGGTTTTATCTCTAAATCATATTCAAGAATAACAACAATCCACTTACCTCTCTTACCATCTGGATCCTGGGTTAGAATGTCTTTTACAACCGAATTTGGGACAAAGGCAATGATGTGTGAGTGAAGGATGTATACCCTGAAATCTTTCAAAGCCTTTACCAAAGCAAAAGCCTATTTTTCCATAATGTTATACCTCAAAGGGGCATCCCTCAATGCCTTGCTAAAGAATGCAATGGGCTGCTCTTGTCCTTGTGGATTTTTCTGTAAAAGGACAGCAGCTATGGTATGTTCTTATGCAAATGAGAAGATATAAAAATCCTTTGAAAAATCAGGACTTATGAGAACCGGTGTTTTGGTTAACGCTTGTTTCACCAGCTCAAAGGACGTCTTTGCTTCCGAGGTCCATTTCACCCCTTGCTCCTTTTTTAACATATTTGTGATATTCCTAAGGAGCTCAGCCAAGTTGGGGATGAACCTTCTCAAACAGTTAATATTTCCAATGAAAGACTGCAACTCTTTGATGTTTCGAGGATGAGAGATTTGCAATATAGCCTCAATCCTCATGGGATCTATCTTTATACCCTCTTTTGAAATGATGTGTCCAAGAAGTTTACCTTCTTGGAGACCAAATAAAGTCTTCTTAGGGTTCAAAGATATCCCAAACCTTCTGCACTTCTCGAAAACTTTCCTCAAATGTTCTAAGTGTTCTTCATCTGTTTTTGAAAACACAGTTACATCATCGAGATAGATAATGATGAAGAAACCCAATTCTTCCGAGAATGCTATGTCCATGGCTCTCTGAAAGGTTGCTCCAGCATTCATTAGACCAAAAGGCATTTTCACATACATGAAAGTGCCCCATGGTGTAGTAAAAGTTGTCTTTAATTGATCATCAGGGTGGACTAAGACTTGATTATACCCTGAATAGCCATCCAGCAAAGAAATTATTTTAGACCCCACCACCCTTTGTAAAATATGATCCATCTTGGGCAAAGGGTAGTTGTCTTTTAATGAAGCTTTGTTTAAATTTCTGAAGTCTATACAAAGCCTGATTTCTCCCGTCTTTTTCCTTACAGACACTAGATTAGATACCCACTCAGAATATCTAATAGGGACAATAATACCAGCATCGTGCATCTTCATGATTTCCTTTTTAACCAATGGCAACTGGACAGGGTTGATTCTGCGCAGTTTCTGTTTGAATGGTTTTTGGTTTTCTTTAAGAGGGATTTTATGCTGTATTATTTCAGTGTCATAGGATTTAAGATCTTCGTAACTCCATGCAAAAACATCAGAAAATTCTTTGAACAACTCTAAGTATTTGAGTTTAATGTGAGCTGGTAAAGTTTTAGACAGTTTGATCAATTTCGGTTTTTCCTCACTGCCTATATTACATTCCTCCACTTCAGTTTCTACAGGTTCCAGTTTTGGTTTGTTGGCCACATCATCAAAATCAAACAGTTCTTCTAGAGGGGCCAAACCCTTGGGCAGACTATCATCCTTAGAATGCAGAGTTTCCAATTCCTCTGTTTCAGATTTTGCACTTGATTCTGTTTGGTTTCTGAGTTTGATAGACTGAAGGTTTATGTCTACCAGTTGTGGAGACGGTTCTTCTTCGCCAAGGAAATTTTCTTCACTGCGGTCTGTATCATAATCTGAATCTGAACTATGGGGTTCAAACTCATTTCTGAATTGCATGAAGTCTTCTATTTGTTTATCTCCATCAAATACCTGCCAATATTTCTTGTTATCAGGGATAGCTGGTCTGAATTTTATCTGAGAGGTGTCATCATACAGCATTGGGCAGGTTCTAGCAGCAAAGGCTAAATTGTGGGCTGCAATGTTTCTTTTCCTTGGGACAAAAGTCAGGGTGGACTCCTCAAATGTTTTCAAAAGATCTACGACATCAGTCCTATAGGCCCTAAGTCTAGGGTGATTAGCATTATACTCCCCATTAACTTGCCTAATGATTAATTCAGAATCCCCATATACATTGATTCTCTTGGCACCTAACTTTTTCAAGAGATGCAAGCCTAAGAGAAGGGATTCATATTGTGCTATGTTGTTGGAACACTGAAAGTTTAATTTGCATGAGATACATGATGTATGATTGTTTTCAGTGTTGGTAATCCAGACACCTGCACCTGCATTTGTTTTGGTGCATGACCCATCAAAATACATAGTCCAGAGAGGAACGTTTTCAGTTTGATATATGGGCTTTGTATAATTTGATTCCTCAAGTTTTTCATCGGGTTGAGGGTTGTCCTGTTGACTATCAAGTCTTAAATTCAAAGGATTAATAACTTGCAGTTCAAGACCTATATTTAGTGTGCTAGGATCTTTATACACAATAGACTGTTCCGGCATTTCAGCGTTGTGTTCCTCTCCCTCCGTTTCAGCCATGGATTCTGTTAAAATGATGTGTCCTGTAAGTGCTTCATCATTGAACATGATGAAAGAATCAAGGCTCGTGCTTATAGCATAGAGAGGGGAGTTTTGAGGCCGATCTTGACTTGTCACTGTGTACTACATGTGGGATTCCCTGTAAAGTCTTCTAGTCTGATTAAAGGCAGAGATAGTTGCGTAGGTCATATCCATTTGCATGGTCCCCTGTAACTTAGCACCCCAAGATCTTGATAAAAGCATTCCATACTTTGGGGGTACATCAGCCACAACAACATCCATGACTAAACATTTGGCTGGAATCTGGGCTAAGTTAACACAGAGATCTTTAATCAATCCTAGACATTTAACTCTGCTTGAGTCAAAGGAGTACAAGTCTTTGTAAGGTCTGGTAATTTCAAGACCCAGGCTTTCCATTACAGCTTTCGGCATTAAATTATGGGAAGCGCCTCAGTCATGCATAGCATTGTGCAGAATTTTGTCATGAATGTTTAAGCTTACATAAAAGGGAGGGACAGGACCCTCTTGGAACTTTCCTTCAATCTTCGGATCAAAAATAAGCTCTGGTTGGTCATCATTAAGATTGAGTGTATCTTCATTTTCTTCTAAGTTCAAAGCCTTCAAAATTTTGGACCTATATACATGTTGGGCAGCTAACTCAGTTAAGGGAACATAGATTTTGATTTTTGAGATTTCCTGTTCTAGGCTAAAAAGGTTTTGACTCTTTAAGACATTGATTTCAGCCTTGTTTGCTGCCACTTTATCAGCAATAACAACTTGCTGATTTGATTTATCTACAGTTGAAACAGTTGTTTTACCAGGAGTACTAACCGAGGTGCTAGTACTACTCATGTTTGCACTCTGTTTTTCAATATTTTGAGTGTCTTTCTCTTTACCACTACCAGAATTATCGGCCACTGTTTTGTCTTTTTTTTGATCATTTTAGACTTGGTTGCAGTGCTGTCTTGAGGAGGCTTGTTAGAGGTTTTATTGTTGGGGTTTGGTTGATTAGACCTACTTCTGAGTTCATATTCCCTTGAAGGCTGTATGACAGCGTTTTCCATGTTTTGATAGTAATTCTCATTATCATCTCTTCTGTCATCGTAAGGTGTATAAAGACCTTGTTTTTTATCATAATGAACCTCAAAGTCATCATCATCTACCCCAAATAAGTTTATATCATTATCCTCTGTTGTTTCATCTGTTTCCTCAACCTCACTTAAAAAGTTTTGATGAAAGGGAGGAATGATCTGTTGATCATCTTCCCTAAGTCTGTTTGGAGGTTGATTTCTTCTCATATTCTGATTCTGGTTTTGGTTTCTGTTTTGAGGAGCGTTTTGATTTAGACTTGCTTGCGCTCTCTCTAGAATGCTCATTTTCTTCATCATTTCTTCCATCATTCTTTCCATCTTCGAGCTTGAAGTGGAAGGGGTGGATTCCTCTCTAAAAGATACTCTCTTTTCAACTTTCATCCTTGCTCTCTTTTCCATGAGGTTAACTTCCACAGAAAGAGCACCTCTTTGCATATCTTCGAGGGTTGCAAAGACTCTTTCTCTGAGTGAATATGTCATGTCAGGATCAAACCCTTCAGGAAATTTGTTTAAAGCTGAGCCCTGAGGAGGTTTTAGTTCAAGGGAAAGTGCATTATACACACTGTTAAATCTGGTACAATAAGCTTGTACACTTTCCCCAGGGTTCCTATGGAGATTATTGTAATCAGCAAGGACTTGGAGAGGATTCTTCCTTACTTCCCATTTATTTAAGAATGTTTGATGGAAGGCTTGGAGGTCGTTAATACTATGGGGGGTTAAACCTTTAAACCATTTTCTCACTTCTCCCCCCAAACTTTGAGCAAACAGTCTGATTTTGACAGACTCATTATCAATTTCATTTCTGTCAAAGTAGTCATTCATCTTGTCCACATGTTGAGATGTTGTTATAGTATTACTAGCATCATATAATGGAATTTTGGACTGATAGTCCTGTGGAAGATTGACTAGTGGTATAGGAAGGACTAAGGGAGCATACCATGCTGCCATGATATGTGGTGGGGGTGGATTTACAAGAGGGGGTGTGGGTTGAAGTGGAGTGGTTTGAACAGTGGATGAAGGATGCACAGAAGTGGATGGAACAGCAGTAGATTTCTGAGCTGATCTTGGATGAGAGACACCTAGATTATGTAAAAAATGTAAATCAGGAGGTGTTGATTCTCTATCCCCAAGGGTTTCACTTGTTTTGGGAGATGAAAGTGAAGGCTCAGAATCGAACTGATCTAAATCACAAAATGACCTAGTTCTGAATGGGTTTAAAAAGTCAGTTTGTGATTTATAAAGAGCTGAAAGATTTTCAGGGACTGAATTAGCTCTTAGGGATGATCGGAAAATAGCTGAAAATTGTATCTTAGGAGACTTCCTAAGGATTCTTTCCGGGTTTTCAACTATCTCAGGAGGATCTGGGTCAGGATGGGCTCTAGTGTGAATATTTTTAGGAGCCACAATTTTTATATGTTTAGACCCAACTAAACAGGAAAAGTTCAACCAGATATGACAATCTTTAGGAGGTTAACTAATCTGTTTTTACAATTTTTAAATCCCACAGTCCTCTAACTGAGTTTGAATAATTTTATAATGATAAAGGTTCTTCCCAGTGGAGTCTTAAGGTCTGTTCAGGATTGTGGAGTCGCCAGGTGGAAAGTCCAGAGTGTTTTCAAAGGAGTACACTGTCCACCACAGTGTTTGTGAAACATTCCTTTTCAAGGATATCTCAAAACACAACAAAATCTAACCAGAGATCGACTGGGAGAGCATTCACCAGATATGTCACCCCTAAAAGAGGATGAGACCTTGAGGCTACCTGGCCCTTTCCAGACTCTGTCTAAGAGCATAGGGTAAAACACATCAAAGTCGTATACAAGATATCAAAACTAGTGTTTTACTACCAATCTGAAGTGTTTTTTGGTATTTTCTGAATTTCTTTTATTTGTGGTTTAGAAGAATATCCTAACTTTGCCTCAAAACTTAGCTACGGTTATGAAACAAAGACAGTCTATCCTTATGGCTAAGCTAGCTGATTTTCCAAGGTTAGATAAAAACTTTAAAGAATCCTAGGGCTGATCTAGTTTGTCACTGATTCAATTGAGCTTCATCTTAATTACCATTTCTTGGTAGTGCTTGAAAAGGCTGCTTTTGACTCTCAAGGTTTTATAGAGATTCTGGGTTAAAATAGATTCCCCAGCGGAATCGCCAGAAATGTTAGGTCTCTGTAACAAGCAAGATTGGCAAAGTCCGATTACAGAGTTAACATCATTTCAACCAACTTTGGGATTCTAGGATCTAGCCCTCCTGAATCCGGAGAGGGATCTCTCCAATATGTACAAAGATGGATATTGTCTTTGAAGTTTGGGGTGATGATATTAGGCTAGTTATTAAGGCCAAGGGTTTTGTTTGGTTTTCTCGGATGGTTGAACATAGTTGTTGTCTGAGGCGGAAAGATCTATATGCAAATAGGTTCAAAGGTGAGAAGTTGCAAGCTAGAGAGTAAGCTTTGATCATAAAGAAATATGATGGCAAGTTTTTAATCCATTGGGCTATGGAGTCATAAGAGAATTTAATTGAAACATTCAGGTTCAAGAAGAATCTATGGGGCAAGTCATCTATGCCTAAGGATCTCTTTAAAGTTTGATTTATGGAATGAGGTGATACAATAAGAAAGGGAAATAACAGATGCAGAACAAAGAGCAGCCCAGGATCTGGTAAGTACTTTGAAACTAGCCAGCCTTTGACCAGGCACTTAAGAAAAACATAGAAGCAAACTAGGATCTGGTAAGTACTTTGAAACTATCCAGCCTTTGATACACTTCTACTAGAACACAAATTAAAAACGAAGGGAAACTTGAAGGCAACCTTTGGAGTAGAAACTAGTGGGCTGGGACTTACCCTGATCCTCTCCTAGTTCTTCTTTACTTAGTTACTTCCAAGACAATCACAAAGATAACACAGAATGGCCCAAGATCTGATAAGTACTTTGAAACTAGTCAGCTTTTGACACATCCTAAGGGAAACAGTCAAATAGTTGAGCATACAATAAAGGGACTCAGGGCTAACCTTTGATTTCCTCAATTCATTCCTTACACAACATATATGAAAGTAACATTTAAAAATAACATTCAGTAGCGACGAAAAGATGAGGGAACGCCAGCATCTCTGTACTTAGACTAAATTAAATCATTCTCAAATAACAAAGCAGAAAGAAAACATTTAAATAAAGATTTCTCAGCCAGCGAAGGTTACTGATATACAGTAGGTCCTAACATTGTTTAAACTATTCTTTACAGTGGAAAATGAAACAAGTTGAAAACTGAAATAAAATGACAAGTTCACGGTGAGAATAACATCACCATCAGCATAGACCAGGATCCCATAAATCAGCTTGTATTGATTGCTTCAAACTGGTTACAATCTTCAGATTCCAATGTTTTAATCCATATCTCTTCACAACCTAACCTATCTATTACAAGCAGAGCTCCAAGAGCCCATGAAACCACTATTTACAGTCAAGAGTTTTCCACTCAGAAACAGCTACAACACTTCAGCAATTACATTGACAACCAACTAATCCAACCTCTCACTCATCTTCTTCTGGAGTATTTATAGAAGGATGAGGAGGTGAGATCTAATAAAGAGATCTCTAAATACAATTAATGCAGAATAAATGTCTTCCTGGCCCTGGGAGGCTTGATGAAGAAATTATACAGGTGTTGCACTGCATTAATGTGTTTACACTTATGAAGTAAGCTCGAAGGGAGCTTTTGTTGACCTTTGAGGCTCTGCGTACTGTTAGGGTTACTCTGCAAAAATTATGTCATTAAATCCGGTGCAGAAATAACTTCCTTGGTTGTTCCGAGGCATAATATCGGATCTTGTTCAATAAATTCATCCTCTGATTGAGCATTCTGAGGCAATAGGTGGCACTGCGGTGGTTGAGGAATCAATTTGCCTCAAAGTATGGTGGTGGAGGCAACGTATCTGATGAACACTTTTAGGTTTTCCTTTAATCTGTGTTCCGAGTCGGGGATTAGGCTTTTGATAACCGTCTTAGCCGTAATCCCCGCCAATATATCGACTAATCTGCTGCTCTGGTTCACTCTGTCTTCAAAATCCGATACTCTTTTCTGCATTGATGTTGACGGCATTCTTTAGGCTTTAGAGGGACGCGTAGCAACCAAGGCTCATGAAACCTTGTTGATATCATTGTTCTTCACCTTGCGGTCGATTCTCTGGATTAATCAGAAGGACGGGAGTCGTCACCCTCAACCTTCAGATTTTCACTAAAACATGATGAAAGAACCTTAAAACCTGAAAAATACAATAAAAATGAGAAAATCCTGCGTTATATGGACAATCTGCATCGAAGGGCGTGCGGAAAAATAGAGCAATCGGGGCCGTTGATCGTATTGCGATCAACGGTCGGGGGCGTTTTGAAAAGTCAGTGGAGAAAAAGGGATTTTGTACAATGGAATCGGGAGAACAAATGAGCGGAGATCGACTTTCGGACGCGCCGGGGGAAAATTCAACAGGCGGGGAAATCCGTTAAAAGCCGGGCAGAAATGGCGATTAGCAACCGTCGGATGGGAGGGGCCAGATCCGACAGCAGAGGTGAATCCCGCTGCGGGGTTATGGGACGATAGATAACACGCGGGCGAGGTGAAAGGACGACGGTTTTGGAAATGAGATGGAGGACACGCGTCGGCCAGCGTGTGGAATCGCTGGCCGACGGGATAAAACCGCCACTCGACGAAAGGTGGTGCGGGGTATATACCATGGTTTTTGGAAACGAGCGCGGGGGGGAGAGGGGTCCACCAGGTGTGAGGTACTCCGCTCCGTCGGATCTGGGGAGCAGATCGACAGTTGGGAAGGCTTGGGGCAATAAAATACGTGGTTTCATATTTCACACCCAAACCTTATAAAAGATGGGTTTTTTGAAGGTTTCAAAGGAAAAGGGCGGAGTGGGGACCACGCTTCGGTTTAGCGCCTCTGGACTTGAGCGGCCGGTCGTGGCGCTCGGGCATATGGAGGTAGATAAGGCAGGGGCTTAGCCCAAGGGGTTGAAAACCAGCGTACAGAAAATAAGCGTATTTTACATGATTTTCAATGATTTTTGAAAAAAGGAAAAAGGTTCCGATAGGCTAAAAAGTGGGTTTTTAACCTTGGGGAGAGAAAATAATGGAGGGATAAGGGATAACACATGGTTTGGTGGGGTTTTCATGAATAAATGGAAATGGAAGAATGAAGGTAACACGGAAGCAAGGGAGGGAAAAGAAAAAGGGATACAACAGTAATTGACTAGGATTTTCATGGAATATCAGAGGCTGAGAGAAGGAAAAGTATGAAGAACCAATCAGAAGTTCATGATCTTACCAACAGACTTCAAGCACCAACAATTTCAGGCTTGAATTTGTTTCTTGAAGGCTGCAAAGAATATTTAGCCACCAGCTGATATAATTGCAAAATATAGGTGGCTAACATGTTCAAAATGCAATATTTTGCAGATTTAAGCTTCAAAGATCTACCTTTACTCTTAGACATGCCTGGAGGAGGTGAAAGATGCTGAAGAACATACACAATATATGAATACCAAGGGGACTGCAGAAAAATATATGAAATAGGAACCAACAAACCTTCATCTTCCTCTTCCGACATTGCTGAAATGAGGTTTATATCTAAAGCACGCAGATTTGATTGGGCCATCAATTTCGCCAAACTTTGGCCTTTGATCAACTTAGTAGGCTTGATCTCCAGATTGTACTCCAACATAGTTGCTATCCATTTGCCTCTTCGACCTTCTGGATCAGTTTGCATGAGCACATCCTTGACTGTTGCGTAGGGACATACGCTATAGTGTGAGAATGTAGAATATAGACCCTAAAATATTTCAATGCCTTGACAAGAGCCAATGCCTGCTTTTGAATAATATTATATCTTAAAGAAGCATCTCTAATAGTCCTACTGAAAAAGGAAATTGGATTTTCTACTTCATCTCTCTTTTGCATTAAAACAATAGCCATAGTATGCTCAGATGCAAACGAAAATATAATAAAATCTTGAGTATAGTCGGTACTGATCAGAACTAGGGCATTAGACAAAGAAAAATTTACCAGATTGAATGACTTGATAGCTTCCTCACTCCACTTAACCGTGCTGTATTTCTTCAACATATTGGTCATTTCTCTCAAATGCTCAGCAAAATTAGGTATAAATCGGCGCAAAAAATTCATCTTACCATTAAAGGCCTGAATCTCTTTCTTGTTCCATGGAAGATCTATGAGCTGAATTTCCTCCACTCTGGATGGATCTATGTGGATGCCATATTTAGAGATGATATGCCCGAGCAATTTGCCCTCATCCATGGAAAAAAGACTCTTTTTTGGATTGAGAGAAATCCCAAACTTTTTGCAACGCTGAAAAACCACTCTTAGATGGTGCAAATGCTCATCATCTGAACCTGTAAACACTTTCAAATCATCCAAATAAACAACAAGAAAAATGGATTTTTCATTTGCAAAAGAAATGTCCATTGCACGCTGGAAGGTGGCTCAAGCGTTCTTTAGTCCAAAGGGCATCTTGGCATACTGGAAGGTTCCCCAGGGTGTTGTGAAGGTAGTTTTATCTTGGTCCTTCTCATGCACCAAGATCTGATTGTAGCCTGAGTAGCCATCAAGTAGTGACATCCTAGATGCTCCAACTACTCTCTGTAGAATATGGTCCATTTTCGGAAGTGGGTAATTATCCTTTAAGGATGCCTTATTCAAGTTCCGAAAGTCAATACACAGTCTTATTTCTCCAGTCTTTTTATGCACTGGGACCAAATTCAAAATCCAATCAGAAAATCTAATAGGAACTACGATTCCTGCTTTGTACAACCTGTTTACCTCCTTTTTAATTGATGGCAGCAGCTTTGGATTGATTCTTCTTAGCTTATGTATGAAAGGCTTCTGATCCGGCTTGATAGGAATTGTATGTTGAATTATGTTCTTATCATACAGTTTCAAATCTGAATAAACCCATGCAAATACATCAGAAAATTCAGAAAGCAATTTAACATACTTCTCCTTTACCTCAGGGGATAATGCCTTTGATAATTTGACAAAATCGGGCTGATCAGCTGTTCCAATATTCACATCTTCAACTCCTTTCTCTGTGGGCACCAAGCTTGGTTTCTTTGTCACATCATCCTGATCAAAAAGCTCCTCTAGAGGTATGAGACCTCTAGGAATTACATTATCCTTTAACTGTAATATATCCATCTGGTTTGCTTCCAACTCCTAATCATCAACCTCATACTCACCCTCTATTGGAGTATCTTTGAATTTTCCATCACCCTGCAAAAATGCATTGATCTCATTATCATCCCAAAATACTTGCCAATACCTTAAATTGTCCGGAACAGCAAGCCTATATTTGAAATAGATTTAAAACTTATTGTTGGAGTTCATCGGAATCTTCAAGTTACTTGCAGTAGTGGCAAGAGAATCAACAATAATGTTTTGCATCCTGGGCACTGTTGTCAAAGTATAATCTGGGAATATTTTCAAAATGTCCAAGACTGCATTTCTGTATGCCCTCAATCTTGGATGTTTGGCTTGGTTTTCTCCCTTCACCTATTTGATTATCAATTCGGAGTCGCCATATACAGAAATCATTTTTGCATTCAACTTCTTCAGAATTTTGAGACCTACAATAAAAGCCTCATATTCTGCTTCATTGTTAGAGCAATCAAAAGCTAACTTATAGGCACAAACTCTAACATTACTCGGAACCTTCTCAGGTTGAAAAACAGGGCTCCTAATCCAGATTCCAATGCCAGCTCCATCCTTACCAACAACTCCATCAAAATCCATACTCCACAGGCCTTCTTCTTCTTCTTGAAGATGCTGGAAATTTGTTTCTTTCTCTTCTTTACCTTGCCTGATTTCTGGCTGTTCATTGTCCCTTTGCTGCTGGCAGGCAGGAGGTTCAGAAGTGTTTGCTGCTTTGACCTTTTCCTGTTTGAGGACCTCTTTGAAATTCTCTGAAATCTCAGGTATTTCATCCACTTGTACCAATTGAACATACTCATCATTTAAACCACCATCAGAATACAAGACAAAAGACGCTAAATCTGTATGGACAACATTGATGGGATGATTTACAGGCTTGTCTTTGTTGGTAATCATATATTTCATTTTCTCTTCCCTATATAACTTCCTCAACTGGCCAAATACAGGGATAGTGGCATAAGAGAAGTCAAGCTGCAGGGTTCCCTTAAGTTTTGCACCCCAAGACCTAGATAGAAGCATTCCAAACCTTGGTGGGACATCAGCAACAACTACGTCCATCAAGAGATTCTTTGCTGGAATATGGTCTAAAGATACTACCAAATATTTAATTAAACCAATACAGTGGACCCTAATTGAGTCAAAGGAATACAATTCATGATATTTACGAGTGATTTCAAGGCCTAGCTTCTCCCTGACAGCTTTGGGCATCAAATTATGTGAGGCCTCGGAGTCCAACATAGCATTATGCAGGATAAACTCATGTACTCTAAGACTCAAATAAAAAGGAGGGACTTCGTTTTCTTCAGATTCTTGTGTGGCTGGACCGAAAATAAGTTCAGGGTAGCCGTCTTCTACATTGACCATATCAGAGACAAAATCTATTTGCAAGACTTTGGACACCTGAGTTTTATACACACTATTCTTCACCAACTCTGTGAGGGGCATAGACACTTTTAATTTAGAGATTTCATTTTCTAGATTAAAGGAGGGAGGTTTTTCTACCTCTTTGATGGGAGGGTCTTTCTTCTCTGTTGGCTCCTTTACTGTGTTCTACTGGTTCTTCTCATTGGCTGTGTTAGCAACTGCAGGTGCTCTTCTAGAGGAAGGATCAGCCGACTCCTTAGCTTTCTTCTGTGCATCGTTTTTCATTTGGAGTTCCTTTCTCTTTTGAATGGGGCTGACTATAACCTCTATGTTCCTTAAAGAGTAATGCCTTTGCTGAGCCGACAGAGCATTCATATACCCTCTCTGATAGTCATTAGACTCCTCTTCCAGTACTGTATCATTGGCCAAAATGAAATTTTGGTCTTTTTGAATGTCTGGAGTCGCCACTGTGTATTCTTCATTTTCTGTAAGGAAAATGGGCGCACCATCAGCCGTGAAAAAGTGATTAGCCTCAATCACAGGATCATCATCATCTGAATATGTCCCTTGCACGTAGTTCTGCTACAAAGGAGTTTTAATATGCTGTTGTGGTGGTGCAGTCTGGTTCGTTGTTCTCTGTTTAATTCTGAATTGTGGCTGCTGTCCTCTGAAATTCAGATTTCTTATTTGAGGCTTAGGTCTATCTATAATGGTTAACCTATCAACCATTTTTTCCACTGTTTTGATCAGAGTGTTCATTTTACTGTCTGAAGTAGAGGCCTCCTCTTTTATTGTGACTCTTTTCTCGACTCTGGCTCGTGCTCTTTTAGCCAGCAGATTAGCTTCAACGTTTACTGCTATCTTCTGCATGTCTTCAAGTGAAGACGGATCTCTTTCACGCAGCTGATATGCCATGTCGGCATCAAATCCATCGGGAAATTTTAACAATGCTAATCCCACAGGAGGCTTCAAATTAGCTAGAATAGCATTATATACAACATTGAATCTCAAACAACAATCCTGCATGGTTTCACCCACATTTCTTTTAATGTTCTCATATTCATACAAAATTTGAAGTGGGTTCTTTTTTACCTCCCATCGGTCCAGGAACTAAGTGTGCAACTCCTGCAAAGTGTGAATTTTTCCTGGCGGTAGGGCTCTAAACCACTTTCTGACTTCGCCTCCGAAACTTTGAACAAACAACCTCATCGTTACATTCTCTGCTTCTACCTCATGCAAATAAAAAAATTCATTCATTTTATCAACATGTTGCTGAGCTGTGATGCTTTGAGTGGCATCAAAGATTGGAATTTTACTCTGATAGTCAGCCGACATATCATCGAGGACTTGGGGTAAGACCAGGGGTGCATACCTGGCAGCCATAACTCTGGGTGGATTTACGACAGGATTTGTAGGATTTGAGGGAGGTGTTAATGGAGGAGATGATAATTGGGAATTGACTGATGGGAATGATGATGAATTGGGAGGGGGAAATGTTGTTCCTGATGATTCTGAAGGCTCAGGGATATTAGTTACAGCGATGGATTGAGGAGAATTCAAAATGTAATCGTCAATGGAGGTATTTGCTCTTTGGACTTCAATATCTACAAGGAAGTCAGGATCTAAAACTGTATCATCAATGTCATTTTCAGACTTATTCCTAAATAAAGAAAGCTCGAAATTATCGTCAAAGGAAATATCCTCTACAAAAAACCATTCACTGGGCCAAGTATAGGACCTGAAATGGGTCTAGGGCTTAATGATCCTTCTTGTCTTCTGACAATTCTTGGGATAAGATTTGGATTTTCAAACACAGGGGGAGGATTTGGATCTGGATTCGCCTTGGTGTATCTTCTTGAAGCCAGTGTGGTCGAATTTCTATTTTACAAAAATATTATTTTGCAGCCTAGCAAAATCTAAACATCATCTTTCAAAAGTATGGAATTATTTGATGTACTGGGGAAAATCTTGCAAGTCAGATGTTATGTTTATAAAACTAGACCAGAGATTGACTGAAGCATCATTTATTTACTTATGCACTTGCAAAGCAATGTGCAGTTCAAAGGCTACCTGGAATAACTTCAGGCTCCGTCTGTAGTTTATAAAACAAATAACACTAACAAACAAACAATCTTGAACTATCCCTAGTATGGTCGCCAGAGATGTTAGCACCTGAATTGGACCCCAGGCTGCAAAAGGCAAATCACGGTAACAACTAAACCATGCTCAGCCTTGTATCTAGCCCTACAAGGATAGGAGAGGGCTCTCTCCGTAAAAGAATATTCAAAGGAACATAATAAATGGACTGATATTAGGCTAGGTAAAATTATGGGAAAAGGGTTTAATAAAATAAATGAATGAATGAATTTCAGGGATGTGTGGGATATAAAGGGACAATTGAAACCGGGAATTAAATCAGGACACAGGGTATTTCATGGGGCAAGATAGGCAGGAAAATTAGCAATTAAAATTTAATGAGGATGGGATGGAAAGACTGGTGCAGAGCTGAAAAGGGCACAATAAATGGATCCTTTTCAAACAGAAGAAAAATACAGAGTATGAATGATTTCCCAAGGTAGAGCATATAAAATGGATTCTACCTTTCTATCTTGAAAGCATTCAAAAGGAAATTTTTATGGATGGATGGAACACATAACAATTCACATATGAAACAAAGGAGAAAAACAAATGCTAAATCTCATACCACATGGATCCCACAAATCAGAGCTGCATCTCTTATTAATTCCTGTCAAACTGTACAATGTAGCACAAAGATGTTCTTCCACACTATTCCCCTACTTTCTGAGTTACAGACTATTCAGACTCTCAGACTCAAACTGCTTTACAAATGATTTACAATTACATTAAATAGGCTGAAATGTGGGAACATAGATCCACAAGAAAAGGGAGCTGTTTTAACAGCTGAAGAACTGAAATACAATCATAGTAAATAAATACAACAATCTTCCCCTAAAAATAAGGGACATCATTGCATTTCACCACTTGGAGATTTTGCTGTTAGGCTGTATGAAAGAAAATAGGTAATCCGATGAACATATTTCCTATTTTGTTGCTTGCTTTAACAATCTTTGTCTTAAATAAGCTCTCGGCCCTTTGACTGTTGCTTTCCATATTCTGTTTGAATAAAACTGACCTTTTAATAAACATACCTTCGGAATGAAACTTTGGCTTTAGTGAAGGGAAAATAATGAATAGGAAGGAAGGGAGAGGAGGCGGGACCCGCATTACAATCGCAATTGGAGATGATAGGCAAAGGGAATACAATATACAGTGGAGCGTTAAAATACGTGTTGCGATGGAACAATCGCAAATCGGGATCGGAGGGATGGGGAATATTTAATTTAGAACGAGGCCGAAACTTTCGATGCGATTGGCATATGTCTGATGGAAAAATAGCGAAGTCAGAAGGTGCCATGGAGAAAACCCTTTAAAGCAAAAACAAAAAATGTATTTTCCGCGTTTACAAAGGAAAAAACACTTTTTTCATTGAAGAGGCGGAGGGCTTTAGGTGGGACCCATGGGAACAATCTCAATCGAAATCGGGAATGGGGGTGGGTGTATCACATAATTGGATCCGCCGATTGCGATTTGCGATGTGTGATCAATCGCAATCGAGGATCGGAATCTGGAGAGGATGTTATATGAAACGGAGAAACGGAAGTTCCGATGCGATTTGGCAAGGCCCGATGGGAGATATATAATTTATTATTTACAAAGGGAAATGGGGCCTTTAATTACATATGGGCGGAGGATTATGGTGGGACCGGGGTCAATTGCAATCGCAATATCGAAGCGGAGTGCAACACATATGGGAAACGCCGATGCCGATGGCCCGATTGACTTTGAGCCGTCGAATTGGCGGGGACAGATCAACGATGCCAGATCAATTGGAGGTTTCAATCGAGGGATGTTGCGATCACGGAATGTTGCGATGCGAGGAATGTTGCGATCGGGAAATGTTGTGATGCGATAAATCGGAGGGGGACTTATGGAAGTGCCAATTTCCGATGGCCCGATTAGCTGTGGGCTGTCGGATCGGACCAAGAGATCGACGGTGGAGACATTGATCAGGGGTTTTCCATCGGGGGTAAGCCATCGGGGCAATCACATTGGAAAATTTCGCGATGGGCCGATCGGGACATACAAATAAAACATGCGATTGAAAGGGGAAGGTACTTGGGTTATGAGGATTTTGTTATTATATAATAATTTATAATAATTTTTTATTACAAAGCATGGTGGGGAAGTGGTTATGATCGGTGGGGGAGTATGTATATATATACGAACCTTTGAAATATTTAACATAAGGTTTTCAACGGGAATGGAGGGGAAGTGGTTTTAATCGCATAAGTGTTTTTCAATGATTATAATGCGATTATGTAATCGGAAAGGGGAAAAAGGGGTTTTTATTAAAGAAATATAAAACTTTAATAATATAAAGTTTAAAGGGAAAAATGGGAAATAGGGGGTATATGAGGGTATAAGGACTTTTACTTCACATAAGCATAAATTTCAATCCAGAAGTCAGTTTTGAGAGTGTAGTATACCGTTGGAAAGCTCTTTCCGGGCTCTTTCTGATGGATCTACTTGGAAGATGATTTGGCATTGAACATGCTGCGGAAAACTTCTCTAAAGGCAGGGACATCACGTTTCTGGAGATAACAGCTTTTGAATCGTGAATTATTACACATGATGATGTAGAACTACATAATGAACAATAATAAAGCCAAAATATTATGTTTTCACCTCAAAACATGGTTTTGAGACGAAAATTACATCAAACTGAATAAAATGTCTCTCTGATTCTTCCTGGTGCTGTGACTTTGAGCTTATTGGCTTCCTCATGACCTTGCTGATATTATTGACCTTTGACTCATTAATTTGACTATGGTGAGACCCTAGAAACTAATGAGACCCGTCCTATGACCTGCTGATATGATTTTGAGAATGAAAGTGACTAATGACTAAAGACCATAGAAAGGAAAATCAACAAGTACCTCATGAGGGACAACTGAAAAAAATTACTACCATCAATGAATTCATGACCTAACAGAATGGTGAAATTTATTCGGTATGAGACACCTAATATGCAGATGCAAAAGAGCAGTTTTTATCACTGATGGGGGTACTAGAAAATTTGGCAGAATTTCCGACGACCAATTCGTCGCTATTCCGACACATAGTCGTCGCAAGAGCGACAGTTCGAGGACGGGCAAAATGTGGTTTTCCATACCGTCGCAATTTCGACGCACTTAAAAAGTGTCGCACTATCGACACTTTTTCTGTCGCTTCCAAACAAGCGTCCCCCTTCCGACGTTTCCCAAACCGTCGCGCTTCCGACGTTTATAAACTGTCGCACTTCCGACGAAATTTGGTCCGATGTTTTGAACGTCGCTCTTCTGACGTTTGTAAACTGTCACAATTCCGACGAAATGTGGTCCGACGTTTTGAACGTCGCTCTTCCGACGTTTGTAAACTGTCGCAATACCGACGCAATGTGGTCCGACGTTTTGGACGTCGCTCTTCCGACGTTTGTAAACTGTCGCAATTCCAATGAAATGTGGTCCGACATTTTGAACGTCGCTCTTCCGACGTTTGTAAATTGTTGCAATTCCGACGAAATGTGGTCCGACGTTTTGAACGTCGCTCGTCCGACGTTTTTATACTGTCGCTCTTCCGACGTTTTTAAGCTGTCACAATTCTGACGCTTACAAGGCGTCGGTATACCGACGACGGGTTCAATTTAAAAAAAAAAATGAAACTTTAAAACATGACAGTAAATCTCCAATATTTGTTATGAATTGTGGGCATTCCAATGACCGTGAAATATTACTATAATAAACCACCCCACAGCGCTTCGACTATAAAAAATCATTTTTTTTTCACAAGAGAAAAAACGCTGTTTTGAATATATTATATGAAGTAAAACAGTCCGTGAAGTCATTACATTTTCACATCTGTAGATTGGAACCCAAATATCCATCCAGAAAAGTGGAAGTCCCACCCCAGACAATGATAGAAAAATACCCCATGTCACATACAGGGACATGATATAAAACCTAGTAACGGTCCACATGGAGATTATCGACAATATGAGAAAGCATCCAAATATGCCCGAGGCATCTATAAGAAAGTGAAATAGCAGTATGTAGAATAGTAAAGCAACAGATAGAGTACCGACGTCCATTGTTCCAAATACAAATTAAAGTATCCAAAATCCTTGAACAGAGAAAAACGCTAATCATGTGAGGAGTGTGATATGTCAAAAATATAAAAAGACCATCAGACCATATCAATAAACCAACATCGCTAGTTTTGAAGGCAGAGTGATAAACATTAATCATTTTTTTTTCACAAGAGAAAAAACACTGTTTTGAATATATTATATGAAGTAAAACAATCCATGAAGTCATTACATTTTCACATCCGAAGATTGGAACCCAAATATCCATCCAGAAAAGTGGAAGTCCCACCCCAGACAATGATAGAAAAATACCCCATGTCACATACAGGGACATGATATAAAACCCAGTAACGGTCCACATGGATATTATCGACAATCTGAGAAAGCATCCAAATATGCCCGAGGCATCTATAATAAAGTGAAATAGCAGTATGTAGAATAGTAAAGCAACAGATAGAGTACCGACGTCCATTGTTCCAAATACAAATTAAAGTACCCAAAATCCTTGAACAGAGAAAAATGCTAATCATCTGAGGAGTGTGATATGTCCAAAATACAAAAAGACCATGAGACCATATCAATAAACCAGCAACATAGACCAGCATAGCTAGTTTTGAAGGCAGAGTGATAAACATTAATCATTTTTTTTCACAAGAGAAAAAACGATGTTTTGAATATATTATATGAAGTAAAACAATCCATGAAGTCATTACATTTTCACATTTGAAGATTGGAACCCAAATATCCATCCAGAAATGTGGAAGTCCCACCCCAGACAGTGATAGAAAAATACCCAATGTCACATACAGGGACTTGATATTAAACCCAGTAACGGTCCGCATGGAGATTATCGACAATCCGAGAAAGCATCCAAATATGCCCGAGGCATCTATAAGAAAGTGAAATAGCAGTATGTAGAATAGTAAAGCAACAGATAGAATACCGACGTCCATTGTTCCAAATACAAATTAAAGTACCCAAAATCCTTGAACAGAGAAAACGCTAATCATGTGAGGAGTGTGATATGTCCAAAATATAAAAAGACCATCAGACCATATCAATAAACCAGCAACATAGACCAGCATCGCTAGTTTTGAAGGCAGAGTGATAAACATTAATCATTTTTTTTTCACAAGAGAAAAAACGTTGTTTTGAATATATTATATGAAGTAAAAAAATCCATGAAGTTATTACATTTTCACATCTGAAGATTGGAACCCAAATATCCATCCAGAAAAGTGGAAGTCCCACCCCAGACAATGATAGAAAAATACCCCATGTCACATACAGGGACATGATATAAAACCTAGTAACGATCCACATGGAGATTATCAACAAATATGAGAAATCATCCAAATATGCCCGAGGCATCTATAAGAAAGTGAAATAGCAGTATGTAGAATAGTAAAGCAACAGATAGAGTACCGACGTCCATTGTTCCAAATACAAATTAAAGTACCCAAAATCCTTCAACAGAGAAAAACGCTAATCATGTGAGGAGTGTGATATGTCCAAAATATAAAAAGACCATCAGACCATATCAATAAACCAGCAACATAGACCAGCATCACTAGTTTTGAAGGCAGAGTGATAACCTGTCAACACATAAAATAGTATCATAAAGTTGATACAGGAAATGTGCAGAGACATGTACTGTTGATATACACCTCACACAAAAAGCATCCATGATAGAGCAAAAATATGTATAAACCCAGGGTCGATTGTATGTTCTAGCTCGCTTGTTCCCGGAAATAAAAACCATCTGCAGAAACCCAGGCTCGCTTGTAAGATCAGGCTCGCTTGATTCCAAAATTGGTAACCATCTGTTGCATCTGAGATGTAAGGTTCAGGCTCGCTTGTTTCCATTAGTAGCCCGCTACAACATCCACCCTGTTCATAGCAAAAATGTTCCTGTAGATATACAGAGAAAGAGTATAATACGTAGACCATATAAACATGGCTCTGTATTTCAAAAAACAATTTTAAAATAGAAATAGGGCAACATTTTTTTTTCTAAGTAAAGTTAATCTATTAACAGTGGGAATAAAATTACACCGAAGTCAAAAATATTTCCCAGACTCATGGCCAATTTGTCATCAAAAAATCAAAAAATTAAGAAGACTGCCCTCATACGAGGAAACCAGTCTTGAACGTTTAATTTACAGAATTCAAAAATATTACAGAGGTCCAGCATAGTAAAATAATCTAAAAGCAGCCCAATTAAGTGGGCCGCGAAGCAAGAAAAATAAATTAACCAAACTACTCCTCCGGCTCCTCGACGATTCGGCACCATCCTTTGGAAGGTCCAGGATCGCTAGGTGCTACCTCCACAGTCATGCCACCGCTCCCCTCCTGAAGGCCTGAATGCTGGCCAACTTTTTCTGAGCTCAGACCCGCTGGATGGGTGCATTGTTATTCCATTTAGGTCTCCTCATGGAAAACCACAATAATTGAAGCTGTGATTCGTGGGCGGTTCAGAGAGCAATTAAAGGAAAAAAGCGCAGTGTGCGTTGTGGGAGAAGGTGAATCGGCGGGGAAATGAGGAGCAGGGGAGCCCATACGGTGGCCAGATCCTAGAACCTGACCCTGCCCACTTCTAGTATCTGGATAACGACCTGCATGATAATCACTATATTGGGAAGTCAACTCGGTTGAGGGGATAGAGGGAGCGTGCAGGGGTTGACCTCTAGTGCTCCCCCTGCGGCAACGCATCCTTTGACGCAGGCGGGGCATGGGTGCAGTCTCAGCAGTGGACACAAGAGGAGACGGAGAAGAAGAATTCCAAGAAACAGAGGAAGAAAGACAAGGACCAGACTGAGAGAAATGCAGATATGCATCAAGGTCTAAGCAGCAGTTCAGCTGGCCACTTCTCCTTCTCGTCACAGTGAGTAGGCAGTGTAACCCAACAACCGGCTCGTCTGAAAAACCATAGTGAAATGCCATTTTATCGACCTGACTGCAATCAATCAAAGGATGCCCGTCATAATTAATCTCTGATCATTAATGAGAGTCGAAGTCTGGATCATATTGGAGCATGCAGAATCGCTAACAGGAGTGGAGGTCTGATCTTGAACAGTGTTAAAACTTAATGCGATTAGATGTGAAAACCTTGGAACTTATTTGAACAACGTTAAAACTTAATGCGATTGATATGAAATCGCCACATCCATGTCCCATCGCCTTAAATGCCATCGAATGCACCCGCATCCGGGAACAGGGCAACATTTGATTGAGGACACATGGCAGAAATTGATTGGAGTGGATCTTTGTTTGGGCCGATCGCGCAGTGGAAATTTGGACCTGAAAAAGATTAGGGCGAATTTGATAAGAAATTCGCGTCACAACTCTCCCTCTGTACGCCAGCCCAACCTCGGACCCAAAAAATATTAGGGCGGAATTCGATTGGTTTTCGAGTCACAAAATTGGCCGACATCAGCAGGCTATTTTGGAACTCGAATTTGGTTTGAATTATGGTTTATCGCCGTTTGAAGTCTGGCGGGCTCGACTTAAGAACAATTTTGTTTGATCCCATCTTATAAAATTTATGTTGGTTTTCTTTGATAATACAAATATTTATAATAAATCATGGGAATACCACACTAAACATGTGGAAAAGTTATATAAATTATTGAGAACAATCATTTTTATGTAAAAATATCCAAATGTGCTTTTGGGAAATAAGAATTCGATTATTTGGTTCATATTGTTTTAAAGGAAGGAGTGAAGTTGGAGCCTCAAAAGATGAAAGCTATTACAAAATGACCTATTCTTAAGAAAATCAAGGTTCTTAGAAGATTTTTTAGACTTACATGATATTATTGATAATTTGTTAAGAATTATGCATGCATTTCAAGTCCACTCACATATCTCTTGAAGAAAATATCATTTATATGGAATGATGAGGCTACTTTGGCATTCTCTCTTTTAATGGATGCCATGTATTCTACACCAACATCGGTTACACCTACTTTTGGTAAAACATTCATAGTAGAGTGTGAGGCACTAGGACAAGGAATTTACGTAACATTAACACAATAAGGGATATCATTGGCTTTTAAAAGCAAGGAATTCAAAGAAAATATTTGGTGAAATCTATGTATGAAAAATAAATGGAAACAATATTACATGCAATAAAAAATGGGGATAGTATATCATTGGGAGGTACTTTAAAGTCAAGATATACCATGATAGCATAAATTATTTTTTGAAGCTATGATTTTCATTAGAATATTAACAAAAATGAGGAGAAAAAAATGCAAAGTTTTAATTTTGAGATAATCTGCAAAAAGGGTAAGGAAAATTTATTACATGATGCTCTTTCCAAAATAGAATAGGCCTCAAATTTATATCCAATTACATTTTATATTCCTAGGTGGCTAGAAGAAGCTTGCCATAATGGAAAAATGACAATAGTACTAAACAAAAACTAAAATTTATAAAGGATGGGATGAACTCTATGGAGCATTGGGAGTGAAAAAGAGATATACTTTGGTGCAAATGTAGAATATTTTTATGCACGCAAGCATATTTGAATAAATAAATATTAAGGGAGTCCCATGTCTCTCTGATGGTAGGACGCAGGGTTCCTTAAAACATCTCAAAGGATCAAAAAATATATTTTTGGAAGGAATGAAGAAAGATATTCAAAATTTTGTAAGAGAAGGTCAGGTTTGCATAATAAATAAAAAAGAGATAGTAAAATCTCTAGGGTTACTTCAACCATTCCACATACATATTCAAAGACTAGAAGATATATCAATAGACTTTATTACAGGGTTACTGAAATATAAAGGTAAGTATTACATTTTTGTGGTCATTTATATAGACAAATTTTGTAGATTTTTTTTGTAGAGCTCAAGTACATAAACAACAAGCCAAGTGGCAGAAGTGTCCATGAAATAAATTCATAGTCTTCATGGTTTTCCTAAAGTAATAGTAACAAGAAACTTTTGGAAATAATTATTTAATATGAGTGGAGAAACACTAGCTGCCATGAGTTCTACATATCAAACACAATCAAATGGTCAAACAAAAATAGTTAACAAATGTTTTTAAGGTTATCTACAATATTACTCTTTAGAAAAGCAATCTTAATGGATGAAGTGGGTTCATCAAGGAAGAATGGTAATATGATACTACCTATCACACATCTACTAAAATTTCCCCATTTAAGGCCCTTTATGGATATCCAACTCCTAGTATCTCATACATTTTGCAAGATAAGTCCAAAGTATAGGAAACAGAGTCACATATGGAAAATACTAAAGAAAATTTGAAAATTATTATGGAAAACCTTCAAATGACATGAAACATGATAAAACAACAAGGGGAACAACATTGAAGTGAAAGATAATTTGAGGGTAATTGGGTATTTTTTAGATTATAGCATTATAAGAAATCTTCATTCAAGAAAAATAAGAATAAAGAATTAGCTCAAAAATGTTATGGCCCTAAATAATTATTCATAGGATTGCACAAGTGGTATAGAAGTTATATTTTCCTTCTTCTTTCATTCATAAGGTTTTTCATGTATCTTGCCTAAAAAAGGTTTTGGGAAAAAATATGCCAATGTAAATAGAACTTCCCAAATTAGATGAAGAATGAAAGTTGATTCTTGAACCACAAAAAGTTATAGATAAACATTATGTATCTCTTTGACATATAACCATTATGAAGTACCTAATCAAGTGGAAGAATATTCCTTTAGAAGAAGGTACACGGTAAAATGATAAATTCGTGATGAAATACCCACGGCTAAAGGGTTCGTTTGAAGTTTTGACAAAGGTTTTGTTATATGTTTTATATAACGCGCGGCGGAATAGTTTTATTGTTTGTTAAGGTCCCACACAGTGATCAAATTTGAAGGGCAAGTCCGAATTTCAATTAGAAGGGCATATATGTATGTTGCCCTTCCATAATGAAAAGCTTTAAAAAAAAAAATTTCAATTGACCACAATAAATTATTTTTACATTTCATTTTCAGAAAGACAAAACCATCAATCTTTATATTAATAAAAGACTGTTACATATACAACAATGAAGAAGGCTCCATCTTTCATTGCTTAAATATCTAATTGGAAATGTCAACATAAGTCTTGAAGACACTATTATAAGAATTTAGATACATACCACTGGGATATAGGAGATTCTTATGTGTCAGATTGTGTAATGAAATTTTGACTTTGTCTCACAAGGAGCAGCAGCATGGAGGTCTAGATTTTTCTTATAGAACTTTATTATTATTATTTGAAATGTTGTTTATAGATATGAAGACAACAATGAAATTATGAGCATGGTGGACAATTATTCAAGCTCATGATGCTAAACCATGATTATGTAAGTTTGGAATTTAACATTTTTACATGTTAAAGACAAATAGTCAAAATCATAATTAATAATAATTCCCTGTTCACTTTTGTTAATAGGTTTATGTCACACGATGATCTCTGTTCTTTGGCATTTACTTGTATTGAAGATCACTATTCTAGGAATAAGGAGTTATTTTCTCCAAAAATAACCCTAGCCAAACATTGACAATGCATCAAGGATATCTTTCTATGCTTCATAAGTACATATGTTCTACTTCTAAATCATGTATTGGAAGTGGTTGTTTTGCTGGAAATTATTCACCAGTTGGTTTCATACCAAAGTCTTTTTCTCATTTTCAGCATCCAATACATGAAAAAGATAATGGTTTAAAAAACATAAATATTTGAAATTTTGCAAGAATTGTCTCGCACACTTTGAATATTAATTTTGAAGTCAAGTGCATGATGCTGTACAGGATCAAGTGTCATTTTGAATACCAAATTTTTCACAAGAAACTTCTCAACATGCTACCCTGTAGTAAGGATTAAATGACAATATTGCATCAACTATTTCCATAATAAAAGTGCACCTCGGCCATAAGACTAAACAAGTACAAATGTTCTAGATCTAACAAGACCACACAATCAAATGTATTCCACAAGGCCAATACTGTATTAAAAATGAAAATTATTTTGCAACCAAAAATACCTTAGGCAACTAATTCAATTAGATACACCAAACCATCAGCAAAAAGGAAAACCAGCCTACTCAAATGGCAAGCGTTTACCTCCTTTGACAAAATTTTGAGTTCCGAAACAAGGGCCTTTATTGTCTTGTCAATGACCCTAGTAATTTGAACGGGGTTTGCACCTGCTACAACAACCTAAACAAAAATGTTTCATTTCAAATTATTTTCCACAAATTTAAGATACAGCCATTGTCAGTTTTGTATTTCCTAACAAGCTCATAAATTTTGACAAAAGAACCAAATTTTTTTAATACCCGATAGCAATTTTTTCACTCAAAAACTATCTTAGACTCAATAAGCCCAACCCAAAACTAAAAAACCAAACACCATAAGACCCTACAAAAATGAATAGATGATCTTAATCCAATACTATCAACAAAAAGTTACCTTTACACCCTCACTTATTAAACCCTGTGCTGTTGAATTTTAACTTCAACTGCTGCAGCAGAAGGACGGATGCAGCAACAACATTTTTTTTTTGAGGTTTCTTGTACACCATCCAGAAATTTAATTCAACATTTAAAATTCCTGCAAGTTTTTTTTTGTAGACGGTCGCCGCCATATTTCTGTATAGGATTGTATTTAAACACAACAACCAATATTAACGCAATTCACCAACCAGAAATTAAATAAACAGAAATTTACCCCCCAGTTTTGTAAATTCAAAAGGAGGACACGTGGAGCATTAATATTGGATCGCATGAAATTGAAGGGTATCTGAAAACCTGAAAACCGGACCCGAATTTTTTATAAGGCACATTGGATTGAGAATTCGCTTTACAAATTAGGCAGACGTCAACATCCCATTTTGGAACGCGAATTTGGTTTGAAATTCAATCTATTCAGGCTTTTGAATTCCGACGGAAAGGGTTCTTTAATGTTTTGATAGTTTAATTTTATGTATGCTTTAATATATACATATGTTTTAAACATATGTTATATATATATCATATGCGAAATGAAAGGTGGGCCATAGAATTTAGTTCTGATTTTATTTTTTTTAAAAGAGGGTTTATTATAATATGTTTTATATGTTACGACATATAAAAATAAAAAGGACAAAAAAGCTTGGTAGTTTTTTTTATAGACAGTACGTAATTTTTTTATTACACAACAATGTGTAAAAAGTGAAAAACTGAGTGTAACTTTCTAAGTGTGTATGCACAGCAGTGCGAAAGTGAAAAACACAGCAGAGTGTTTTAGAGACATAGTATGTTTGTTTTGAACAGACAGTGAGTTGGTTTTATGCACTGCATTTTGTAGCAGTCATAATTTTGTAATCCCTCTCAGTGAGGAAGAAGTGTAATAGTTTTTTTTTGAGTTATTGAAGGGAATAGAAGTTTGTTTTAAAAGTATTGAAACTCTGTCTCCTGTCAAAGAAATTTTTATTTTCTCTATGTTAGAGGAAGGAAGATTTATTCTCCATTAATTGTTATAGAATTTTTCAATATTCCAACATGTGCAAGAACAACAGATGTTGTGGTTCCATCCCCAGCTAAATCATTTTTCTTTGACGCAGCTTGCCTTACCAACTTGGCCCAAATATTTTCAACTGGGTCCTCTAATTCAACCAATAAAAAGGCCAAAACCATAGCATTGAGATACATTTCAATACACTGTCAATAACAATAAAATTTGACTCAGCCATAACCCTTTCCTTTTATTGTTGTGAAAAGATTTATGCATTACTCTAATGTGGCTAGTCCATAGGCCAAGTAGACCACTGGGAAACAAATATGTTTCCTTTCACCTTTGAGTTTTCAAATTATGCCTACCAAATCTAAGACATTTAAGAGGGGGAACTAATACAACGTTAAAAATAAAACCAGAGCACACATCTACAAATTACCTCCTTAGCTTCTGTCACACCATCATTAACTATTTTCGGAGAACCATGCTTGCTCTCCAAGACAACATTTTTCCCCTCGCCCCAAGGGTGACTCCAACAAGATCAACAAGTTTGTTCATAATGCCTACAAGACAAATTGAAAATGCTTTCAGTAAGTGTGCAATTGAATGCCAGACCATATGCCAAAACAACCCTCCATGAAAAATTAAAATAACACATTAAAATCGAATATAAGTGGACAAGGAAAGATCCACCGCAGTGAAGTTTCACGTGCAAGTGACCTTCCTTTAAACATAATTTTTTCTCTGACCTGCAATTTTTTTGTCACTGAGCCATCCTTGTTGAAGTACAAATCCTTTTCCATAGCTCTTGTATTAACTACCTTCTCTCTGTTGCGTAATCTCAGAGTCCCTCTTCTGCTTGAGCGATTAAAGGAAATGGGTGAAAAAACTGAAAGAGAAGACAATTGTCCGCCATAATTATCAAACATTGCACCCAACTTCTTCCCCTTTCCATTGTTACCCAATGAGGTAGATGTGGCAATTGTTGTCATACCGCCCAAAGCAGAGGCCATCTTCTCTTATGCTGAATATAGAATTACAAGATCTTCATATTAGTATGAACCTTTAAAAACATGACTCCCATTGCTAAAAACCACTTTTAAGTTGTAACAGGAAAACTAAACAACTATCGCAACTTTTGGCAACTTCTGGAGCATTAAGAGAGAAACAACCGAAGAGAAATACAACCACAATCCTCATTTTAATGAGACCGGACTATATATTTGCATTAAGATAATAGAAAGAAATCACGACTATATTAAGGCCAGCACAAAACAATCTTTAACTAGTGTCTCTCGCGGCCTTCAGGTTGCCATGCTAGAGGTTGCATATTTTTAATTTAAATTATTGATCTCTCGTGCCCATCTATGAATGCATCCAATGGGATATCTACATCAAATTCTCCTTTATATCCCCAAAAACAAATTCCCTACTACAAGAGCACCAGTATTGATGGATCACCCCACACCATCCCACCCACTAGAAACGGTGAAAAAGGAAACCCAAGAAACCTTATGAAATATCTCAAGATGACTATATGGGTGGTTCTTATGAATCAACCAACCATTCAGAATATGCTCATCAATCCAAACCATGAGTATTATGTGACAATATTCAAGCAGGCACTGAATCGGATTTCTGAAGCTATGTTAGAGAAACCCTAAACTCTCACTAAAAATAGGTGAAATGTGGCACCACTCAGAGATTGACATGTGCCAATTGGTACAAGTGGTAGACAATTGGCATGCTCAAACAAAGAGGTGATGCAGGAATGACATGAGGGAGAAAATATCGAAAAAGCCCCAAATCTGGAGAACTAAAGCTCATCACCAACCTGAGATTGACAACTTTACATGATGTAACCTATGAAATCGTAAATGGAGAAATCATAATAACAATAAAGTAACCTATGTAACAATAAAGTCGGATTCATCCTAGGAGTGGCAATGGGAGAAATCATAGTGAACAACAGGAAACATGCAGAGTTTCTTACAATCGAATAGATGAAAAAACACATACAAAAAACCTAGATAATAATCATGAACAAGCTTAATATTGAATTATGAACTGTAAAGGAACTTAAAAAATGTGACATTACGAACATGGTCAAGCACACAAGAAAAAATATCCTGGACATGACCCTGGTTGACAAGTTGTATTTCTCATGGTGCAAGAGGATTTGTACCTGCAATGCCAAGTCAATCAAAATCCATCATTATCTATACAATAAATACAAGTAATTGATGTAGTATTTTTTACTCTAAGATGCATTCTTATGATAATGTTAGAACATATGTTGAAAATGTCAAAAAATACCTGAATAAGCTCCTCTTCGTTTCAAGAAAAATTTATTGGAGTCGCATGAACTTGGAACAAGCCTCCCACGATCTGAAAGAGTAGCAACTAAGTCAACAGTGACTTTTTTGTTGCTACACTAGATCGAGGGAGGTTTGCTCCAAGATTAAATTGCTCCAATAAATTATTCTCTACTAAACAGGGCCAACCACATGAAGGTGGAAGCTCTTATGCCCCCCCCCCCCTCTCACATCACTCTCAATTCCCCAATACCCAATCTATATTTCATTTTTTACTTTCATGAGCATAAAAAAAAATATTCAATAACTAATTAAAAAACAATTCAACAAAAAGTACACAAGGAAACATTGCAATTAATGCTTGACATAAAAATAGTATGATAAATGAGTTTTTTATATAACGCAAAAAACGTTCCAAGTATGGTAACGTTTGTCTTATAATAATACAATATTTTACATTATCAAATTTTCTTTTTCTTCTTCCTATTTCTAAAGATCCTAATTACATCATCAATATCATCGTGCTCTTCTCCTGTTTCTTGCCTTTCGACCCGCACTGCTGACCTAGTTGTGTAGTCATGATGTCTGGTCTCATCCAGTGATGGGGCATCGCCTAGAAAAACAGATAATATTAAATTTTAATTGTCAGTTTTTAAATACCATTGAACTAGTTTGGTGATATTAATAAAAAAATTGCAATGAGATTATTTACCTGGTGCACCAGTTGTCGCCGCTGATCTAGTTGCGTAGTCACGATGTCTAGTCTCATCTAGTGACGAGGCATCGCCTACAAAAATAGATAATATTAAATTTTAATTGTTAGTTTTTAAATATCATTGAACTAGTTCGGTAATATTAATAAAAAAAATTGCAATGAGATTATTTACCTGTTGCACCAATTGTCGCCGCTGACCTAGTTGCGTAGTCACGATGTCTGGTCTCATCCAGTGACGGGGCATCACCTACAAAAATAGATAATATTAAATTTTAATTGTCAGTTTTTAAATATCATTGAACTAGTTTGGTAATATTAATAAAAAATAAATTCAATGAGATTATTTACCTGGTGCACCAGTTGCCGCCGTTGGGACTGTTGCCTTGTCTTCCTCTCTGGTGGTAAGATCCTCAAGGGAAACATTCTCTGTCATTTAAACAAAAAACGTTATAAGGACAACCATCAAGGTATAATTAGAAAAAATTATAAGTAGAAATTAATTACCGTCATGGCCCTCACTGATAGTAGCATTGTCGGCCTGGTCCCCACTACAATGATCAGGTTGCACGTGAGGATCATCTACATCTGGCTCTAAAACTGGGTTATTTGCCTCGTCGGTAGTGCTGCTCCCCTGAATTAAACAAAGTTGTTAGACATTAAATTTATGGACGAAAACAAACATATTGAAAGGTTAATGTTTTACCTTATCAGGCATTATGGATCTTGGGACCTGCCCCAAGCTTCTGCGACGTTCAACTACGGCTTGATAGCCGAAATGGAAAGCGATATTTTTATCTTCTTCTGTAGTTTCTGTTCTAAAGTCATCACCCTACATTATATATGATTGTGTATTTTTAATCATATTTGATAGGATTACAAAAACTTTGGAAGGTGATAAAATTAATTATAAGATGTTTAGCTACTTAATTACAATTCTTGCGGCTAATTTCAAGTAGCCACCCTGGCCTAGCTTGTGATGGCCCATTTTTTCAATCCTAGCTTTGGTTTCCTTTGAGGTGTCAGGCAACCTAGCATCAAAATATTAAAGTCAAATATGACGTAGCACACTTTTATTTTAGACATAGAGAAAATTAAAGCTATTGAATTAAAGTTGTAATTTACCTTGCGGGTCCAGTTGGCATTTTCCCTTATTTCTTTGCCCTTTTCTCTTTTCCGTCATGGATGAGTGCTCTCCACTCACTCTCTGGAACTATGAGAGGACGCTTGTATCTAGGGTTAAATTGCAATTGCGTCCTATAGGTGTCCCTGGTATATTTCAAATATTTGCCGGCTACCTGAGCCACCGTTGTTCTGTCAAATCTGCCGACCCCAAAAAGGGCTTCTAGATAATCTAGAAGTTCTTTTTTCAAGTTGGAATTCTGGGAATTCCACCCTGTGCGTATGGTTGGGCCAAAAATTACCAACGCATGGCTCTCCAAAAACCTGTAGAACTCATTGTTTCCTACACAGAAAAAAAATATATATATTATCATTAATTTAAAAATAAAAATCATGATAAATATGTTTTAGATAGAGTACATGAAATAGTTAAAATATTAAAATTTACTTGGGAGTTGTATGTGCTTTATAGGGACACCTTCATCGTTCACCAAAAACGTGCCATTAATGGTCCCTGTGGAGCTGACACGTGTAGCTCCAGGAAACACAATAATGTAGTTGGCCATATCAGCCTCATCATTGCCAACACGTTCAACAGTTGGCTGGGTGTTTGCTTGGGCAGGGTGTGTTTCTTGGCTGGCACCTAAAGGAGTAGAAGGTGTACGAGAGGGTTGCTGGGAAATATCTTGCCCTTGTGTCCCACTACCACCAACACCGGGTTCAGCAAGTGCCATAAAACGCTACATACAAAAGAACTTTTTGTTAGTTTAGTCAATGTAAAAATTAAAAATCAAACTATCACAATTCATCTCATGCATAAAAAAAAAAATATCCTTTTGACTTTTTATTATTACCTGATATGTTTCTAGCTGGCTCAAAAGTTTTTTTATCCTCTCTTCTGTTTCAGGTGTTTGAGGTGCGTCTATCAAAGTATTAAATTCCAACCTTGCATCTCGTGCCTTTTTTCGCAACAAGAACACTGGAGATAGGGATGAAGAAAGCTCTTCCTCAAAGAGGGAATCATCAGGTGTACCATGGCTAGGTGTCTGCATATTTGAACAAAATTAATATTATTTCAATTATGTAAATAACTAAAATACTTGAAGATAGAGCAATGCTGGCACTTTACATGTTCTTCCGCTGGCCTCTTTCCGCAATCATCCCGTCTCGGGGTTGTTCCTGTACTGCCCTGGTCAGTCTGCCACATTGCAATAAAATTATAAATGTAAAAACTTGAAAACAATATCTAACTTGAAAACACAAAATGAAAACTGAAATAATTTCTAATAAGACACCGGAAGACAAAGTTAGAGTTTCAAATATACCTTGCATTGAATTCAGTCCTGAAAGCATGTCATTGCACATTAAGGCACCCAAACAAGAGACGAGTTGACAATGAAGACCTTATTGAATATATTGTTGGAGAAAATTATAGTAAACTTGTTGTGAAGACCTTGAGGACATTTTTGGAGCAACATTGTTGAAGCTGATGGTATAGCATTGTTGGAGATGATCTTGAAGGGCCTTGAAGTGAAGCTTTTGGAGCAACTATTGAAAAATCCTTAGAGCATTTAAGTAAGGCACTTTCTATCTTCCATCACATTTTTCCTTTCAATATCATTTAAATGATTTTGTTGATATTTAATGTTTGAAAACACATTATAATTCCTTGATTATATGTGTTTGGGGACTTTCCCTTTGAAATTACCCAAAAATACCCTGGCAATTTTATCTTCAGGATGCATGTCTGACCCTATTGTTCAATATTTTTATTGATAGTAGTAAACATAGAGAGTTAGGGGGCTCTTGAATTGGTTTGGTTGGGCCATTAGATCCATAACATCTACTAGGGAGAACCCCCCTTGAGTTGGAGGAGAGCTAGCCCGAAGTGAAAAGAGGTTGGTGAGGTGACAATGGGGCTATTGAATTACACATGGTATCACCCTTTAGCTTTAGGAATTTATCTTGAGAAGTGCGAGATTTTTCTATATCAATTCTCAAATTGTTTACAACACAATTGTTAAGAACTAATAAGAAGTGATGTTGAGGGGTTTTTGGGTATAAGAAACAATACCATTTAAAAACTAGGGTTCTCAGTCCTTGGCATTCCTTCACCTGGGCCTAGGGGCACACTAGAATAATTTCACACTAAACCATGCAAATTTAAAAGTAACTTAATAGATCCATAAAGTAATAATAATCATAATTCCTAATTTCCTATTGTACGATATGATGCAAATTATTCAAACATGAAGCAATGAAGACATGCAATGTCTGAATTTCAAAATTGATGAACCAATAAAAGAAGTTAGAAACTACAACTTTGATTCAATACTCTGTGTCCTAACTCAAGGAAGGAATCTAGTTTGTAGTACAGAACATGCATCGTGTATTATCAATTCTTAATTGACAACAACTAAAGGACATCTACCTGATCAATTCCTTCCCATTTTGTGTTTTCATGTTATATTCCTTATAAAAGTGTCAAATTTCTCTCAAAGTAAGCAACCACTGAATAAAATAAAAAATAGTTGAGATATGATTGAGAAATGGTCATTTATTTCTTGAAAGGATCTTCACGATTTATTTGGTTGTTTTTCATCTCAAGAAACAAGAAATGACCTAAGAAACTATCGTGATGTAATATAAGAAACAACATGGTGCAATGGCCATTTTCAAAGCCAAATGATGTCTATTGAGGACATGGCCTTTATTTGGTTTCTGTTTCATAGGAGTTTCGGGTAGAAATGGAACCTTGTTGTACCATTTCCAGTAGTAAAAAGGGAAAACCTTCTTTTTTCATGGGAAATAATTTACCTTTCTTTTTTCAAAATAATCTAAATCACAAAAAATATGAACTATACTACACACATTCTTGGATAATGTGAAAGTGGAAAAGGAATACCCTACAAAAGTGATGAACACATGTACATTTGAACACTAATAGATTTTTGTAGTTGAAATGCAATGCTTGTTTTCATTTAAATGTAGGGTTTTTAAAGGACGGAGAAATAATGGCTGCCATATTAATAAGCGTTTCTTTGGGAAAAATTTAAATCTTGTATTGGGTGATGAAGATAATAGAGGGTATCGAATCTTGATTCTTGACATCTAGAGAGAACCCTACAGCCTAACACAATCCAATGGAATTGACCAAAAAAACCCAAATAGAGTCAACCCTACTATAGGAGGAAGGGCCTGCAGTAAGAACTTACCATTTTGCAAGAGCTGAGGGTGAATGTTGTTCTGCAAGAGCTGAGGGCGAACGCTGAGGGCGAATGCAGGGTGAATGATGTTCTGCAAGAGCTCAGGGCGAATGCTGTTCTGCAAGAGCTCAGGGTGAATGCTGAGGGTGAATGATGTTCTGCAAGAGCTCAGGGCGAATGCTAAGGGCGAATGCTGTTCTGCAAGAGCTGAGGGAAAATTCTGTTCTGCAAGAGCTGAGGGCGAATGCTGAGGGAAAATGTTGTTCTGCAAGAGCTGAGGGCGAATTCTAAGGGCGAACACTAATAGATTTTTGTAGTTGAAATGCAATGCTTGTTTTCATTTAAATGTAGGGTTTTTAAAGCAGGGAGAAATAATGTCTGCCAAATTAATAAGCGTTTCTTTGGGAAAAATTTAAATCTTGTATTGGGTGATGAAGATAATAGAGGGTATTGAATCTTGATTCTTTACATCTAGAGAGAACCCTACAACCTAACAAAATCCAATGAAATTGACCAAAAAAACCCAAATAGAGTCAACCCTACTATAGGAGGAAGGGCCTGCAGTAAGAACCTACCATTTTGCGAGAGCTGAGGGCGAACACTGAGGGCGAATGTTGTTCTGCAAGAGCTCAGGGCGAATGCTAAGGGCGAATGCTATTCTACAAGAGCTGAGGGCGAATGATTTTCTGCAAGAGCTGAGGGTGAATGCTAAGGGAAAATGCTGTTCTGCAAGAGCTGAGGGCGAATGCTAAGGGCGAATGCTGTTCTGCAGGAGTGGAGGGCGAATGCGCGCGTGATATCAGACGTTAATGTAGCTATTGCGACGGATATAAGTTTCGTATTTTTAATAAAATCATTTTTATGTAGCGCGCATATAAGTGCTGTTATACCGATGGCGGAAAAAGCTTCGCTATTGCGACGGATGCCTCCAAACATCACAATTGCGACACTTATACATTGTGTCGCACTTGCGACATTTGGAGGCAGTCGTCGCAATAGCGACGCTTTGGGGCATAGTGTCGCAATTGCGACGTATTCCTCCAAACGTCGCAATTGCGACACTTTGTATAAGTGTCAGTATTGCGACACTTTTTTATAAACGTCGGTATAGCGACGGTTTCAGGCGGGATTGAAAAAATTTGGGGAAATTTCCGACATTTGGTCAAAAGCGTCGGAACCAAGTGTCAGAATTTCCCCCAAATGTAGTAGTGGGGCCAATAATACCTGGCTCTCAATACCTTGTTCGCTGTAGTTTTCCAAAAAAGGTGACCACCACAGTCACCTTTATGGAAATCGTGCATTATCTTCTGAGCTTCTTCTTCAACCAGGCAATTTAGCAAAACGCCTCCCGGATCCTTCCAAAACATAGCACTGTTCAAAATGAAATATTTTGCAGATTTAAGCTTCAAAGATCTACCTTTACTCTTAGACATGCCTGGAGGAGGTGACATATGCTGAAGAACATACATAATATTTGAATACCAAGGGGACTACAGAAAAATATCTGAAATAGGAACCAGCAAACCTTGATCTTCCTCTTCCGACATTGCTGAAATGAGGTTTATATCTAAAGCACGCAGATTTGATTGGGCCATCAATTTTGCCAAACCTTGACCTTTGATCAACTTAGTAGGCTTGATCTCCAGATCATACTCCAACATAGCTGCTATCCATTTGCCTCTTCGACCTTCTGGATCAGTTTGTATGAGCACATCCTTCACTGCTGCGTTAGGGACATACGCTATAGTGTGTGAATGTAGAATATAGACCCTAAAATATTTCAATGCCTTGAAAAGAGCCAATGGAAAATTTTCAATAATATTATATCTTAAAGCAACATCTCTAATAGTCCTACTGAAAAAGGCAATTGGATTTTCTACTTCATCTCTCTTTTTCATTAAAACAAAAGCCATAGTATGCTCAGATGCAAACGAAAATATAATAAAATCTTGAGTATAGTCGGGACTGATCAGAACTGGGGCATTAGACAAAGCAACTTTACCAGATTGAATGACTTGATAGCTTCCTCACTCCACTTAACCGTGTTGTCTTTCTTCAACATATTGGTCATTTCTCTCAAATGCTCAGCCAGATTAGGTATAAATCTGCGCAAAAAATTCATCTTACCATTAAAGGCCTGAATCTCTTTCTTGTTCCGTGGAAGATCTATGAGCTGAATTGCCTCCACTCTGGATGGATCTATGCAGATGCCATATTTAGAGATGATATGCCCGAGAAATTTTCCCTCATCCATGGCAAAAAGGCTCTTTTTGGGATTGAGAGAAATCCGAAACTTTCTCCAACGCTGAAAAACCACTCTTAGATGGTGCAAATGCTCATCATCTGAACCTGAAAACACTATCAAATCATCCAAATAAACAACAAGAAAAAAATCTTTTTCATTTGCAAAATCAATGTCCATTGCACGCTGGAAGTTGGCTCCAGCGTTCTTCAGTCCAAAGGGCATCTTGGCATACTGGAAGGTTCCCCAGGGTGTTGTGAAGGCAGTTTTATCTTGGTCCTTCTCATGCACCAAGATCTGATTGTAGCCTGAGTAGCCATCAAGTAGTGACATCCTAGATGCTCCAACTACTCTCTGCAGAATATGGTCCATTTTCGGAAGTGGGTAATTATCCTTTAAGGATGCCTTATTCAAGTTCCGAAAATCTATACATAATCTTATTTCTCCAGTCCTTTTATGCACTGGGACCAAATTCAAAATCCAATCAGAAAATATAATAGGAACTATGATTCCTGCTTTGTACATCCTGTTTACCTCCTTTTCAATTGATGGCAGCATCTTCGGATTGATTCTTCTCAGCTTCTGTCTGAAAGGCTTCTGATCCGGCTTGATAGGAATTGTATGCTGGATTATGTTCTTATCATACACTTTCAAATCTGAATAATCCCATGCAAATACATCAGAAAATTCAAAAAGCAATTTAACATACTTCTCCTTTACCTTAGAGGATAATGCCTTTGACAATTTGACAAACTTAGGTTGGTTAGTTGTTCCAATGTTCACATTTTCAACTCCTTTCTCTGTGGGCACCAAGCTTGGTTTCTTTGCGACATCATCCTGATCAAAAAGCTCCTCTAGAGGTATGAGACCTCTAGGAATTACATTATCCTTTAACTGCAATATGTCCATCTGGTTTGCTTCCAACTCCTGATCGTCAACCTCATACTCACCCTCTATAGGAGTATCTTTGAATTTTCCATCACCCTGCAAAAATGCATTGATCTCATTATCATCCCAAAATACTTGCCAATACCTTAAATTGTTCGAAACAGCAAGCCTATGTTTGACATAGATTTCAAACTTATTGTTGGAGTTCATCGGAATCTTCAAGTTACTTGCAGTAGTGGCAAGAGAATCAACAATAATGTTCTGCATCCTGGGCACTGCTGTCAAAGTATACTCTAGGAATGTTTTCAAAATGTCCAAGATTGCATTTCTGTATGACCTCAATCTTGGATGTTTTTCTTTATATTCTCCCTTCACCTATTTGATTATCAATTCAGAGTCACCATATACAGAAATCCTTTTTGCATTCAACTTCTTCAAAATTTTGAGGCCTGCAATCAAAGCCTCATATTCTACTTCATTGTTAGAGCAATCAAAAGCTAGCTTATAAACACAAACTCTAACATTACTTGGAACCTTCTCAGGTTGAAAAACAGGGCTCCTAATCCATATTCCAATGCCTGCTCCATCCTTACCAACAGCTCCATCAAAATCCATACTCCACAGGCCTTCTTCTTCTTCTTGAAGATGTTGGAAATTTGTTTCTTTCTCTTCTTTACCTTGGCTGATTTCTGGCTGTTCATTGTCCCTTTGCTGCTGGCAGGCAGGAGGTTCAGAAGTGTTTGCTGCTTTGTCCTTTTCCTATTTGAGAACCTCTCTGAAATTCTATGAAATCTCAGGTATTTCATCCACTTGTACCAATTGAACATTCTCATCATTTAAACCACCATCAGAATACAAGACAAAAGACTCTAAGTTTGTATGGACAGCATTGATGGGATGATTTACAGGCTTGTATTTGCTAGTAATCATACATTTCATTTTGTTTTCCCTATATAAATTTCTCAACTGGAAAAATACAGGGATAGTTGCATAAGAGAAGTCAAGCTGCATGGTTCCCTTAAGTTTTTCACCCCAAGACCTAGATAGAAGCATTCCAAACCTTCGTGGGACATCAGCAACAACTACGTCCATCAAGACATTCTTTCTTGGAATCTAGTCTAAAGACACTACCAAATATTTAATTAAACCAATACAGTGGACCCTACTTGAGTCGAAGGAATACAAGTCATGATATTTACGAGTGATGTCAAGGCCTAGCTTCTCCATGACAACTTTGGGCATCAAATTATGTGAGGCCTCGGAGTCCAACATAACATTAAGCAGGATAAATCATGTACTCTAAGACTCAAATAAAAAGGAGGGACTTCGTTTTCTTCAGATTCTTCTGTGGCTGGACTGAAAATAAGTTCAGGGTAGTCGTCTTCTACATTGACCATATCGGAGATAGAATCTATTTTCAAGACTTTGGATACCTGAGTTTTATACACACTATTCTTCACCAACTCTGTGAGGGGCATAGACACTTTTAATTTAGAGATTTCATTTTATATATTAAAGGAGGTAGGTTTTTCTACCTCTTTGATGGGCGGGTCTTTCTTCTCTGTTGGCTCCTTTACTGTGTTCTGCTGGTTCTTCTCATTGGCTGTGTTAGCAACTGCAGGTGCTTTAGTAGAGGAAGGATCAGCCGGCTCCTTAGCTTTCTTCTGTGCATCGTTTTTCATTTGGGATTCCTTTCTCTTTTGAATGGGGCTGACTGTAACCTCTCTGTTCCTTAAAGAGTACTGACTTTGCTGAGCCGACAGAGCATTCATATACCCTCTCTGATAGTCATCTGACTCCTCTTCTAGTACTGTATCATTGGCCAAAATGAAATTTTGGTCTTTTTGAATGTCTGGAGTCGCCACTGTGTATTCTTCGTTTTCTGTAAGGAAAATGGGCGCAGGGACTTGAACAGTGGGCTGGACAGGTTGCTGGGTTGGACCAGAAACTAAAGCTTGTCCAGGTTGATTAGGTAGTTGCACATTAGGTTGCATAGTCTATTGAATTTGAGATGGATTCCACACCATGTTCATTCTGGGGTATTGACCCGTAGAATGTTTTTCATTTGAAGGACCATAACCTGGTTGAACGTAGGGTTGATAATTAAGTGGTAAATTTCTAGCTCCTTCTAAAAATGATTGATCGAAAGGAGGTTGGAAACCTTGAGTTGGGTACTGACCTTGAGGTTGATAACCTTGAGGCATGTACTGAATCTGGGGTTGATAAGGACCCTGAGGAATATACTGAGTCTGTGGTTGACCTTGGGGTATGTACTGTTCTTGAGGTTGATAACTTTGAGGTATGTACTGTCCTTGAGGTTGTTCTCCAGGTAAATAATATTGTCCTATAGTTTTTCCTGATAAAAAATTATCTTGAGGTTGCCCCCCAGGAGGTAACTGACTACCTTGAGGTTGCCCCCTAGGTGGTAACTGACTACCTTGAGGTTTCCCCCCAGGTGGTAACTGACTACCTTGAGGTTTAGGATTTGGAATATTACCAGACATCATAAAAATTTTCTTTGTGTTCAACGTTTCAGTTTTAGCTCCATTTGTACCAGTTGATAACACTTGTTCAGTTGGTTGAGGAGTTGCTCTTGAGAAATTACCAGAGAGTGACTAGTACCCCGAAGGAACAGAAGGACCACCATATAAAAATGTTTCCGGTGATTAGGAAAACATAGATGACTAACCTGACATAATTGATGAAGGATAATAACCTCTTGGTGTAGGATGAAAAGGAATTCGGGGTGGTGAAAAACTAAGACCCGGGTTTTCTAAAAAAACTGTTAATGAAAAATACTAAGCGTCACTTGTAAAAGGACTGTAGAATATTGATTCATGCTCCCTAAGATTCAAAGTCTGTTGGGTTTCGGGAAGAGTTACGTCTTCATCTAGACCAACAAGTTCTTCAATAGATATGAGGTCAGAAGGAAGATTTTCAGTAATGATATGTCTTACCCTAGGTGAAACAGGATCACTAGAAGTTGGAGTAACAAATCCTAAAGATGATTCCAAAATAGTAGGTTCAGTGTCAGGCTCAGAAATTTCAGGTTCTTCAGCTAATTCAATGGAAGGAGAAATACTACCAGTAACTTTGGAAACTGAAATCGACTCTTGAATATGCTCTATTGTTTGTAATTGATAATCAGGATGAACAACTATAGATGATTCTCCTACTTCTTTTGATCTAATTCTACTGTCACTAGGCGATACTAGAGCTCGCAGCCCTTCAAGTTGGATTGGTGTATACTCAGGGGGCTTCCGCTCGAGTCTACGCGATTGTCTTGGTAATTCAACCATGATTAAAAATTATTAATCACACGCAATCAAATAAAATTTCAATGAAAACTCCTAGAGTCACTAAGGAAACAAACAAATGAATCACATGCCTAAAAATCTAGGAGATCAAACCACACAAAAAAAATAACTTCCCACACTAAAAACACTAGTTGGTGATGAAATCCAACATCGTAGTATTTAATGTAGAAAGGGCGGTTGGAACAGTTATCCCGACAACCTGCTTACTGAAACAGACTAGTGCAAGTTTCTCTAATTAAACCATCTCGAGTGAAGATAACCCTCCGGAGAGTCCAAGTGAGTCTAGTTGAAGTCTGCTCCAGGTACAGTGGGATCTTTCCTCTAGCATCACCTTAGGAAAAAACCGTAAGATTATGGTCACTATGGTTACCAACAAGAACTAATATACCTGGGGGAACAGTCTACGATCCAACATACGCGCAAGGGCAGAGTAACAAAGCTCAATCCCCTTGAAGGCTCCTTGACATAATTCAAGGTATACCGACAAGTAACCCCAGGCTCCAGGGATAATTTTAGGGGCGAATTTTAGCCCAAAGGCGAATTTTAAGGGATATTAAATTTTATTAGGGCAAATTTTTTATATAAAACCCAATTTTTATAATTTAATAAAGTTAGCCCAAAAAATATTTTAAAAATAATTAATTATTTAATATTAGCCCACCAAAAAAAGGGCGCACAAAACTAAAAACATGAAATTCGCCCCGATTTTCCAGAATTTCCATGGCATTCGCCCCATTTTCTCAACCGATTTTCCAGATTTCCATGGCATTCACCCCATTTTTTCAGTGGTACTGGTTCTGAGAGATGGTTGGGCTTTGTGCACACCGATCTTCTAAGTTCTTGCTGGCTGAGCCAGATCGAGTTGGAAAAATACAGTCATAGGAATCCCATCATGATCCGTTAGGGCTTGGCCGACTCTCTTTGGTCTGTCACTCTCTGGTCCGGACTCCGTTAGGGCCTCCCATAGTTCGTATATAGCAGAATCGAGATACACTTCGAAGAGATGGTTTTTTGGGAGATCGCCACAGCCTACGTGCTCGGTTTCTCTGGATTTGAAACAGGAACAGCGGCTATGGACTTTCGAAATGGAAAAGATGCTATAAGCTTATCTCCTGCGTCTGGGGACTCTGTTGCTGATGCTCGGAATCGGCATTTCACAATATTGGGCGGGCCTTTACATACATTATTGATAAATATCAGAGCCTCGAGCGCATGTACAAGCTCACTTTCAGACTCTTTCACTCGTCAGGTATACCAGTGTATGTATCTGTGATTCCTATAAATGTTTCATCAGCAATGTGCATTTCCCTATCCATGTTTCCAATTTTTGCATGCATTGGGATATATCGATCGGGAAAAAGAGTGTTTCTGTTAGATCTTCCTGCTATGAATTTATCATGCCTAGATCTTCCTGCTATGAATTTATCATGCCTAGATATTCCGGGCTGTGGATCCTTCCATTCTACTTTTGATTTGCAGTCCTGTTATATATTCTTCCTTATATCCACTGTGAGTTTCTTTAGAAGCTTCATTTGATACTTCTATAGAATCCTTTACAAGAGCTATTCCTTTCTCTACCTTACGGAATACCTCAATTTTCAGAATTAAGGTAAGGTGTCTGTCAGCTGGTGCTTGAAGATGCATTATTGGAACTTGACTCGCATCACTAGTGCTTGAAGATGCATTATAGATGTTTTTGGGCGGCAGCACTAACCTAGTGTCGTCTTCCATGAAATTAAGCCCTGACCTATACCATAAATATACCTCGAGGGACCATTATACTCCAAGCTTATCAAGGGAAACCATCCATTCACTCATTGCCTCTGCAACATCTGATTTGAGTGTCTCTCACCTCCCCTGCAATTCTGAGCTTCTTTGATTTCATTAGTAGCAGCAGGAGTTCAGTACCAGCCATCATGACAAAGGAAGAAAGAAAGGAATTGGAACAGTAGGGCTTTGCATCCAAGGACTATACTGACCCACCTCCTGCTGCTCATTGAAACTAGTGAATTCACGCTTTGGTCATTCTACAGGGCTCTGATAGCAGAATTCACTGCCACATTGCTGTTTCTCTATATCACTATTGCTACTGTGATTGGGTACTCCAGGAACTCAACAAACTGTGGGAGCGTTGGGGTGTTGGGTATTTCCTGGTCCTTTGAGGGCATGATTTTCGTTTTGGTTTACTACACTGCTGGTATTTCAGGTCAGTAATCATTCTAATAAGGTGATCCATCACATATATAGTGTTAATGCTCAGAGATATGGACCAGTAGAGGCACACTGTTGTGGTTGAGATTTCTGAATTTCTTCTTGTGTTTGATCCTTGTGTTTGGTGTTGCAGGTGGGCATATCAATCCTGCTGTCACTTTTGGCCTGTTCTTAGCTAGGAAAGTTTCCTTGCCAAGGGCTATTTTGTATATGATAGCCCAGTGTCTAGGGGCCATTTGTGGGGCTGGATTGGTTAAGGCCTTCCAGAAGAGTTTCTATGATATATATGAAGGTGGGGCTAACTACGTGCATCATGGATACACCAAAGGTGTGGGTTTGGCTGCTGAAATCATTGGTACCTTCATCCTGGTCTACACTGTGTTCTCTGCAACCGATCCCAAACGAAGTGCTAGAGACTCCCATGTTCCTGTATGTTTATATATACAGATGCATATACATCTTAGTTTTGTACATGGATGGGGGCATGGATTTTACTAAACCTGCTTTGGTTGTGCAGGTATTGGCCCCATTACCTATTGGATTTTCTGTTTTCATGGTGCATTTGGCCACCATTCCCATCACTGGGACAGGCATCAATCCTGCAAGGAGCTTCGGAGCAGCAATCATTTATGGCCACAAACAATTCTGGAATGACCATGTAAGTATTTATCTCTTTTTCTTTGTGGTGGTTGGGATGTTGCAATAGTTTCATATTGGCAGCACTATGCAATAAGTCAATCATTGGCTTATTGCTTTTCTCTTCTATAATTAGCTTAATACATAGTGCTTAAAATTTGCAATTTCATATTAGTGTATTGAGTTGCTAGTTTGATTTATAGTGTTTGGACACTCCAAAAGTAGTATAAAGGGCAGGATCAAATAAGCCAAATAGGTTTTTATGGAATTTTTATAAGGCTTATTTGTTTTCCTGGTTAGGGTTTTCTGGTGGATGTAGTGTTTTTCTGTTATGCATTAGATCTATGTACATGATCTTGTTTGTAATTTTAAAGTGTTATGAAAGACACACTAGTAGATTCCATAATGAAGAGTCTATTGCTTGTAATTTTTGAAAAATTGTTATGCTCCTTTTTCATTAAAACCAGTTGGATTGCTCCAGTATTAACATTAGGGTAATTCAATGGAACTAGTATTTGATAAAGATGATACACGAACCTTAGGAGTTTGACTGACTTCAACAGAGCAAGTATTTGCTAAAGTTGATACACAAGCCTGATGAATATGATTTTGTTTGTGCAGTGGATTTTTTGGGTGGGACCTTTTTCTGGAGCTGCATTAGCTGCTGCCTACCATCAGTACATTCTGAGAGCAGCAACCATCAAGGCCTTGGGATTGTTCCGAAGCAACGCCAATGTGTAATTAGGTGACACTGGTTGTAGGTAGCAGTTGTCTGTGTTTCAGATGTGTAGGTCTACAGTAGATTAATAATTTCTATGGACTTATGTCTAGCACTGGATGAGACCAAATAGCAGCTCAGTGAAAACTAATTTGTAAAGGGTAGCTTCTTCTCTCAGTGCCTTCATCAGAGGTTGGATTGTTGACTTCTAAGAGACATAGAGGTTGATGGAATCTGGCTTGAATCCAGTTCTATTGCAGAAGTGATAAGAATGCTTGTAATTTCTGTAGAGGTTAGAAGTTGTGAATGAATGAACTCATAATTATACACAGTACAAGTTACAAGGTAAGAGGACATATTCAACAGATTGATCTTAGAAAAGAAAATGATAAAGCAGACATTTATGTAGCCCTTATTTTATAATTTTGGTCAGGATGTGTGGTCAACTCTTCTCCTAGCACAAACAATTGTAATTAATTTTTCAATGGTTACTAGCACAAACAATTGTAATCTCATTTTGAATGTTGTTTCTCTGATCATTTAGTACTCATTTGTACTTTAAACATATCATGCCTTCAATCATTTCTAAACCATAGTGGCCTACATAAAATTCTCAAGGAGGCATAGATTTCATGAGTGCATCTCTACCAGACTCTTCACAGTGTTCACATTGACAACATGAGCCCCATCAACATTCAATGTCTTCAATTATTGGAGTACTTTATCGCTGTACCAAAAATTCTCTCGTTTGGATTCTGAGGTCTTTGATAAGTGCATCTCTTCCACCAACCATACTGGCCTACCTAAAATTCTTTACACTTGTGGACAAGGAGGTTGGATTTGAAAAGTGTTGCTCTCCTCCCATTCTTCTTCTCAGTGTTTACGTGGTTATAAACATCATTGGAGAACATGTGCCCACTCAAGAGTCAATGCCTTCAATTATTGCAATATTTTATTGGTGTACCAAAAATTCTCTTTTGGATTCTGAAGTCTGTGATAAGTCCATCTGCCCAATCAACCTTCAATGTCTTCAAGTATTGCAATAATTTACTGGTATGCCAAAATTTTCGCGTTTGGATTATGAGGTTTGTGATAACTGCATCTCTCCCACCATTTTTCTCTGCTTCCACATTCATTTCTACTGCATGGATCAAAGTTGGTAGCAGAAGGTAGGAAAGTGATTGTGTTAACCTCATTTTAAATATATCAAATTGCTTTTAAAAAAATGAGACAATCAATAATAACAAGATTAAGATAAAGTGAACCTTGTTGTCATGGTTATCATAAGTTTATGCCGAAGAAATTATATCTTAATAAGATTAAACTTTATTAAATCAGATTCGAAAGTATCATATTATTATTAAAAGTTTCAACATTATTTTTTTAATTAATAAAGTGTATTTTAATTTATTTTATTAATCTATCTATATATATAATTTATTTTTAAATATAAATTAGTCTTATTTATGAAAATAAAATCATATTAATATAAATTAATCATTCCATACTTTCTGCTTTTTTTTAAATTTTGAAAAACATTTAAAAGGAATTTTATTATATATCAATATTAAAATAATATGGAAAAAGGATTAATAGCTAAATTATTTTTATAAGTTATTATTATAGAGATAAGCTTTGGAATATATTAGAAAAGTGTAAGGTTGCTTTTGCATTTAGAGTTATTGTGATAAGGTTATATGAGAATGATATTGTTATGTCTAGGAATATTAAGGGTTGATAAAAAGGAATTAATTGCAATATAGAAATTAAGAAAGATTCTCCCCTATCCCTACCTTTATTGACATTCACATTGAAAAATTAGAGGCATGTTTGGAAGAAGTAGCCTTGTGGTTGCATAACCTCAGCTAGATTAATCATCCCCTTTCTTCTTTACATTAGTGATATTGTTCTTACGGACATGACTCCACCTCATTTTGAGAAGCGAGGATTATTAAGGATTTTTGTTCTAGCATAGCTATGCGAGTAAACGCTAATAAAAAAAGGTTGTAATAATCAATCGAGTAGTCTTTAGTGCGACTTTTGAAGGCTTTTACGGTGTAATTTCTCTAAATTCTGGCAGGAATTTATTGAAAAGAGAAGTTTGATTGCTAACTTTGCACAATCGAAGTGCCTTACAGGTTTTTGAGGGTGCTGAATCCATATATAGAGTCAAAAAACCAGTTTGAATAAAAAAAACCAAGATTTTACCTCAAAATTTTTCACCGGATTTCGGCACCTGAAACTTCAAAAAGTCGCACTAAAGACAGCTCCATAATCAATTACAAAAAGGTAATTTATGTTAATTGTGAACGATAATAACAAATCAAAGAAAGTTATACAATAAGGTCTTGAAGTCAACCTTCATCACAATCTTAACTAGAAATACAATGTTGGGAAAATGATTAATAGAAAGTGGAAAACCAATTTTTGTCTTAGGTGCAATTGTAGGTCAACAAATTTTTGGTTTTGGGAAAAAGAAGAAGAAGCTCATATTTTAGAAACCTCTTCATCTTTTTATCTTATATGGAGATGAATTTTGTTGTTGCATCATCTCTATAGAATCATAGAGGGAAATTGAGAAAATCCAAAAGTTTTTTATAGTTTATGATCTTATTAAATGCAATATACCCTATCCTATCTTATAGAAGCTAGTCTTTCACCCATTGAGAGTTTTCCTATGACTAAGTACCTAATATAGAAGGACAAGACAAGTAACATGAAAACAAGTGGCTCCCTAAGATTGCTTCAAAATGCAGTCAAAATTTGGTGTGGCATAAAACTGGTTGGCATAAAGATTCTCAATCTTAGTCAAACTAGTGGAGAATAGAGAAGGCCACTCTAAAACGTGAACACCAATAAAATTACTATCGCATATAAATTAAAGTTGAAATCATGGTGTGATAATGCAGTAGAGAATAAGAGAAAAACAAAATATTAAAAATTGGTCATTAACCATAATCCAAAAGATCAAGTGTCATATTCTTGTAGCTAGTTTTAAGAAGAAAAACATCATTACCAGCATAAAAATGAACTTTGAGGAGCTTAGGAATTGAGCAAGACCTAGAATTTCATAGGATGCAAGTAAATGTCATTGCGATGTTAGAAATGTGAAGGATGAAAAACACTTCCTTTTACAATGTCTTGCTTATTCTTATTTGTGACAAGAAATGAAGCTGGATTTGATGATTTTGGGACCTATTTTCACATAGATAGCATTTGACTAGTATTAAATGATAAATAACTAATTTAACAAGACTAATGCAAAGCATCAATGGGCTCATTCAAGTACATGAAACTACCTTGATGTCTAGCTTTGACATCTTAGAAATTTTTAATGGTATATATGTTGCTTGTGTTTGGGGAATTTTGCTGAGTTTTGAGTTTTATATTTTCTTGGAAAATAATTATTGATATTTGGAAAATGTGTGATTTTATATTGGTATTGGAAACGAAGCTAGTTTTGATCTTTGATTGGAAATGAAGTCAAATTTGATGAAGTTGGGACCTATTTCTTTTCACATAGATAGTGTCATAGTATTAAATGATAAAGAACTAATTTAAGAAGTCTAACGCTAAGCAACAATGGGCTTATTCAAGTACATGAAATTGTGTTAATGTCTAGCCTTGATACCTTTGAAAATTTTAGTGGTTTGTTTGTTGCTTGCTTAGAGGATTTTGTTGAGTTTGAAATTAGTCTCTTGAATGCTTATGGTTCTCATATCATGCATATATCGATAGATCGATAGATCCAGTTCTATTATTATAATCATTATTGTTTTCTTTATATATTTGGTGGTTTGAGGAAAGATATTTTATTTCCTTTCACTTTGTGGCATGATTTTGACATCTTCACCTTTTAGAATGTAGTCAAATATTTTTCTTATTATAGATTTTTCTTGGAAAAGAATTATTGAGAGTTAGGTGCAAATGCACAATGTTGTGTAGAATTAGTGTGATAAATATGGGATAGTGCAAAGCATAGTTTTGAAGATTAGTCTAAGTTGACTCGTACCTAATCAACTCAGTCAAGTTGATTGTTGGTTGAACGGCTAATTGTTGGTTCAATGGACAGAAGGTCTTGCAGGCACAAATACCAAAGGGAAAAATGGAACCCATCATGGGGTACTCTTTGTAATTCTCCACCACTGCTACCTTTCCTCAAACTCTTTTCCAACCTCAATATCAGTGCTAGTAGTAGCATGAAAAACAACACTACGCTTAGCATAACTAGAAGAACGTGTTTTCCAAGCTACACGAGAACTACTTCCCTCACGAGTCACCATGTGCCATGCCTGGTCTCGGTGGTTCTCTTCCTTCTACTCCTGGTTCAATTACCATATCTTCATTGGAACCAACACTCCGAACTCCACTAGACAACGATTCACCATTTTGTAGTAGTGATTCACCATTTGTACTGGTGATTCGCCATGATTTTACAGGATAATATAATCTCGTGAGAGATTCGCCAAAAAATTATATATACATATTATATTATTAATAAAATTTCCTTCCATTTTTCCTATGTATCATGGGGATTCGCCTATTTTTTATATATATAAATTTAGGGGGGTTCTTAAAATTATCCCTGCCAGGCTCCTTGACAATGGTCTATCTGAGGTTTAGAATTGATTATCCCACTGGTTCATATATGACCTCGTGCTTGACTCATTTAAGAGGAGCTTCCCAGATCATACAAGCGACTATTGGATTTTTTCCTACCGCAAGATCAACTACTTGTTTGTTTTAATTGTCTTGGAGAGTTAATTACTTCCTACTCCAAGACACTAGCCTAAGCTATATTGGTGAAAATAGCCCTAGAAATATAAAAATTACTAGATTGATTTTAATTTAAGCGTTGCATTTAATGGGTTGTTTCTTAGGACAATAGGTGCAAAAGTGAAATTGATGATATGTAGTGACCTGACTCAAAACACACTAAAAATGCATCTATTATGAGAAACAATCCATTTTCTTTCAATGAATTATATCTAAAGGAAGAGTTGAGAAATGCAATCTTTTAAAAACAAATATTTCCTTCAAACAAGAATAAATGAAAATAAATCTAATTTTAATGAGAACTTAAAATGATCTAATGCTTAATAAGAAATCCCTTTTATTCAAGATCGAAATTACAAACCAAGTTTTTCTTCAAAAGAACACTACAATTTCTAGAAATAACACTCAAAGCTAAAAACACTATTTTTGAGATCTAAAAATTCTAAGACTAAATCTGAATTAAGACTTCAAATATTTTGAGGATGTCTTACCTAGCTTGTAATCTAACTAAGAAATTATTTGCTTGGATCAGCAAGAACTCGAAAAACATCCAATTTTGGTTTTTTAAGTGAAATTCCAAATTTATCAACAAAAGTTTTTTAAAGATTTGCAAATGAGAAAAATGGGATCTAAATCTCATAAAAAAATTTCTGCTATGATTTCAGACGCAACAAGAAAGCAAGGAAATACCAGTGATCTAAAGTTATACCAAGGTTTCTAATATTTGAGCAGGATAAAGACAAAGCAAAAATCATTATAACATGCAGATCTTCAAGAAAATAATTCAAAAATAAAAATGTTGAAATAAACTCTTAACCAAGGCTTTCTGACAGAAGATACAAGTCTGGGTACTCACTGAGAATCTAACAAACTAATCCAGAAAATAAGATTTTAAGATTTTTCAAAAAATTTCATAGGGTTCGCAGGATTCAGTGCAAACCAGTGCGGTCTCGCACTTTGGGTACAGAAAAAGTGCGGAACTGCTCGCACTATCTATAAAAGAAAAGAGCGGACACAAGAAAACTAAAGAAAAAATAAAAAACTCTGAATCATTTCTCAGGGATTCTACAGGGTTAAACTACCCAAGCCAGTATAAATCAATCAAAATCAGAAAAAAGAAATTCACAAGTCAAAAATAAAAGAAATCAAAGTTCAAGATCCATTCCCCAGTGGATTCGCCATTTTGTTGGACGGATAAGTCGTTCTTGCGGACAAGACAAACCTCCCAAGTGTCCTACGGACAGCTAGCAACAAACGGACAATTAAATCTATCTTTTTCTAGATATATCACGATTCATAATTAAATGTTATGAAGGTTTTATGATCTTACCTTTGATCCAACGCTTGTTTGTAGTAGTTGTCCTTTAGTCACTTGAAAGAGTTTCCTTCGAAGATCTGCAATCACAAACAAAAAAACATCAAATAGCACCTGCATAGCATGTATTCATAAATCATATCTATTATGGTGATCAAGGAATCCATAAAATAAACCAATCAATTGACAACTTATTGAGAAAAACAGACTTATTTGTATTAACTTAAATAAGAAGAGCCTTACAATTGTGTCCACCTTGATGTCATGCAGGCCTTCCTGGGGTATGAAACAGGCGTTTCCTTTACTCTGGCAAGCCTTGAACTCTTCCAACAGAGATACATACAGGTACGTAATCTTTCCCACATAAAATCTCAGCTAAAAGGGTCGAAGTTGCAACAGCATTTCACTTCCAACAATACTAAAGCTTGAACTCATCCATTGTAACCTTTTGAAGCTACCCTATGCCTCTTTTTATAGTGAAAGAGAGGAAGTTACTGCTCCAAACAAGAAGGGATAGAATCCTCCTTCAAAGGGATTAGTTCCTTACATCAAGGGGTTACCTCCTTAATGGATGGGATACATGAACCTGAAAAGAGCGGACTTTCCATGGTAGGAATGTTTCTAGAAGCTTCCAAAAATGACTCAAACTGAGCTTCTAGATTTTACTTGCACCTTTTCTTATATTTTACAAGGGTCCACACCTTTAATAAACAGAAAGTGCGTTTAGCTCCTCATGATTTAGAGCAATAAAGTGCGGCACCGCAGGCAATACTAAGAGAAAGTGCGGTACAAGAGTTTTTAAGACTTTTATGAGCTTTTCTCTTAATTTCAAGGCTTGAATTTAGGAAATTCGATATTTTAGACTTCTTAAGGGAGTACTAAAATTTCATGGTGACAAATTTCAGTGTAACACCCAATCATACTCGACTCATTTGCTGCACCGCACAATGAAATAAACTACTAGTGTTGACACCTCATTTGCGCAACACTTCCTTGTGATTTTCCCGGCCAAAATGTGTGGGGTGAAGCGGACAGCTTGATCGTTGATAGAGTTGATATCGTATCCCTAAGACTTCTTTATGATGCCATATTTTTCCTTCATCGGATTTGCAACCAGCTTATCCTGAATTTCCCCTACAAATTTGTCTCTAGTGTTCTATCCTTGGCATGGTAGCGTGGTTATTATTCTAATGAGCATATCCTTAATAGGTATTTCCCCACCCAACCATAGACACCCGTCATGTTCTAATGCCATAATCTAGCACACACAAATCACGTTGATGTTGTTGCACCCGAAATGTGGAACATATAGAATATTCAGAAACATGTCCTGCTAGATCCCTGCATCCCACCTATGTGGCTTTAATCTGGTAATGTCATTTTCCTCATAATACACCACGCACAAGTATAGGTTGGGATTGAATTGGGGTTACTTGCTCCTGTCATTGAAATCTTAGTCCTCCATTCGCAATTTTAATACTCTCACCAACAGTTCTCCCTCAAACAGTACTTTGTCTTGTAGAAATAATGTAAACACAGTGAATTTGGCGGTGTCTGGGTCCTTCGTCGCTTTTGCATTCAAATTTCTTGGCGGGATATATGGCGACAACCTAGAAATGGGCTCAACTTCCTCCGCCAGGATATCTTCAAGGATATCTGCAAAAAATTCCTCTTCATCACTATCTTGGATCTCCATTAGCTTCCTTTTCTTATCAATCCACTCCTTATTTCTCTGCTCCTTGGTAATCTTCTTCATGGGTGACTGTCTGACGGTGGGCTTCTTTGGTTTCTTTTTCTGTGCTTCTCGTGCAATAAACTGCTTCCTAGGTGACCTCGACCCTGTCACATGCGACAATGATGTATCAAACATGATTCTAGCTAATCCTATCTTGATAAATTCCCTGTAAATATCCTCAAAACTCTTCTCAGACATGCAGTTCAAAGCTTGCCTCAAAATTAGGCGCAAAATCACAATTCTAATTCTCATTGAGAAAAGTGTCAAATTGCGGAGTGGGATGAAATATTTATAGCAATTTTGAATTTCGAACTCCATGAGTGTCTTTAAATTTACTTCATAAATGAGGATTTGGTAGCAGATTTTCCCAGTCATGCTCATTAAATGCATTTTCCCCACTCCTTCTAACGGAAACGTTTCTGTCAAATCAATTGTTTCACTTCCAACGGTCATATTTATAATGAAATTTGATGAACTATTCTTTATAGCGCAGTTATTCCTCCCTTGTCGCAGCTCCCTCTGACTTCGATATATTTCTATGTTTCGCATAGTAATCCATCTTCGGTGAAGTCCTACTTTGGTAGAGTAGTTTATAGTCTCGCGCCCCCTTTCAACTGTATGTGGCACTAAGAATGTTTCCTGTTCATATATTTAGAGTGAAGTTTCAGGGAAAGAGTTGGCCCTATATAGATTTAATCTACTTCCATTCACTCGTCCTAACATCATCTCACCATCCAACTTCACAAGATGAACCATGCCTTCCTCTGAGATGTATATGATAATATAAAGTCCCAACCAATGAGTTTGGAACTTTCCTAGGAACTTCGTGAACTTGCTATCATACATCACCACCAGGTCTCCTTGATATGCCTGTCATGCCAGGATTTTCGCTTGCTTTTTTTACTTGCTGATGATATCCTGCAATGAATCTATCTTCCTCAAGAGAAAAAAATTGTTCCAACCTTTCTTCCATGATATCACTATCTGCCATGTCTGTTACTGCTGCAATTCCTAGACTAGGCACAATATATTCCATAGGAATAACTGCTTCATGTCCATAAACCAACCTAAAAGGGGTATGTCCTTTCAAATTTTTTCATGTTGTTATGTAAGCACATAATACTACTGGAATTCTTAGATCCAAATCATGTTTTTTGACATGCATACTTTGGTTAGAGAATTCTCCAAAATTTTGTTAAAAGCTTCGATTTTTTCGCTTACCTGAGGGTGATAAGGTGTGCTTTTATGATGTTTCACTTAGAATTATTTTGTCAATGCCTCAATGGTTCTATGCAAGAAATGTGACCCTATGTCGCTCATAAATATCTTTGACACCCAAATATGGACATAATGTACTTAAAGATGAACTATGTAGCAGTATATGCGTTGAAATCCTTAGCTAGCTCTACTTCGGCCCATCTGGTCAAATAATTTGTGGCAGCGATGATATACCTCATGCCAGTCTTCTTTCCTGGTGGATTAATCGGTCCAAAAAATTCTATTTCCCACTTATCAAATGCTTGCAAGGTCACTTGTGGGTTTAAGGACATTTCATCTCTCCTTGATGGTCTTCCTATTCTTTGACAAGCATCGCAGGATCTACAATATTCTTTTGCATCCTTGTGCAATGCAAGCCACCACAATCCAACTCTCAAAATATTCTGCATAGTGTCTTTTCCTGCACAATTTCCTCCTACAACTCTGCCATGAGAATATTCTAAAATTCTCTACCTTTCTTTCTTAGAGACATATCTATGCAGTATTTCATTCGACCCCATTTTATACAAATGTCCTGCAATCAAAGAGAAATTAGCTGCCTTGACTACCAACTCCTTTTCTATTGCACGGTATACTCCATAGGTGCTATCCCTGTAGTCAAAAAATGAATAATTTCCGCGAAATGATCATCTACAACCCTTATTTCAAATAACTGCACATCAGGAAGGTTCTCATCAATGCTCATGGGTTCTTCTCCAGTCTCTTTCCTTGACCAATGATTGGGTCCCACATTCAATCTTCTTGGCTTAACTATAACTTCAAAGTCATACTCAAACAACAAAATCCTTCTAAAAATATTCCCTCCTAGAATAGACTTGCTTACCAAATACTTCAGCGCAAAGTGATCTATGAACATCTTGAAGTGTGCTCCTAATAAGTAATGCCTGAATTTTTGTAGTGAATACACCATAGCCAGTCCGTCACGTTCTGTTGTAGAATAATTCTTTTCTGCCTTGGACAATTTCCTACTTGCAAAAGCTATGGGGTGATCAATATCTCCATCACCTGGTTGTGCCAGTACTGAACCCAAAGCTATGCAAGAAGCATCAACATGAACATGAAACTCCTTGTTCCAATCCAAGAAAACTAGAATTAACGCAATTACCATCTTCTCCTTTAGTATGTCGAGGCATATTTGGAATTCTTCATCCCAAAAATAAGTAACATCTTTCTTCAATATCTTTTCGATTGGCGCAGTTATCTGCGCATGTGCCTTGATAAATGTTCTGTAGTAGCCAGTATGTCCCAATTTTGTGTGCAGTTGCTTCACTTTATTAGGTGGTTCCAATTTTACAATAGCAACAATATTTGCGGGGTCTACCGTCAATCCTTGTCTGAAAACCACATGCCCCAATAATATACCAAAAGGTACAAAAAATATCCATTTCTTCAATTTCAATGATATTTGATACCATCTGCAGGTATCCAACATTTGTCTTAAGCTCACAACATGTTTCTTCAGCAGTCCAAAGATTGTCCAATCATCAAAATATACTTCCAAAAAATTGTGTATGTACTCATTAAAAATTGTGACTACTACTCTAGAGTATTGTAGGAGCATTCGTCAATCCAAAAGGCATGACTGTATACTAAAAATATCCCCATTCAGTGGAAAATTTTTTCTTACTCCTATATTTTGGTGCAATTCTAATGTGATGGTAACCTGAAAACCCATTTGTAAAAGAGTACGCCTCCTGCCCTCCAAAATTATCCAATACTTGATCTGTAGAAGGTATAGGGAACGGGTCATGCACACATGCATCAATCAACTTCCTTAAATCAACACAAATTCTGATTTCACCCTTTTTCTTCTTCTCCTGAACAACCATAGGACTTACCCATTCAGATTCCTCCATAGGTTCAATTATTCTAGCTATAATCATCTTTTCCAATTCATCCTTCACCTTTTCCTTGTACTTTGGGTTCAATATATAGGGTCTCTGTTTTACAGGCTTCGAATATGGTTTTAGATTGATCCTCATAACTCTGAGGTCTCGTACTATTTCCTTAATTTTAGAAATTTTTTTGGGAAAGAGCTCTTGATATTCATGCAATAGTTCTGCAACCTTGATAAATGTTTCTGTGTCCCAATAATCTCCAATCAATGTGAATTTTGGCTCCTCTTCTGACCTATATTCGCCTTATGCGTCTTCACCGGCTGCGGTATGCCAAGGATCTCAGGTTTTAGTCTAGAAACCTTGCATTGTCCTTCCGAATCTGGGATATTAATATTTTGCGGATCTTCCTCCTCCTCTTATAATATCACATTATAACATTCTATTGTATGCTCCAACTGCGCATCCCAATCATGTTGTGTCCAGGTTATCGCAGTTTTAGTCTTGAAAATACTTGCTCTGACTCCTTGAAGAGCTTCGTCTACGTACTAACAGTCATCTTCAAAACTAAAATTTAATAAGAAGCCTTCAACAAGAACTTCCCAATTTGTGTTCCATGATGCAATTTGGTTTCAAGACACCAATTCATAGGTATCACATCTAATGGGTGAAATAATGTATGGACCCATTCTGGTGTTGTATCTTCACCCCACATCGTAGTCCAACGAAAAATATTCCCTCAAGGGTCATCCTTTCCATCATATTTTACTTCAAGTCTAGTATTTACTTGATCAAATCTAATTTTCATCAATCTGCAATATTCTCTCCAACTTCCAATATTCTTCTTATGAGTACCCCACCATCTAGTAGGTGTATATATCAACACTACATCCAAATATTCGAACCTTTGTTCTTCAGGCACTTCTCTTTCAAATTCTTCAAGAAATATATTGACATCTATCCCATCATAGTAAGGAAAATTACATACCTCTGTAGTGATGCAATGGAGTGATCTTGTAATTCTGTTACATCACCTAGTAGAAACTTCATGCAGCCTATTCTGCCAGTTCTCCAGTTCTTCATCAAAATCTGAAATACATGAGCTATCTTTTTTCCTATCTTATCCTTCCATATGCAGTGGTATTGATCCAATATTCCTCTTTAGTCGTGAGCTTGTAGATATTATCAATATCTGCATTTCAGTATTCATTGTGAATAGGCTTTCTATATCGCACTCCTTCTGATGGGTCTAGGGTAATAATGACCCTTAGATCGCCTTGTTCAAACACCATATTTCTCTTCTTCAAATTAATTATTGCATCAGCATCAAAAGACCAATCCAATCCAATAAGTTCCAGATATGGATTTTTGTCATCTAGAATCTCAGTTACGTCAAAATCTGCCATAACGTGCAGTGATTTTCTGCGCAGACCGCAATCTCTTCTGAGGAAATATTAGGGGATACTAGAACTAGGTTTCTACATCCAGAGGGATATTATGACATTTATTTATTGTTATACTTCTTCCTTATGCTTTCATGAACTGCGTAGATGAAATTATATACTCTTAAAATTTATGCCCTAGTCGTCAATTACTACTACTGCGCACTGCGCCTTTATCAATATTATGTTCTAATAAACCCAATACAACATGTACAAATACCACACAAGACATTTCTATGCATAGACAATCATACAGTGCTTCATAATACATAAAACAAATTCAAGGATAAATAATATACAAACTTTGCAAATAACATAGAGATACTTAAGACCTTTCCTTTCCTTTATTAATGATGTGTCTTTCAGTACAATCCTTCTTCAACCAGCGCACACAACTGCGGGTGGTCTGCACACACAGCTGTAGACCAAGGCCTCCGTGCACACAGCTACAGAGCCTTCCCATAAGACTCAAAACATACTAAAACACATATAATTCACAGTTTCCACTCATACAATGATGGATCTATCTCTCCTTTACTCAACATGATTTCAATTTATATAGACTTTCCATCTTACAATACCATGGTCTACATACCACGGGAGGACTCAAAAATAGAAAAATAAACCTGGTCCCTTTACAAAAAGAGGGGCTTTGACCCACCCCAAAGCCCCTAAAACTCCTAAACTCCACGCGATCTAATTATTTCCATTGGATCGCGCACTCCACTTCTTCAAAATGTGGAGCCTTTAACTCAAAACTGGACCAAGTTGGGCCTTGCCCAACAGGGATGCAGAGAACTTGCAGATCCATGTGCCTTCTCCTCGGGCTATGGATTATTTGTTGTGAAAATCACACTTGCTTCTAAAATTTAGGAATGGTTTGTGGTATTAGGCAGGGGGTTACCCCAATGGATGTGGGGTTTCCACGTACCTAAGGGTGGGGTTTGGAAAACCACTTTGCGGACACCCCCCCCTTCTTTAACTGCCGAAAATTCAGGGGGTCCTGCAAATGATCAGGGGTCGTTGATATGGGTGGGCTCGATCTCGTCCATCTAAAATTAAACACACTTTAACACTATTCGACAAATCAAACACATAATTTATTTACAAATAAATAATCCTTTTTAAAATAAAAATGATGCGACATTTGGATGTGCACGTAATACAGGATATATATATATATATATATATATATATATATATATATATATATATATATATATATATATATATATATATATATATATATATATATATATATTATTTTTTTAAATAAAGGAAAAACTTCAAAATATTACAAGAGTAAAAATAATTTACAATGTCAGCTCCATCTGGGGACTGCTTCCCCCTATGGGATGACGATAACTTGCAGATCCATGTGCCTTCTCCTCAGGATATGGAGTCTTTGTTGTGGAAATCACACTTGCTGTTGAAATTTAAAGAAAACGAAAAATTTACAATGATGATAATTGCAAGCATTTGATACTGAATATAATTCTTGAGCTACTTCCCATTGACTGAAAATGAAGAATATTGTCTTTCCAGGTTGCTAAAATAAATTTATTGTTGCCCTTCACTTCTGCAATGCTGAAAGGTCCTAACCATAAATTATCAAAATTTCCATGCTTGACTCTTTCCTCTCTTCTTGCATCCCATTTGAGAACTAAATATCCTTGTCTGAAATATGTTTCTCTAGCCTTCTTGTCAAACAAACTCCTTATTTTGTCTTGATACTCTCGAAGTTTATGTTGAACTTCATCTCTATCCCGATTTAGCTCAATAATCTGGTTAATTCTTCTTGAAAAATCATTTGCTTCTTCATACGATTCCTATAAAAAATTCACAACTAGAAATGCTAATTGTGTAGGGAAAATTGCTTATATTCCATATACAAGTTGAAAAGGGGATTTGCCACTAGACCTTTTAGGTGATACTCTGTTTTCTCAGACTTCATATTTGAGATGATTATCCCAACTTCTTTTATGATCACCTAATACTTTCTTAATGACTTTAATCATACTTTTAATTGGTGATTCTGCCAACCCATTACGTTGTGGATAATATGGCGTAGAATTATGTAAAGTAATATGATATTTTTGAAAAAAATATATCATTTTACTACTATTGAAAGCTTGTGCATTGACTGTAACTATTTTTCTTGGACAACCAAATCTAGAAAATATCATTTCTTTAATAAATCTCATCATTGTTGTATAAGTTTCATTCTTAACAGGGATTTCTTCTACCAAATTAGTGAAATAATTAATGGAAGTTAATATCCATCTGTGTTGATTTCTGAAAGGTGGAAATATTTCACCATCGAAATCTAATCCCCATTGTAAGAAGGAGATTCAACTGAAACTGGAACAAACGGAAGTTCTGCTAACCTCTGTTTTCCTATAAATATTTGACAAGGGCTACAACTTCTCACCTTGGCTCCTACCCGTGCAAATAATTTTGGCCAATAGAAACCTAACAAAATTTTATATGCAGTTTCCTTCCAAGCATAATATCCTTTGCAAATGTCTTCATGAAATTGCTCGATTACTCCTTTAGATTTATTTTAAGTCAAGCATAATATGAGGATATTTAAAGGATCCTTCCAATATAAATTTGCATTTACTATACAATATTTTAGGTATTTAATTCTTAAATATTTTCTTTGATTCTTTGTGAATTCAAGGGGATATTCAAAAACACGTAGAAAATGTATTGTCTTTATATCAATATGATAGTAAAAAAAAAATCATCAATATGTAGAGGAAGAGGAACGAGAACTATACTAGAAGAAGATTCTTGTGGATTATTCTCACCTGAAATCTGAGAAATTTCTTGTGGATTCTTTTCATCTGAAATCTAAGAAGGTTCTTGTGGATTCTTCTCACCTGAAATCTGCATGATGGTATTAATACCAAGTATTTTACAGTTTGATTTGGCCAATTTTTTAACTAACCTTGTCCTTTGACCAAATTTGTAGTTATGATGTCTAAATCAAATTCAAGGATCTTAGAAATCCATCTCCCCCTCTTTCCATCTGTATTAGGCTAAGTTAATGCTGATTTTATTGCATTTTTAGGAACATAAGCAATTACAAGAGAATGTAAAACATAAATCCTAAATGTTTTCAAAGCTTGTTTTTCTATGATGAAATATCTTAGTTCAAAATCTCTGATAACCTTACCTAAAAATGAAATTGGTTGCTCATGTTGATCATCATTTCTTTGCAATAAAACAACTGATATGGTAGTATCTAAGGCAAAGGAGAAGATACTAAAAAAATTCGTATAATCTCGACTAGCTAGCATTGGGGCTTTTGAAATTTCCTTTTTGATTTGTGAAAAAGAATATCTATCTCGTATTATCCATTTAATTTCTTTATATTTATTGAGCATATCAGTAATATCTTTAATAATCTCAACATAATTAGATATAAATCTTCTCAAAAAAATTATTTTCCCAAAAAATGACTGAATTTATTTTTTGTTTCTAGGAAAACTAATTAACTTAATTGTTGAAACTCTCTTTGGATCAATAGAAACTCATTTTTTTGAAATTATATGTCCCAATATCTTTCCTTCTTTCATTGCAAAAAGTGACTTTTTGGGATTAAGAGAAATCCAAAATTTTCTACATCTTTCAAAAACTTTCCTAAAGTGTTTAATGTGTTTATCATCAGAATCAGAAAACACAATTAAATCATCAATATATATGATAATGTATTTATTTATCTTACGAACAAATGCCAAATCCATTTCTCTTTGAAAATTTTCTCCAACATTCATTAAATCAAATGGCATCTTGACATACATGAATGTACCCCATGGAGTTGTAAATTATGTCTTTTCCCTATATTCTTGAATAACCAAAATCTAGTTGTACCTAGAAAAACCATCTAACATTGAAATCCTATCAGAACCTGATACTCTTTGAAGTAATTGATCCAATTTTGGTAATGTATAATTGTCTTTTAAGGATAATTTGTTCAGGTTTCTAAAGTAAAAACTAGTCTAATTTCTCCATTTTTCTTCCTAATAGGCACCAGATTAGCTATCCATTCAGAATATCTTAAGGGAAAAATTATTTTGGCATCCAATAGCTTATTTTTATCCTTTCAATGATAGGAAGTAAAACTTGATTTATTCTTCTTAAATTTTGCTGAAATGTTTTAGCTCTTGGTTTAAGAGGAATTTTATGCTCAATAATGGTTGTGTCATATGTTTTCAATTCTTCATATGACCATGGAAATGCATCTCTATAGTGCTTAAAAAGGTTCACATATTTCTCTTTTATCCCATGAGGTAAAGATGTTGAAATTTTAACATTTCATATTTCTTCAAAGGTACCAATTTTACAGTCTTGTACATCTTCCTGCTGTGAATTTAGAAATGAAGTCTTTGACACATCATTTTGCTCAAAATTATTTTCAAGGGGAACTAACGCCTTTAGGATATAATTATTTTATAATTTAATGATATCATGATCAACTATTTTCTTTTTTAAATGTAAATCTGAATTGTCCTAATTTGATTTGATTTCATCATTGTTTTCTTCATCAACATGTATAACATAACATTCATCAGTTGTTTGTAAAAGCTTATTTAACTGCTCATCATCTTCAAAAACTTGCCAATTTTTTAGATTATCAAAGATAGAAGGTTTGTACTTTACTTCAATATGATAATGTAATTGGAGAGGATCAGGTATTTTAAAATAACTTGCAAAAATTTCCAAAGCATTAACATGGATATTTTCTTCTCTTGGGATTGATGTGGTATTGAAAGCTTGAAACTAATACAAAATCCCATACTTCATTTATATAAGCCCTAAGTCTAGGATGCTTAGTTTGACAAAGATTTCTAATATTTTTTAAAATCAACTCTGGATCACCATATACTAACAAGTTTTGTACCTTCAAACTCTTAGCTAACTCCAATCCTAAAATTAGGGCTTCATACTCTGCCACATTGTTTGTGACTTCAAAATATAATTTAAAGGATTAGGTTATATTTCTCTTATTAGGAGAAATGAGTACTATTCCAGCCACCCCAACCCCATATTTAGAAAATTCTCCATCAAAATACATTTTCCAAATATTAGTGTCTGAAAAGTGGGGTGTATTAACATTTTCTTCAATGCTGATTCGAGGATTAGAAAGATCATTAACAACTAGAGTAAGACATACAAAATATTGATCAATAGCATAAATTGCATGATTAATTGCATGTTTTTATTTACAAATTGTATATATGAATCTTACTTCTCTGTATAGTCTTAAATGTTGACCTCCATAAATTGGGATCGTAGCATAGGATAGGTCCTTTTGTAAACATCCTCCCAGCTTAGCACAACAAGATCTTGATAATAACATTCTAATATTTTGGGGAATATCTGTAACAACTATATCCAAGACTTTACTTTTCACAGGGACTTGAGCAAGTGTTACTGATGCAGGGGCATTAGATACTAGCCAACAATGTAGGAGGTTTTGTCCACATGTTATGGCTAGGAGGGTTCAAAATCACTTGAAATTGTAACAACAAGGTGTCAACACCTTAGCTGTCTATTACTTTTAGAACAATGGAAGTCAGTAGAAGTCGAATAGTTTAGTTCAGTCCATATGTCATGTCTAAGTTATTCGAATCAATTGTAATTGGGCTTTTGATTTACCAATAACGGTCCTCACAGAGGAACCGAAGAGACATATATTGATGTATAAATGTAACTCCCAGATGCATTGAAGGGAGGAGATTTTCATAGTAAAGTCATGTGTTAAGCTTTTTGTTTTAGTTGAATAAAATCCAACATTTTATTGATTACCTGTGTGTGGTCGAATTAATATTTGTGCGAATTTTTTTGGTCCCGAGCGTATTGAATCCCCAGTCCTGTGATTAATTAAGTGAAGAGAATTGTTGTGTAATCTCTGCGAATCCCTGTCTATGTTAGATTGTGGGGTTCCCTTGAATCGTCAAAACACATTACGTAAGAGACCGTGAATGATACATTAACCCACCGTCGTGACACTGTAGATGTCAGTCTTGGAGAGCATAACCAGTAGGATTTATTTGCCTAAAGAACTGTGGATTCTGGTCGTAGTGAAAGAAACCCCGTATAAAGGAATTAGACCTGTTTTGTCGTTAACTGAGAGTTCCTGTCCCGAGGTTAGACCGTGAGTTGAGAACTGGAGCGAATCGAGGGGATAGCGTAACGCCGACATAACCCTTGGTCAATCACTATTCAAAGGTTGGAAGCGGTTTTGATCGCACCACCTTTGCGGGACGAGCGATATTCATGAAATCGGAGCGATTCCATAGACGGGAGGACATGTGGCATACGACGGGTTTCCAAAACCGCCCTCATCGCACGCTAACGATCGACATCGGAGCCCGCGCGATATTGAGGTACATCATTCGATCTAGAGACTGATCATCGAACGGAGATCGCATTCAGAAGTAGCCCGGAGGTTAACCAAGATATAGTTATGTGTATTTAATGGAATTCCCGCTGATCGTATGTGTGGGTCCAGCCTAAAGTATATTAAAGTGTTTCTTTGTAAATATTGTTGGGTTATTAATATAAGTCGGAGGAATTAAGGTTCGGGGATCTAATTAAGTTTTCCAAAGTTCGCTGAATATATTTATTTGTCAATTTCTTCGAAATTGATAAATAAAATTACAAGAAAGTTGCGGAAGACCACGTGGAGGTGAACTGAGTTAATTGAGTGCAATGATGATAGAGCTACGATAGCAGACCAACTCTCCTTAGGGGGCCAGCTTTAAGTTTTGTTGCTGTCATTTGTGGTATCAGAGCGTGTTTTTGAGTTATTTTTGCAGAGAATTAACATGGCAATCCAAGTTGGTAGAGGTGCTAGCAGAAGGAGACCCATTGCCAATGCAGAAGTGTTGGAGACCATGCAGAGGGTCCAAGCCAGAATGGATGCCATGGAGCGGAGGCAGCCCAGAGATCCTGAAGACATCAGTGAACCTGAAACGGAAGAAGCTGGAGAAATTGCTAAGATTCCTCCTGACATGAGGCTCCTCAGAACTGTTCTGGGGTCTGCAGTTAAGCCCAAGATTGAAGTGTTGAGTTTTGCAGGAGGACTGAATCCAGAGGAGCTGGTGGACTGGACTAATTAAATGAACAAGTGCTTTGACTATGAAGAAATGAGCAAGGATAAGAAGGTCAAGTTTGCAGTAACAAAGCTGAATGGACATGTTGCACTTTGGTGGGATGGAGTGCAGGCAGAAAGGAGGAGAGTTGGCAAGCAGCCTATCAAAAGCTGGACCAAAATGATGGCTAAATTGAAAGGTAAATTCTTTCATAGTGATTATCAGCTGACATTGTTTAGGAAAATGCAGAACCTGCGACAGAGGTTGTTGACAGTAAAGGAATACACAGAAGAGTTCTACAGAGTGAGCATAAGAGCTGGGAAATTTCAAGACACACCAGAGAAGACTTCCAGATATGTGAATGGTCTCAAGCTGGAGATCCAAGATAAGATTGGCCTTCTGTCTCCTAAGACAGTTGAAGAGGCCTATCAGATGGCCTTGAAAGCAGAGGAGAAACTCCTGAGGAAGCAGTCTGCCAAAAAGAGAGGTACTTTCCGTGGAAAGGGAAGTCAGGGTGGTAGAGGAAAGCCTACTACACCCAGGGATTGAGCTAACAGTAGCTCACCTCAGAATGCATCTACAGAGGGTGATGCAAGAGGAAGAAGGGGTTCTTACAAAGGAAGAGGAGGCAGAGGCAGAGGTAGAGAATTGAGGTGCTATAGATGTCAGCAAGTGGGACACAAGCACTATGAGTGCCCAGAGAATGTGGGTGCTGGTCCAATAAATGCTGTTGTTGCCCAGGCTGGAGAAGAGGAAACAATTGAAGAATAAATTATACCAGAGAGGGGAGAGTCCTTAGTGGTTAATAAGGTCCTGTTGAAGCAAAACAAAGAGGTCACTGAGCCTGCACAAAGGAAGAATTTGCTTAGGAGCATATGCAAAGTCCAAGGGAAATGATGCCAGATAGTCATTGATAGTGGCAGCACAGACAATCTGGTTTCCACTGAGGTGATAGAGAATTTGAAGCTGAAGACAAGGGAGCATCCAACTCCCTATTGGGTGTCCTGGCTGCATAAAGGGCACCAGCTGATTGTGAAAGAATAGTGTGAGATAGAGCTGCAAATGGGAAAATATAAAGACAGAGTCCTGTGTGATGTGATGCCCATGGATGTGTGTCACATACTGCTGGGTAGACCTTGGCAGTTTGACAGAGAAGTGGTGCATGATGGCAAGAAGAACACTTACAATTTCTTCAAGGATGGGGTGCATCATACATTGATACCCATGGAAGAAGGAGAGCCATCAAGTAGAGTGGTTGATCCAAAGACCTTGTTGCTGAGCAGAAAGGAATATCTGCAGCAGATAGAAGAAGAAGAGGTAAGTTTTGCTTTAGTTTGCAAACCTAAGGTAGTTCTTACTTCTACAAAGATTTCTGATTTGCCAATAGAAATCCAAGAGATGTTAGACAATTATTGTGACATTGTTGTGGATGATTTACCTGATGAGCTGCCACCTGTGAGAAAGATCAACCATCAGATATATTTTATCCCTGGTTCAAATTTGCCAAATAAGGCAGCCTACAGAATGACTCCCACAAAAAATGAGGAAATCAGGAGACAAGTACAGGAATTGGTGGACAAGGGACTGATCAGAGAAAGTTTGAGTCCATGTGTAGTACCAGCAGTGTTGAGCCCAAAGAAAGATGGAGGCTGGAGGATGTGTACTGATTCCAGAGAAATCAATAAGATAACAATCAGGTACAGATTCCCTTTGCCCAGAGTTGAATATTTAATGGATTGTTTGAGTGGTGCTAAATATTTTTCAAAGATAGATTTAAAAAGTGGATATCATCAGATTAGAATAAGAGAGGGTGATGAGTGGAAAACTGCCTTTAAAACAAATGAAGGACTGTATGAATGGATGGTCATGTCTTTTGGGTTGTCAAATGCACCTATTACTTTTATGAGACTTATGAATGAAGTGTTGAAAGAATTCATTGGTAAATTTGTGATAGTGTATCTGGATGATAGATTAGTTTTCAGCAAAACCAAAGAAGAACACTTAAGGCATCTTAATTATGTCTTGAAGAAGTTGCACCAAGAGAAACTGTTGATAAACTTAAAGAAATGCTCATTCATGAAAGAAGAGTTGGTGTATTTGGGCTTTGTTGTTTCTGCAGAAGGATTGAATATGGACCCAGAAAAGGTTAAGGCAATTGTGGAGTGGCATTCACCCATAAATGTTTTTGAGGTAAGAAGTTTCCATGGACTTGCCAGTTTTTACAGGAAGTTTATAAAAAAAATCAGTAAGATTAATGCACCCATCATTGAGACAATAAAAAAGAGAAAACAACAATTTAAGTGGACTGCTGAAGCAGAAAGAAACTTTAAACTTTTGAAGCAAAAGATAACTGAAAAACCTGTTTTGATTCTGCTTGATTTTACTAAACCATTTCAAGTGAAGTGTGATGCCAGTGGAGAAGCCATTGGAGTTGTGCTGAGTCAGGATGATAGGACTGTAGCCTATTTCAGTGAAAATATGAATGACACTAGAAGGAATTATTCCTCTTATGAGAAGGAATTCTATGCAGTTGTTCGGGCATTGAAAAAGTGGAGGCATTATTTGATGTCCAAAGAATTTGTATTATACTTGATAATCATGCTTTGCAGTACATTGTACAACAGCCGAAGTTGAATCATAAGCATGCCAAATGGGTTGAGTATCTCCAAGGTTTCAACTTTGTTTTGAAACACATAAGTGGCCAAGCAAATAAAGTAGTTGATGCTTTGAGTAGAAGGCACATGCTTGTTCAAGAAACCAATTTTGAAGTTGTAGGATTTGATTTTCTCAAGTAATTGTATAGAACAGATTCAGATTTTAAGGAAGCATTTGAGGAATTTTGTAACCCTGTTCTAACAAATAGAAGCTAGTGGCTAGATTATTTCTTGCAGGAGGAATTACTATTCAGAATAAACCAACTGTGTGTACCAAAATGTTCCATGAGAGAAAACTTGATTAAGGAGAAGCATAGTGGTGGACTTGCTGGACACTTTGGTACTGATAAAACTTATGAGCAGTTGAGTCACTTCTATTATTGGCCCAAGATGAGAGCAGAAGTGGACAAGGTTGTGAAACATTGCAAAATATGTCAATATGCTAAAGGAAGGAGCCAGAATGCAGGATTGTATACTCCCTTGCCTATTCTAGACAGGCCTTGGGACATGGTGAGTATGGATTTTGTTCTAGGATTGCCCAAGACTCAGAGAGGGAATGATGCAGTCTTTGTTGTAGTAGACAGATTTTCCAAAATGGCACATTTTATTCCGTGTTACAAAACTAGTGATGCCACCCATGTTGCTAACTTGTTTTTCAAAGAAGTTGTTAGATTGCATGGGTTGCCCAAGAGTATTGTTTCAGACAGAGACACCAGATTTGTGGGCCATTTTTGGAGGACATTGTGGAAGAAACTTGGTACTAAACTAAGTTTCAGCTCAGCTTATCATCCTCAGACTGATGGACAAACTGAGGTAGTGAATAGGATTCTGGGAAATTTGTTGAGAAGTCTTGCAGGAGAGCATCCCAAGCAGTGATATCATATTTTTCCCCAGGCAGAATATGCGTATAATGACTCACCAAAAAAAAGCACAGGGCAGAGTCCATTCTATATTGTCTATGGAATGCACCCCATAGGAATATCAAAGTTAAGAAATCTGGGGAAGGCAAAGCAGCCTTGAGCAGAAAAGAAGTCCATTTTGAAGTAGGAGATCTGGTTTTGGCACACTTGAGAAAGGAGAGATTCCCAAAGAAGCAGTATAAAAAACTGAAGTTCAAAAAGATTGGGCCATGCAAGATACTTAGAAAGTTTTATGTTAATGCTTATGAGATTGAATTGCCTCCTGATGTTGGAATATCTCCCATTTTTAATGTTGCAGATTTGTACAAGTATGAAGGTGATGATGCAGAAGAGGGACCAACAGACAAGGAAAAAATTGAGTGGGAAAAGAAGCTACCTCTAGCACAACCATTGCAACCAGAGGGGATATTGGACAAAAAAGTGTTCAGGAAAACCAGAGGACAAGAGTACTTTCAGCACTTAATCAAATGGAAGGACAAGCCAGAGGAAGCTGCCACTTGGATGCCTGAAGGAATGTTGCAGAAGATAGGCAGATCAGTGGAAGAGCTCATGGATAGGAGCCATGAAGAAAATATCCCTCGGGAGTCTGATGCAGGGGATTTAGACACTAGCCAGTAATGTAGGAGGTTTTGTCCCCATGTCGTGGCTAGGAGGGTTCAAAATCACTTGAAATTGTAACAGCAAGGTGTCAACACCTTAGCTGTCTGTTATTTTTAGAACAATTAGAGTCAATAGAAGTCGAATAGTTTAGTTCAGTCCATCTGTCATGTCTAATTTATTCGAATCAATTGTAATTAGGCTTTTGATTTACCAATAACAGTCCTCACAGAGGAATTGAAGAGACATATATTGATGTATAAATGTAACTCTCGGATGCATTGAAGGGAGGAGATTTTCACAGTAAAGTCATGTGTTAAGCTTTTTGTTTCAGTTTAATAAAAGCCAACATTTTATTGATTACCTGTGTGTGGTCGAATTAATCTCTATGCGAATTTGTTTGGTCCCGAGCGTATTGAATCCCCAGTCCTGTGATTAATTAAATGAAGAGAATTGCTGTGTAATCTCTGCAAATCCCTGCCTATGGTAGATTGTGGGGTTCCCTTGAATCGTCGAAACACATTACGTAAGAGACCGTGAATGATACATTAACCCACCATCGTGACACTGTAGATGTTAGTCTTGGAGAGCATAACCAGTAGGAGTTATTTGCCTATAGATCTGTGGATTCTGGTCGTAGTGAATTAAACCCCGTATAAAGGAATTAGACCTGTTTTGTCATTAACTGAGAGTTCATGTCCCGAGGTTAGACCGTGAGTTGAGAACTGGAGTGAATTAAAGGGATAGCGTAACCCCGACATAACCCTTGGTCAATCACTGTTCAAAGGTTGGAAGCGGTTTTGATCGCACCACCTTTGCAAGACGAGCGGTATTCACGAAATCAGAGTGATTCCATAGACTGGAGGACATGTGGCATATGACGGGTTTCCAAAACCACCCTCATCGCACGCTAACGATTGACATCGGAGCCTGCGCGATATTGAGGTACACCGTTCGATCTAGAGACTAATCATCGAACGGAGATCACATTCGGAAGTAGCTCAGAGGTTAACCAAGGTATAGTCGTGTGTATTTAATGGAATTCTCGCCGATCGTATGTGTGGGTCCGGCCTAAAGTATATTAAAGTGTTTCATTGTAAATATTGTCGGGTTATTAATATAAGTCAGAGGAATTAAGGTTCAGGGATCTAATTAAGTTTTCCAAAGTTCGCTGAATATATTTATTTGTCAATTTCTTCGAAATTGATAAATAAAATTACAAGAAAGTTGCGGAAGACCACGTGGAGGTGAATTGAGTCAATTGAGTGCAATGATGACAGAGCTACGATAGTAGACCAGCTCTCCTTAGGGGGACGACTTTCAGTTTTGTTGTTGTCGGTTACAACTAAATCCTTAATTATGTTGGAAATGTTGTCATTGATGGAAAAGGAGAGAAGCAAAATAGCAAAGTTGCAGAGGTAGCAAAAAGATAATCAAAGCAACACAAAATGGTAGACAAGAAGCAGAGAAAGAGAGGCAAGAAGAGGGACCATGAGACATGAATAAAAGAGAAAAAGAACAGGAAAAATCTGGGGGTACAGAGTAGAGTTGAGAGAGGATTCACAAGGAAAGAATAAAACGGTCGAGTAGCAGAGAAAGGCTGCAGAGAGTACAATGCAACAGAGACAGAGAATACAGAGGCCGCAGAGAGTACAGTGAAATAGAGACAGAGAATATCAGAGGCAAAGACAGAGAATAGGAGAGGCAGAGACAGAGAATACAGAGGCAAAACCGTTAACAAACCAACAATGAAATGATCACAGGAGATGCGGAACAGTGCAGAAAGGGCAGAAATGAGAAGCTAAATAACAGTAGGGTTCTGTGTATATGGGTCAATGCACAATCAGTACATTTAAACGAAGAATATAGGTTAAAATAAACCATTGAAGCAAAATTATAAAATACTGGAACCCAGAGTCAAGAGCGGAACCCTGAGCAAACAGTGAAATCGGCGCTCAAAAACCAGTGGGTTCACGCAATAGTTGAAGTGGTAAGAAGAATTGTTAAAAATAACACGATATATGTCATTGATGGCCACGTTTCCTAAAGCAGTTTTCAAATACAACTCTTTTCGCGTAACTTTGGAAGATTATGCGACGAGCATATAAGTTGTGCAATATTGCGCGTCGTCCGTCGGATGGGGGACCAAAGCTCAATTGGAGCGCGAGAGTAGATTGACCATTCGATCAAAAGAGGAGTTGCGGGGAAGAGAAATGAGGATGTGGGACCTACATTCATAGCTACGAAGCCAAAGTATTATGCGAAGTTCTGTGTTATGAAAGTTAATAAAAAGTCGGAGGTCATAACGTATATTAATATATGTTGATATATATGAAGCGGACCTGTGTAATTGATTTTTTTATGCTGAGCACATCATGTTCATATGTGTGGTATATACCTATGTTGAATTATGATTAATCCAAAGGTTGAGTTAGTCCACGTGAACTTGAATACATGGCAGAGTGTTCACGTACAATTTAAATGCGTGGGTTTATCATAAGGTTCCGAATAAATTGAACGGGGTCGGTATATATGTCCATATATTATAATTGATATGCAAGTCACCAAGGAGTGCTACATATGATGGTCGGCATATAGTAGTACGCTATGGGTCCGAGCGCTATTACGCGAAGTCAGGGTTTGATATCTATTGCAATGTTAATATGTTACATGGCTAAGTCTATACTGTGAGCGGAAGCATTAAACAAACTATGGAGCCCGAGAGGTTATATATATATATATATATATATATTAGTGCTGGGCTTAATTCTGAGTCCAAGACTTAATATAATGTTGACAGAAGATATTGTATGTGTAGTGTGGGACCCCCTACATAAAATTCCGAGAATCTTAACCCAAGCTGAAGAATACATGAAAGCACAAGCGGAAAGGTATATATATATATATATATATGGGTAGCGCTTTACATACAAAGGACCAATACTACAATACAAAACATATGTATTACATTATTGTGCGCGAGATCAAAAGAACCAAAAGGTTCTATTGTTCGGGCTTAAAACAAATGAAGCAGTGTATGGTGGGACCCAAGTCACGAATCGCATCGGAGAAAAGTATGGCAGCGGAACGTGTTGACAAAAGTTCCGATTGAGGTAGCGGACCCGATTCACTTATAAATGGTGAGACTTATATTTGTTTGAATTCCGCCTTAAAGAGCATCGGAGCAATTCATCGCATCGAAAGTAAAAGTGCAAGTGAACAAACTGTTGAATATTGCGATCACGATGGTACGATCCAATCGCAACCATCGGATCATTGAAAATTGCAACCGTTGTATCTTAAGAAAGTCAGAGTGGGGTCTACATTGATCCATTACATCGGCGCAGTGAAGTGAACAGTGATTAATCGCATCGGAGGAGAACAGAACATCGTAGCATTCTATTGAAAGTTGCGATTGCAATTATCGCATTGGGTCTTTCGCAAAGGCTCATCACATCGGAGCATAAAAGAATTTCGGATGGTGGGCCTGAAAGGGCATTTTATGTATTAAAGGGTATTTTATTATGGCTCCGAGAGGCATTTGCGTTATATTGAACAAACATTTTATGTGTTAAAAAATGACTTTATTATTATGCCAAGAGTTGAATGGCGTTATATAAAATGCGTTGTTACATATATGCAGCAGTTACACCACGGCAGTGAACAAGAGAGCAAACAGAGCCGAAAAAGACAGACACAGTCACAGAAAAGACAAACACATGGTGATTCAAAACTAAATGGGTTAATTTGTAATCCACATTGTAACTAAATGTATACGTTTTTTATTGGTTTATATTGTTTGTGATGCACTCGCAAGTATCCATAGGAAATAAAACCCCACTATAAAACTGAAAGTTGTATAAATTGCTGAGATTTTCTAAATGAGGTGGAAAAAGGAGTGAGGAGGCAGAATGCAAAGAGTCAGGGCTATTCACTTTGAATTCCCTGTGGAATACGAACTGTTATGAGGCAAACTGTATAAAGCATTTCGCATTGATATGCAGAGATAGGTTAGAGAATGCAGAGTATGAAGAATTGAGGCAGAGAAGATAAGAAAAGGAGGAGAAGAAAGAGATGCTACAGAACAGAGCTGATATCTAAGGTAAATCAACAAATATTTTCTTTTGATAAATTGAGGAAGTTGGAGCTTCCCTATCAAGTTGAAGCTTGATAGATGTCAGTTGTAGCTGACTGAGGTTGGAGCCTCCTGTAGGTTGGTACCTGCAGAAAAACAGTGGTGAGAGGGATTTGGAGCTTGCCTTTACATCACAACAATAATAAGATGTGGTTTTCTCCCTTTATGGGTTTCCACTTATATTTGATGTCTCTGTGTGTGTTGCCTATGTTTTGATATGTTCTATCCAATCTGCTTAATGTTTATTGCTCTCATAATAAGTTTGGTGTCACATTAACTTAATACTTGTTGCAACATATTAAGACTGTTCACATATTAAAGTTGGTTATAAAATTAAGTTGTAAATAAGCTTGATGAAAATTTTAAAAAGCTCATGTATGTGTTAAACTGATTCACCCCCCCCCCCCTCTCAGTTTAACTAAGGATTCAACAATTGGTATCAGATCCAAGTTCCTTTTGTACCAGTTTAACCACTGAAAGGAGATCCTAGGCTCCCAGGATGGCTTGTCAAGAAGTAAGTTCAACCAATAAAGCCCCTTTCTTTGCTGGTGCTAATTATGCCTTTTGGAAAATCAGAATGAGAGCATACATAATGTATCTAGGAATAGAAGTTTGGGCTGCTGTGGAATTTGGATATGCCCCAAAGGAAACTGACTCAAAGAAAGAAGCTAAACAACACTTTGTAGCTAATGTGAAAGCCATGAATGAAATCTTAAATGGACTATGTGAAGCTGAATTGATCAAAGTAATGCACAGCAAGACTGCCAAAGACATGTGGGATACTCTTGAAAACATCCATGAGGGAAACAAAAAGGTGAAGACCACCAAACTTCAAGTATATAGAGCTCAGTTTGAAAATTTAAAAATGAATGATGATGAAGATGTTGGCAGCTTCCTCTTAAGAGTTGCACAAATTGTTAATAATATGAAAGATCTTGGAGAAACCATACCATAATGTGTAATTGTACAAAAGATTCTGAGATCTCTTCCACCCATCTTTAACCGCAAGGTTTCTTCCATAGAAGAAATAGTTGATTGGGAAACCTTAACCATGAACCAGTTACTTGGAAATTTGACAGCCTACGAGATGAGACTCCCACAGAAGAAGCCAAGTGCGAGGGAGGCAGATTTTAAAATATAAAATAAGAAAGAAGAAAAGGAAGATATATGCTCTTTCTGTAATGAAGAAGAGGCCAAATTTGTCAAGAAATTGGATAGAGGCTCAGGTAAATATAAAGGTAAAATTCCATTCAAATGCTTTAAATGTTGAAGATTTGGACACTTGCTGCTAAGTGTCCTCATAAGAAAGCAAGGAATTAGGCTCAAGAATCAGAGAAAACTACATCAAAGAACTGCCAGAAAGGAAAGAAATTCAATATAAAGTCTTTCTATGCTCAATAAGATAGTAGTGCATCTGAAGACTCAGTTGAAACCTCAAGTGAAGAAGGAACCTCTGAATTTTTATTGATGGCCATAGAAGAACTTGAAGGACTCCTTCTAGAAGATGAAGAAGAAGGTGAATTTGATCTTGAGGGGGAGCTAAGAAGTGCCCTGGAGGAGATTGACAGACTCAAACTGAAGTGCAGAAAACAAAAATACATTCTCCTAAAGTATGTAAGAGAAGAAAAAAATTCAGAAGTCCTCATGCAGCTGAAAGTAGAGCTTGAAGAAGCTAAGACGATAGAAGACATGTTACTTTAGAAAATCAAGGATAAAACTTAGGAACAAGAGAAGTTGGAAGAAGAAGTAGTATGTCTGAGGAAGAAATTAGAAAATGCCCAAAGGAAAGTGTCAATAAACTCTTCTCAAATGACAAGCTCTGGTAAGTTGAATGAAATTCTGGATGCTCAAAGATCTCCTCTAATAAAAACTGGGATAGGCTATGAAGGAGAATCAAGTAAAGGCAAAGAAAAGGAAAACAAAAATGTTATTTTTGTAAAAGAAAATAAGGATGATGAAGCAGCTCAAATGATTCATACAAAAGAAGAATCATGCAATGAAGGAGACAGAAACCAAAAGGAACCTCTAATAACAAAGAGTGAATTAAATACTCAGCCACCATAAAAAGGCTCATATACCCCTGAGTATGTCAAATTTGGAAGCCATCAAAGGAGATTCTTCCATCCTATGAAAAATGCCACCTGTTATACCTGCCACAAGCTAGGACATATTGCCACATACTGCCATACAAGGAGGAGTAATTCAAACCAGCAAAGGATGCAAACAGTGAAGATACTGTCTCAAGAAAACAAATGGAGAAGACAACCTCACATCAGGTATGCAAATTGTTTCTATGGTTACTATTTTTATTGTAAGGAATTTGGCCATAAAATCATTGAGTGCAGAAAATATGGACAAAGATTGATGTTCAACACCTCAAGGAGGTTTATGAATTATGGAGATTTTAGTCATACTCCCAATTCTGCAAAAATTATGATCAAATACTGTGTATGCAATAAAATTGGACATATGCCTTCCAAATTTCCTCTGAGAGAATGTGGTTCATCATCTCACAAAGGTACTGAACAAAAGGATGCTTCCAGTGGAAAAATAAGGTGAATAAATGTGACCTGGCTCTAACTGCTCAAGACGTGAAAAGCTAATGATATTTGGAGAGTGGCTGCTCAAATCATATGACTGGAGATAGAAGCAAATTTATTACCTTTGATGAAAAGAAATATGGAAATGTTACTTTTGGCAATGATAAAGCAGGAAAAATCAAAGGAAAAGGCTCAGTCAGCCTAGATAATGGCAGAGGAAAGGCCCAAGATGTTCTATTTGTGGATGGGCTGAAAGAAAATTTGCTGAGTGTCAGTCAAATGTGTGATAAAGGTTGTGAAGTTCTTTTTAGAGCACAAGACTGTGCAGTCAGATCAAGCACCACAAGAAAGACTCTGCTCAAAGGTGTTCGAACATAGAGTAATGTCTACATAGTGAAAGAGGAGGATGAAGCCTACCATCTTAGCAAACTTGAGGAGTCATGGTTATGGCATAGGAGATTGGGACATCTTAACTTTGAGCATATCATCAGACTGAGCAAGAAGAAAGCTATCAGAGATATGTCAGTAATAAAAAGGCCTTAAAATACCATATGAAAATCTTGCCAATTGGGAAAACAGACCTGGAAAACCTTTAAGACCAAAGATGAGCTATCAACAAGCAGGCCACTTTAGCTTGTACACATGGACCTGTGTGGACCTTCAAGGACTAAAACACCAAGTGGAGAATCCTACTTCATGTTTATAATAGATGATTTCTCCAGAATGACATGGGTTGCATTTCTAAAATATAAATCGAAAGCACTTGACAAATTCAAGATATTCAAGGCATTGGAAGAAAATAAAACAGGATGCAAGCTAAAGTGCATCAGATCAGACAGAGGAGGTGAATTCACAGATTGTGACTTTGCAGACCTATGCAATGAACATGGAATAAAACAATAGTTCACTATTGCAGGGACACCTCAACAAAATGGAGTGGCAGAGAGACAAAATAGGTCTATACAACAAATTGCCAGAGCCATGATGAAAGAGAGTAACATTCCTCAAACCTTCTGGGCAGAAGCAGTACACACAGCTGTGCATATCCTTAACAAAGCTCATTTAAGGCCAAGCAGTGACAAGACTCCCTATGAACTATGGCATGGTAAACCAGCTTCAATCAAGTACTTTAGAGTCTTTGGAAGCAAGTGTTACATAAAGAATAATGATGAAAATCTGGGGAATTTTGATGCAAGAGCAGATGAAGGGATATTTTTAGGATATGATTCCAAGAGTAAAGGTTACAGGTGCTACAACAAGACTCTTCGAAAAATTGTGGAAAGCATTGATGTAAAATTTGATGAAGAACTGCCAAACAAGACAAGAAGTACAGGTTGCAGCAATCCTCCAGAAGATTATGAAGAAGAGAACCAAGATGATGATGAAGCGAGCAAGACAACTGAAGATGCTGAACTGAGCTCAAAAGCCCCCTCAAGATACACTCAAAAGAACCATCCAGAAGATCAAATCATTGGAGACAAGAGTGTAGGAGTCCATACAAGAAGGCAACTAACTGAATAGATAGAAGAGGTATACATAGCTATGTTATCACAAATAGAGCCAAATAAGTTTGAAGAAGCCAACAAGTACAAGTATTGGGTGAATGCTATGAATGAATAATTGGACCAAATTGAGAAGAACAATACCTGGGAATTAGTTCCTAGACCCACTGAGAAAAATGTCATAGGCCCAAAATGGGTATTCAAGAATAAAATGAATGAGCAAGGACAGGTAATCAGGAATAAAGCAAGACTTGTTTGCAAGGGATATTCACAAATCGAAGGACTTGATTACGATGAAACATTTTCCCCTGTAGCTAGAATGGAAGCTATCAGAATGTTTCTGGCCTTTGCATGCTACCATGACTTTAAGGTATATCAAATGGATGTGAAATTTGCATTTCTGAATGGAGATATAGAAGAAGTCTACATGGAACAACCAGAAGGATTCTCGTTAACAGACAAAGAAGACTATGTCTGCAGACTAAATAAGGCTCTATATGGACTAAAACAAGCTCCTCGTGCTTGGTACTCAAGGCTGGATAAGTACTTGCAAAAACAAGGCTTTAAGAGAGGAGGAGTAGAAATAAATCTATACATAAAAGCCCATGAAAATGAACTCCTGATTGTTGTAGTATATGTTGATGAAATTATGTTTGGAAGCAACAAAGATGAGCTAGAAAAAAGATTTGTTGAAGAGATGAAATCAGAGTTTGAGATGTCTATGATTGGAGAGCTCACCTTCTACTTAGGACTTCAAATTCAGCAAAAGAACACAGGTACATTCATCTCATAGGAAAAATACTTAAAAGAGATGTTGAAAAAGTTCAAAATGGAAGACTGCAAACCTGTGTCAACTCCCATAATCACTAGATGCAAGCTATGTGCTGATGATGGATCTACTGATATAGATCAAAGAATTTACAGATCCATGATAGGAAGTCTGCTATACCTAACATCATCTAGACCAGACATTATCTTGGCAGTAGGACTTGTGGCTAGATATCAGGCAGCACCAAAACAAAATCACCTTCTATCAGTCAAAAGAATATTTAGATATCTACAAGGAACTGTACAGTATGGGCTATGGTATCCAAAAGGCAAGAGCTTCACAATGACAGCATATACAGATGCAGATTGGGCCAGCTGTGTGGATGACAGGAAAAGCACAAGTGGAGGTGCATTCTACTTGGGAAAAAGTCTGGTGGCATGGCTAAGCAAGAAACAAACATCTATTTCTCTATCTACAGTAGAAGCATAATACATAGCAGCAGCAGCATGTTGCACACAAGTCATGTGGATGAAACAAACCCTCCAATACATGAAGGTAAGCATTGATGAACCTATCTCTATCAAATGTGATAATACAAGTTCTATAAGTATTTCAAAAAATCCTGTACTTCATTAAAAAACTAAACACATCTCAATCAAGTACCATTTCCTAAGAGAACAAGTAGCACAGAAGGTAGTGAAGTTGGAATATGTGCCAACAAAAGAACAAACAACAGATATATTCACAAAACCTCTTGCTAGAGAACCATTCGAATATTTGAGAAACAAACTAGGGGTAGTGTCTTCAGATACTACTCTCTGACAAAAAAAGAAAGCTTCATTCCAGGGGGAGATCAATCAACAAATAAAGTCACAAAAGAGCCAGAGCAACTAAGTAGAACATGAAACAGGTCCTCAAGATCAGAATAATATGGACGAGGTTTAAAAGCACACGGGGAAATAGGAAACCCTTTGCCATTGATGTCAAAGGGGGAGGAAGAGAAAGCAATAGAAGAAAGGGTCCTAAAAGGCAAGCAAAGGAAGTGTATTGCCATCAATGCTAAAGGGGGAGACTGTTGGAAATGTTGTCATTGATGGAAAAGGAGAGAAGCAAAATAACAGAGTTACAGAGGCAGCAAAAAGAGAAGCAAAGCAGCACAAAGTGGAAGACAAGAAGTAGAGAAAGAGAGGCAAGAAGAGGCACCATGAGACATGAAGCAAAGAGAAAAAGAACAGGAAAAATCTGGGGTACAGAGTAGAGTTGAGAGAGGATTCACGAGGAAGGAATAAAACGGTCGAGTAGCAGAGAAATGTTGCAGAGAGTACAGTGCAAAAGAGACAGAGAATATAGAGGCTGGAGAGAGTATAGTGAAACAGAGACAGAGAATAGCAGAGGTAGAGACAGAGAATAGCAGAGGCGAAGACATAGAATACAGAGGAAGAACCATTAACAAACCAACAGTGAAATGATCACAGGAGATGCGGAACAGTGCAGAAAGAGCGGAACCGAGAAGCTAAATAACAACGGGGTTCTGTGTATATGGGTCAATGCACAATCAGTACATTTAAACGAATAATATAGGTTAAAATAAACCATTGAAGTGAAATTATAAAATACTGGAACCCAGAGTCAAGGGCGGAACCCTGAGCACATAGTGAAACCGACGCTCAAAAACCAGTGGGTTCGCGTGATATTTGAAGTGGTAAGTAGAATTGTTAAAAAGAACGTTATATATGTCATTGATGGCCACGTGTCCTAAAGCGGTTTTCAAATACAACTCTTTTCGTGTATCTTTGGAAGATTATGTGACGAGCATATAAGTTGTGCGATATTGCGCTTCGTCCATCGGATGGGGGACCAAAGCTCAGTTGGAGCGCGAGAGAAGATTGACCATCTGATCAAAAGAGGAGTTGCGGGGAAGAGAACCGAGGATGTGGGACCTACATTCATAGCTACAGAGCCAAAGTATTATGTGAAGTTTTGTGTTATGAAATTTAATAAAAAGGCGGAGGTTATAACATATATTAATATATGTTGATATATATGAAGCAGACCTGTGTAATTGATTTTATTATGTTGAGCATAGCATGTTCATATGCGTGGTATATACCTATGTTGAATTATGATTAAGCCAAAGGTTGAGTTAGCCCATGTGAACTTGAATACATGGCAGAGTGTTCACATACAAGTTAAATGCGTGGGTTTATCATAAGGTTCCTAATAAATTGAATGGGGTCGGTATATATGTCCATATATTATAATTGATATGCAAGTCACCAAGGAGTGCTGCGTATGATGGTCGGCATATAGTAGTATGCTATGGGCCCGAGCGCTATTACGTGAAGTCGGGGTTTGATATCTATTGCAATGTTAATATGTTACATGGCTAAGTCTATACTGTGAGCGGAATCATTAAACAAACTATGGAGCCCGAGAGGTTATATATATATATATATTAGTGTCGGGCTTAAGTCTGAGTCCAATACTTAATATAATGTTGACGGAAGATATTGTATGTGTAGTGTGGGACCCCTTACATAAAATTCCGAGAATCTTAACCCAAGCTGAAGGATACATGAAAGCCCAAGCGGAAAAGTATATATATATATATATATATATGGGTAGCGCTTTATATACAAAGGACCAAGACTACAATACAAAACATATGTATTACATTATTGTGCACGTGATCAAAAGAACCAAAAGGTTCTATTGTTCGGGCTTAAAACAAATGAAGCAGTGTATGGTGGGACCCGAGTCACGAATCGCATCGGAGAAAAGTATGGCAATGGAACGTGTTGACAAAAGTTTCGATTGAGGTAGCGGACCTGATTCACTTATAAACGGTAAGACTTATATTTGTTTGAATTCCGCCTTAAAGTGCATCGGAGCAATTCATCGCATCGGAAGTAAAAGTGCAAGTGAAAAACTATTGAATATTGTGATCGAGATGGTGCGATCCAATCGTAACTGTCTGATCATTGAAAATTGCAACCGTTGGATCTTAAGAAAGTCAAAGTGGGATCTACAGTGACCCATCACATCGGCGTAGTGAAGTGAAAAGTGATTAATAGCATCGGAGGAGAACAAAACATCGGAGCATTCTATTGAAAGCTACGATTGCGATTATCGCATCAGGTCTTTTGCAAAGGCTCATCACATCGTAGCATAAAAGAATTTCGGATGGTGGGCCCGAAAGGGAATTTTATGTATTAAAGGGTATTTTATTATGGCTCCGAGAGGTATTTGGGTTATATTGAACAGGCAGTTTATGTGTTAAAAAACGACTTTATTATTACGCCAAGAGTTGAATGGCATTATATAAAATGTGCTATTACATATATGCAGCAGTTACACCACGGCAGTGAATAGGAGAGAAAACAGAGCTGAAAAAGACAGACACAGTCACAAAAAAGACAAACACACGGTGATTCAAAACTGAATGGGTTAATTTGTAATGCACATTGTTACTGAATGTATACGTTTTCGATTGGTTTATATTGTTTGTGATGCACTGCCAAGTCTCCGTAGGAAATAAAACCCCACTGTAAAACTGAAAGTTGTATAAATTGTTGAGATTTTCTAATAGAGCTAGAAAAAGGAGTGAGGAGGTAGAATGAAAAGAGTCAAGGCTATTCACTTTGAATTCCCTGTGGAATACGAACTGTTATGAGGCAAACTGTATAAATCATATCACATTGATATGCAGAGACAGGTTAGAGAATGCAGAGTATGAAGAATTGAGGTAGAGAAGATAAGAAAAGGAGGAGAAGAAAGAGATGCTACAGAACAGAGCTGATATCTAAGGTAAATCAACAAATATTTTCTTTTGATAAATTGATGAAGTTGGAGCTTCCCTATCAAGTTGAATCTTGATAGATGTCAGTTGTAGCTTACTGAGGTTGGAGCCTCCTATAGGTTGGTGCCTACAGAAAAACAGTGGTGAGAGGGAGTTGGAGCTTGCCTTTGCATCACAACAATAATAAGATGTGGTTTTCTCCCTTTATGGGTTTCCACTTATATTTGTTGTATCTGTGTGTGTTGCCTATGTGTTGATATGTTCTATCCAATCTTCTTAATGTTTACTGCTCTCATAATTAGTTTGGTGTCACATTAACTTAATACTTGTTGCAACATATTAAGATTGTTCACATATTAAAGTTGGTTATAAAATTAAGTTGTAAATAAGCTTGATGAAAAGTTTAAAAAGCTCATGTATGTGTTAAACTGATTCACCCCCCCCCCCCCCCCTCAGTTTAACTAAGGATTCAACAAATTAATCCCAAACAAGGTACTTCCTTGGAATCAAAAGTATACAGATCATGATTTGGCTTGATGATTTGCAACTGAAGTTGATCCATGACTACTTTAGTATTTATGTTTTGGGAAACACCAGAATCTAACATACAATTGTATAAAATATAATCATTAACTTTCAATGTGACATAAATATGAGGTACACTTTTATCAATCACATCTGAATTGGGACCAAAAGCAACTCAAGGATTTTCATCCTGTAAGATAATGACATCTCCCTCTACATCTACACTTGAAGATTGTATCCATTTAGAAAAAAAAAATTTATAACTTGGATTTTTAGAAAGTTCAGATAAGGGAATTGGAATTTTAACCCTTTCTAACTCTTTTTCAACATTAAAAACAATTGGAACATATTTTTCAATAGTAATCTATTCTTGTAACTGATTTTATGGTTGAACTAGTGGTGTTTGTGTTTCAGTTGTTTTTACTTGAGGTTCACCAAAGGTAACATTTTTTATAGGCCTTCTAGGTCCTTGCCTAGGTCTTAATTCATACCTTCTATTTCGTTCAACAATGAGGAATTCATAAAAAGATCGATATTTAGAAACTTGACAGGTTTCTTGATTTTGAACTAGTGACTGATATTGACTGATTGGAATACTAGCATTCTTGGATGATGGATCTTAAAAACAATTGATATCATTTGTAACAACAAGAAAATTTTCTTTAGGGTCTCGATCATCAATCATTAATGGAGGTTGAATTTTCTGATAAGTATTTGGTCTTTACAAATCTTGAGGTTGCAAAGGTATTCTATAATGGAATTGTGGTCTATTTGCAACTTGTTGGGCTAGTCTAGGCTGAGATTCCACTCTTTAAATTCTATTAGACATATTTCTAAGTAAAGAGGTTATTTCATCAATTTTATGTTATTCATCTTTATTTTTTGATGATGAAGTAATTTCTTCTCTAGATTTCATTTTCTTTTCATCCTTTTCTACCTTTGCTTTCAATTTACTATATGTTGACATATTAGCTTCTACTTTAATTGCATTTCTTTGCATATCTTCTAAAGTTTCAGATTTTATTTATCTAAGCGTTACAAAAAAACCATCTTCAAATTCCTTAGATAACTTAACTTTAACTACAGTGGCTAGTGGTTTACAATCAGGGGGCATTTTCTTATAAATTTTATTAAATCTCTTAATAAAATCAACAACAGGTTCATCAGGATTCCTTCTCAATTCTTCAAATTCTTTTAAATAGTAGACATGATCCTTTTTTATTCCCCACTGGTTCTTGAAAATGTTGATTAATTCGGCCCATAAATTTATAGAATTTTCTTGACGCTGTCTGAACCATATCCTGACATTTCCTTCTAATGATTGAAAAAAAGTATTGTGTAAACATCTTCATGCTCAATGTTCACATTTTCAGCAAAATCAAGAAATGAAGCTAAATGATCTTCTGCAGATGGCACTTCTTCTCCATTAAATCTAGGTAAATGTTTCAAATACCCATCAGGAAAAGCATGAATTTGAGTTACTAGTGGAAGTACTAATGTTGCATAACGAGCTGTCAGAATTGGTTCGAATCTAGCCATTTGGTGATGAAGTAGAATTCTATGTCTGGGAGAAACAAATTTACTTTAATATGGCTGAGATGAGGGCTTAAACTTTTTGAGAAACTGAGGATTGATAACTAATTTATGAACTTCAAGTACAAATTTTTTCAGAATATTCAAAAGATATAGGATTAGTATAAATACTGAGCTCTTCTTCAGGCCTAGTAGGAGTAGAAGGAAAAGTATGTACAACAGAAGATATAAAATAATTTGGTTTAAATTTAGGAAGGGTGAGTTTAATATATTTTTCACTTTCAAGAAGTTATAAACGGGAAAAAATAAGTTCAAATGTATCAAATTGATGAACTAATAATGCATATTGAATATATGCTCCTTTAGAAAGGATTTATAAAAGTTTTGGAGGAATATTTTATGATTCAATAGGTATTGAAGTTAGCTGAAAAGGGTCATATTGTGAGGGTTATTAAGGAAAAAGAGAGGTAGAAGCATCAATAGAGGCCTCTAACCTTCATCTAATAGATGCAATTCTCACGAGTCTCTCTAGATTTGATAAAGGAGAGATAATTTTTGGATCTGATTGAGATTTGGTATGCCTACGCGAAGTCAGATTTAATTTGTGAAGTCACCAGGTGAAATATTTTAACCTACTAACCTCTTATCCACCATTAAGAGGCAAGTCTAATCATTGTCCCAGGGAAAACAAACTTCAAACTTCGTTCCCCATCAACAACATCACTCTGATGTTGTATCTTTGTAGACATTTCTAGGATGGGGAACTGTGCCAAAGCATATAAGTAAGGTTTTGATTTTAATTGGAAGACCAATGCACTAAACCTTTAAATATATGTAAATCCTGAGTATTTTTGAGAAAATAGAAGGGCTTATTTTTCTTTCCTAACAAAACTAATATTTGAAATGATTTGGAAAGTAGAAATTAAGAAGGTATATAATTGTTTAAACATTCACATTGAACATATAATTTATCATATACAATATATGCGTGTAGAATATTTCTACAGCCAAAAAATACATATCCAAGAGATGACATAATGCAACATTTAAAATATTTAGAGGGATTACCTAAGACAAATTGTTCAGTTAGCTAATCTCTTTTAATAATTATATCTTTGAAAGGGGCTTTCAGGGAGTTTAACATTCAATATAACCTTACCCAAACTCCTATGTTACCTTGAACATATGCAAAAAAATGGAAAACATAAATGAATAACTGGAAAAAACTCACATAGATACACAAGTTGTTCAAAATGAATCCAAAATCATTCAAAATGACATTGATTCATCAAAAGGGTTTAAATTTTTCTTCTTTGAATTACAAAATATTTATAGAGTTTTACTCAAAATATCTAAACTTCAATCAAAATTTATTACAAAACTGAAATATTATCCAAAACTAATTTGGATATTACAAAAATAGAAGTGAAAAATAACAATTCTGAACTGATATGAACACGCAACACACATTTCGAGGCTATTGTTTGATGACTGCTGCTGGAAATCAGATTTTATATTAAATGCCCTAGCTACTTTGTTGTCTCATCCTGTTTATCTGCCTTTTGGTCACTAAAATTTTGCATTATTTTCTATTCGATGAGCTCAAGTAATTTATCCCATCTCTTATCATCTGGGAGAGAAAATTTTGTTAACTTCCTGTATGACTCATCAACTTCTATGTATTTTTTAAAAGAAGGCCTAGGAAAAAATAAAATTTGAATTTCATGTTGAATAAACAAATCATATTCTAGGCCTTCCATGAAAGCTTTGCCAGTAATTATTCCTCTGGATTTAGTAAACTTGGTTTTTTCTGCTGATATCTCATGTAATTTGTGCTAATAATTCTTTAGTGGAATAAATTGGCAACTAGAGTATCACAAATTTAGGAGTCCTTTTTGGCGCAGAGAATTAAATGATTTGTGGAGTTTTTTTATCTGCACTTCTAAGTTTTGGCACTTATTCTCCAGCTGTAACATTAGGTTTCTTTTTGTTAAAATTGTCCTTGCCTCTAGGATTACATCAGTCCTATATTTAATCCCAAATTCTTCAAGTTCATCCTTTGTTTTGGATTTTAGGACTTTAATTATTCGAGTAGCTTCCCCTAGTTTGTGATCTAGATCTTCTTTAATTTTTGCTACTACTTCCTTTGACCTCTGCAATAAATCTTCCTACTCAAAATAATTTCAATTGATGACCACAATTCAGTTAAATATGCATTAATATCAATCCATATTTTTTCCTTGGCTTGAGATAAGGTTTGTGCAATCAATGATTAATTTTCGTAGATTTATAATTACTTAGTTAACAATTAATTTTTCTGTATTTCAACTAAATATATATTATCAGTTTTAATTTTTTTGTATTTCATCTTCTCAAGCTACACTTTAAGCTTCTCCATATCCTTATCCTTCAAAGATAGATCTCCCATGGCTTTTGACAAATTTTCTAGTGAATTTTGGTCATTAGACTTTGTTTCCGCTATCGATACTGCTGTTGTAGAAGTTATTTCTCCAGTGCTAAGTTGTAGCTCTATTTCCTTGATTAACTTCTCCATTTCTATCTCCATTTTCTGAATTTGCATATTTTTTTCAACAATCATTTGAAACATGTTCTCTTTCTCCTTCTATAACTGTCTGAATTCTTGGGCATATGGATGTTCAATGGTTGGAAGCTTCAATTTTTTCCTTAATGCTTGGATATCAACATTCCTATTTTTCATTATCTCTTTAGTTGATTTTACATCCTTAGAATACAGTCCTAATTTCAAGACTAGGTCTTCAACTCCCTTAATTCTTATATCCTTAGCTAGAGAAGACATATTTTCTAGCTTTAAATGAGAATGAATATTATTTAATGATGTTTGCATCTTAGAATTTGTCATGGAAAAACTTGTCAAGGATGTGTGTATTATCTCCCCTACTTTCTTTTGTAGATCAATCTAGTCTATGGGATGAATTTGTTTGGTGTCAAAAGAAAACAAGGAAGTTTTATAATCTTTTGAAGTCTTAGGTACATGGACTTTTGGTTCCATAAATACTAATTGGAAATGTCCCTTTTCACTTTTTAAGGCTGAAAGTAGCCTGGTCTGTGTTGTAGAATATTGTTTCCAAAACTCTGCATATGTTGAATTCTTCAATACTTCATTCTTCTTTTTCATTTCTAGAAATCTTGAAAATATAATCTATTTCCTCGAAGAAGGAGATGAAGGAGAACACGAATATTTTCTAATTTCTTCAATTTTCTGCAGTGAAAATGGTGAGTCTCCAATAATAATAATTGTAGAAGGACCTTAATAAGTTTGGATTTATGAGTATTCTTATTCATCATTATTTGTTGTTTTTCTTCTCTTCATGACTTTGAAAGTTGTTTTATGCAAATATGATCCTGATGGTGACTGACTCTCCCTTGGAATTTTTAATTATTTCTCTGTGGTATTTGGAGTCTTTAACATTGTCTGACTAGGAATTGGTTCTTCAACTTCTTACAAAGTATTCCCCCCCATTAGTCTTTATTATCAAATTGCTCGATTTATGGTTTAGCTATATGAACATAAGATGTTGATTTATGTGCAAATCTAACTGATGATATAATTCCCAATGGGTCATAAGACCGATTGAAATTCAACTTGAAATTTGTTTGTTTCAATAAGTCGTTAACTTCTTTTTTTGCAGCTCTTGTGTTGGCTATAAATTGGCCAACCCATGCTTTCAATTTAAACTAGGATTTTTGTTTTCTAGAAACAAAATGAAAATAATCTACATTCATCATTTATCTAATATATTCAAGAGAAAAAAATATCAATGGGAGGAATATTAGTAACTTATATGGTTGAAGCTCACATCCATAAATTATATTTTTTGCAAAATTTTGTTATAAATACCAGTCTCCAAATTTTGACTGTTCACTAAGATGTAGAATTATTTTAATCTCAGTAGAAATCCTAGGAACAACATCATTGTTTAATAAAAAATTTTCTACATATAATAAATGACTAACACAATCACTAAAGGAGAACTATTCAGAAGTATTTCTCACTAGTGAGGTTTAGTGAATAACTAACTATGGGATGTGTGTAATATTGAAATTCTGCGAAGGAAACTTCAGCCTCTTTGATTGATGATATAAAAAAATATAGACCAAAATTTATTAGTGCTTAAAAGAGCCTTCAACACTGAAATTCAAAAAATGATCATGAATAACGTCTTAAAGGAATTGGATGTAATTGAACATGACATAAGGTTTTTTACCAGAAGAAAAGACTGATAAAAATTCCAAAATTACATAATCAACCCATTAGTCGTTGGGATATACTAATAGACAAGAAAATAGGGAAATGACCTGCTTAAACATCTCAGGGAAAATTACAGCAGCATAGGGAGGATTGGTCCTGGGTAATTCAAAATTTTGAGGCATAAAATATTCAAAAATATGAGCCCTTTTGGCAAAGGAAATTTTATTGTAAATTTCCATTAATGCATCAACAGAAAACAAGTGTAGGGATCCTTGAGAATTCAATTGTAAAGCTTGGAAACTTGATTAAGGAGTTACATAAAACAAGGTCTCATTATTATGAGCAATGATAGCTCTCTGAATTGGAATATAATAGACTTCACACTAGGCAACAACATCTAGGAACTGTTAGGTCTGAGGAAACAAAAATTGGGGTAGTAGAGATTCCCAAAATGAGAATTTATCACTAGCCTTATCCTGGTATTTCTGAAAGGTCCAATTTTGGAGTTCATATAGGTTGAACTTGCAATTGGTTTTTTCAATTTTGAATTGGGTATAAACTAAAGGTAGTTCATCTAACTTGATTACAGAAGGTAGCATTGGATTATCTACAGATAAATTTTCTTTTCCTTTATGGGAAGCCATTAGAAAAAATAGAAATGTATTAGGATAAAAGAACAATTACTGGGAAATAGGATGATCAAAAGCTTGAAAATCACTTGCGTTTTCTTGTAGATCCATTATATAAGTCTTGACTATGAGAAGAATGCAATAAATATTATATTTTGCAAATGGATACGATTTTAATCAATTGTTGATAATAGGAGAAATTGGGTGACAGTAAATTGCACAGGAGAATTGATTGTTTTAGACTTTGGCGGGGATTTAATGCATAACGTCTATCTTATATATTTATTGGGAATGTGATAATGGTTAAATACAATGGACGTTTGGTAGTAAGAATAGTGTGGGGGGGGGGAGGGGGGTGAACGAAGGAATGGTGGTTTGTGGGGGGGTAGGAATGGTTTTTCATATTAGGTGTAGAAATATCTAACTATATTCAACTGATATTTTAATGTCCTAAAAATAAATAATCAATCAATTCTACAAATTGTGGAAACCAATTTCGATCACACAATCACATAAACAAGTAAGAGAAAGAATTATCAATTTCATAACAAAATATGTATCTAGGGAAAGCCTAGGTTAAAAAACTTGCTATCTGTATATTTCATAAAGTCAATAACATGAAACAACACAATGTTATTTCCATTCCTGAGAAACCTTTTCACTCTACTAACTGTCTCAATCTGATCCTGCTCTAATCTAAGAAAGTTTGGTCCAATATTTAACCACTTGCTTGCCTCTGCCTGACCAGCCTTAATCACACGTCCTAGGCTAATTGAGCCCCTATTAAGTAGGAAAATCCCATCTATATATTTTGAAATACATCCAAGGCATCCTGATGACCTCATGCATGACCTGTAAAATTATCTAATTATAAAATTGATAGTTATCTTCCCTTTAAACCCAATCTCAACTGGGCCTTCCTTAGAACTTGCATGCAACAACTATTTATAGTGAATTATCAGGTAACTAATTGATCACTGCATGTGAATTAAATCATAATTTATTTCACTGGACCTATCACTAGCTCATCCCCCTGTTAGAACTAGTTAAATTGATTTTAACTCAAATAATTGAGTTAACTAATTACAACTAAAAATAAACTACGTCTGCACCCCATAAAACTTAGAGTATAATGTAAATGCCTCCAATTTAACCCTCAAATCGAATTGGCTAAGCTAAATAATCCTTCCTGACTCATCTAACACTTACAAGCTGTCATGTGATGTGGAATTACAATTTATTTCTAATTTAATTAAGGGAAAATTAAATTAGAAGCACCCTTGGGGTGCCATTCTTGTTGCCATTTCAACATTAGTCATGGGGGTACCGCAATGGATGTGTGGCTGCCATGTACCTAAAGGTGGGATTAGGAAAACTGATTTGCAGAACCACCCCCCCTCCCTTTTAGTTAATCGTTGACAATGAGGAGGGTCCCACAAATGATCGAGGGTTGTTGATCCAGGCAGGCTCGATTTCGCTCGTCTAAAATTAAACACAATTTAACACTATCCAAAAAATAAATCACATCAATTTATTTACAAATAAATAATATTTTTTAAATACAAAGGATTATAAAAATAATAAAATAAAAATGATGCGACATTTGGATGTGCAAGCAATACTAGGGATATATATATTTTATTTAGTTTTAAAACACTTTTATTTCTTTCTTTATTTTGATTTTATTTATTTATTTTTCATTTATTTTTCATTATTTTGTTTATTTTTCTTATTTTTCTTATATATATATATATAGAAAATAAAGGAAAAACTACAAAATATTAGAGTAAAAATAAGTTACAATGGATATTTCAAGGGACCTAGATATTGTAGAAATTATACAAACAATATGTATACCAATGGATTCAGTCTGATCGTGCGATATGCTAAATCAAGATACTACATCCTTCTACAATTTAATTGTGAAAAATAAACACGATCGCCAATCACAACAAGTAAAAGAAAGAAGAAAATCAATCCACGACACAAATATTTTCTCGCAGAAAGCTTGCTGCTAAAAACCCATCTATATTCTATTGTATATTCAAGCAAGGAATCATGAAATAATTACAATGCACTCTTATCAAAAGAGTCTGTTGCACTCTCACAACTATCTCACATTGATCCAGACAAAATCGACCAACACTTAGCCAATTTCCTGCCTCTGCTCAGCCTTCATTGCTTGCGCAATTCATGTGGAATGCAATCCCTATTCTGTATGAATTTCAACCTTCCAAACTACACAATGCTCATGGGAAATCCTATGGGTGTATTACTACATGTGGGAAGTTTTCTAATAATACAACTGATAGTTAACATCCCTTTAACCTCTGTCTCAACTAGGTCTTCATCAGAACTGACATGCATGCAACTATTAATAGTAAATCATTAGTTACTTGACAGATCATTGCATGTGAATTAAATCTAATTTAATTCACTTGACCTCTCACTACTGCAATATTCAGTTACAACTAGTTAAACTAATTTTAACTCAATTAATTGAGTTAACTGATTTCTCATGCATTAAACTAATGCACTAATTGCAACTTGGACTAAAAAACAAATAGAATCACTCTGCATGCCTCACCAAACGTCCTCAACTCGAATTCCATGAGCTAACTGAGTTTATCACACTCAGTTAACTATTACAAGTGATTATGAGATAAGATTACAATTTATTGTCCAATTTAATTAAGGGAGAATTAAATTAGACACACATTTCTTATTGAATTTTCAACACTCCATCTCAACAAGAAAGGGATTATCAACTACCCCGATCCTGCCTCTATGGTATTCGAATTTTCTCTTGGTGAGTGCCTTCATTAGAATATTTTCATATTGATCCTCTATGGGAATGTACTGAAGTAACATAATGCATATTTGAACACAATCTATGAGATGGTGGTACCATATGTCTATATGCTTGGACCTATCATGGAATACCGGATTAACCGAGAGTTTTATGCAACTTTGGTTATCACAATGTATCACAGTCAGATCCATCTGATGACCAAACAAACCAACAAGAATCTTTCTCATCTATAAATCCTCACATGCAGCCTGACTAGATGCCATGTACTTTGCCTCGGCTGAATGAGTGCAATTGATATATGCTTCCTATTGTACCAAGAAACTGTTGTCGATCCTATGCTGAAGATCCCTCCTGATGTGCTCTTTCTGTCTGATGGACTGCCTGCATCGGTGAAGCCTTGAAGCTTCAATCCCTCTGTTCGTCTATACCATAATCCATACTCTGTAGTTCCCATGAGATATCTCAAGACATGCTTCCCCGCCTTCCAAAAGAGCTTGGTCGGCTTAACCATAGCTTGACTAAGTTGGTTAATTGCATAGAAAATGTCTGGTCATGTGTTTAGAAAGTACATGAGTGAACCCACAAGTTGCATGTAAACAATAGCATCCACTACCTCACCTGAAGTAGCATCCTCCTTCCTCCAGTTTCCTGCAAGAGGAGTCTCCATGTGTTTACAGCTCTCCATGTGGAACTTCCTCAGGATCTCTTTAGCATACTTGCCTTGAGAAAAAAATAGCTCCCCATCCCACTGGCATATTTAAAAACCAAGGAAATAGTGAAGGAGTCTCATGCCCTTAATCTCTAACTCTCTTGCAAGATCCTCTTTGCAAGAAGTTATGAGATGTTTGTCACATGTCAAAATAAGATTATCAACATAAAGTACGATAATCAAAATCTTACCATCAACCACAATCTGGTACAGGTTGGCATCCGCTTCACTCTTTGTGAAGCCCAACCAAGTGAAATAGCTATCAATCCTTGTGTACCAAGGACGAGGTGCTTGCTTCAGCCCATACATTACTCTCTTGAGTCTGCACACATGCAACTCACTGTCAAAGGTCTCAAAACCTTATGTCTGCTCAATGTACACTTCTTCCTCAATAAATCCACTGAGAAATACAGTCTTCACATCCATATGATGTACCTTCCACCCCATCTACGCTGAGAGTGCAAGGATCGATCTAATCGATGAGTACCTTGAAACCGGTGCAAAAGTATCCTCATAGTCAATCCCCTCAACTTGTGAGAATCCTCGGGCTACAAATCTGGCCTTGTACTTCTCCACGCTCCCATCTACTGCCTGATTCACCTTATAGATCCATCTAGATCCAACCACTGATTTCCCGACTGGTCTTGGGACAACTTCCCATGCATTGTTCTTGACGACGTAGTCATACTCCTTAACCATGGCGTCAACCCAAATTGGTTGCTGCACTTCTTCCTCAAAAGAGGATGGTTCTGTCACAATACACTTGATCATAAGAGCCATGTATCCATTAAACCTTTCTAGATACTATCTTTGTCTATGCGGTGATGTAGGTTATCGTACATGTTCTACCGCATCAAGTCTTAATCTGTCAACTTATGTGGTACACCTTCTACCATGTCTAGTGGATGGCTATGCATGAGTTCTTTATACCACTCCATGATCCTCTGCATGTGGCTACTCCACATCTTGAGGTTCATCCTTTGGAACCAAGAGTTCCTCATCTGCATGCAAATCAAGCTCCCTCTCAAAGGACAATCACATGGCTTTCTCCTCATCAAATTTGATATCCTGTTATACAACAGTCATCTTGTTGGTCGGAAAATACACCCGATAGTTGTGGGGAGTATCAGTGTACCCCACAAATATCCCAGATAGTTGTGGGGAGTATCAGTGTACCCCACAAATATCCCAGATAGTTGTGGGGAGTATCAGTGTACCCCACAAATATCTCAATCTCAACTGTTGGTTCTAGCTTCTTTCTGGAATACTTGGTCACATGGAAATAGACAGATGAGCCAAAAAATTTAAAATATGAAACATCAGGTTTATTACTAGAAAAATCCTCCTCTGGTGTACTCATGCCAAGTATCCGATGAGGACTACGGTTCTGCAAAAATACCACTGTGTTGCATGCCTCTGCGCACAGATGAAACCACGGGCCTTGATCATGTAACATTTCTTGTGTCACACCCACAATTGTTCTGTTCTTTCTTTCTGCAACCCCATTTTGTTGTGGGTTATGAGGTGCAATCAACTCTCTCTGAATTCCTTATTTTCTACAGAAGTTCTTGAATTCATTGGAGTTGTACTCACCACCATTGTCGCTCCTCAGAACCTTCACATGTTTCCCTCTATCTTTCTCCACCAGTGCTTTGAACTCACAAAATTTTGAGAATGTATGATCTTTCTTCTGCATGAAGTAGATCCAACACTTTTTGGAAAAATCATCAACATAAATTACATAATACTTGTGCTTTGCTGTCGAAGTTGTAGAGAATGGTCCACACACATCTGAGTGAACCATCTCAAGTATTTCCACTACTTGGTTCTCCTTCTCGTGAAAAGTGGCCTTTGCATACTTCCCCATGGTACATCCCTTGCATGTTTCTATTTGCACAAAAGTAACCTTTGGAATCCCCGTAGAAATTGGTTGCATGAACTTCAAAGCACCGTGGTGTAGATGGCCCAATCTCCTGTGCCATAACTCACCCTATTCCCGGCTCAGCACTTTTTTTTCTTCACCCATAAATGTTGTGCAACCATCTACATCAAGTTTGTAGAAATTATTCACATGAATCCCAATATTCTTGACTTATCTTGTGGATTTGTGACGAAGGAATGCTTTCCCTTCACTAAAAACCACGTCATGTCCTCTATCCTCCAACATCGCCACTGAAACTAAATTCTTTTTCAAGCCTGGTACATGCATGACATATTTTAATAAGAAGAGTTTACCTGCCTGTCTCTGGAAAGTAACTATACCAATCCCGGTAGCACTATACCTCCCATCATCACCCATTTCTATATGCATTTGGAGATCCTTCTCCCCAAAGCTAATAAGAAGTTCTTTGTCTCTTGTCATGTGGAAATACACACCACTATCCAAGTATCACACTAATCCCATCGCACTAGACACCATGCGTGCGATGAGTGAGAAGTCCAACTAATATCACAAGGCCAAAGCCTCACCCATTATATATCCTGAAGCCTTCTTGTTGTTGTTCTTCTTCTATGGACAATTAGGGACATAATTTCCATGCTCGTGATAGTGAAAACATTTCACTCTGGACATGTCACGCTTCTTACCTTCTTTGTCAGTCTCAGATTTGGAATAGGATTTATTTCCCTTCCCCTTCTTTGCCTTACCAGCCAAGGCGCAATTTTCCTCATAATCTGCCTTGGATGAGGATCCATCTCTAGTATTCTGTCTAAATTATTCTTTTACCAAATCCGACCAAAGTTTCTCTCAATCTTGTAGATTTTCCCTCCCATTGACAGAGTACTGATAAATATGCCAACTCTTGGGAAGGCCTAGAAGAGCTAGGCTCACCAAGTCATCATCTGCTACAGTAATCCCAACACTCCCAAGATCATCTCGACATTGGATGAACTTGTTCAAATATTTCGTAATAGTGTCGCCTTTCTCCATTTTGGTTTTCTTGAGCTTGTCTTTCAGTGCCAATTTTCTATGGTCGCTGCTACTCTAAAATAGATTTGTCAAAGCCTTCCACATTGCATATGGAGTCGCTTTACCATGGAGAATTGAGACAATGTGGTCTCTAATTCCTTCTAATAAGATCATCCTTGCCTTTGCAACCTTATTTTTCCAAGCATCAAGAAGAGCAGTGTTTGCTGCTGCGAGCTTGGGAGTGTCATTATCAATGAATTCTTTCAACACGTTGTCCCCCAGAATTTCCTCCATTTTGTCTTTCCATGCAATATAATTAGGACTTCCCTCAAGTGCATATTCAAATCTTAAGTCATTGAAATCCATCTTGACCTACTTGTCGCACCAAAGAGTATTTTTCCAAATTAGAATGTTGTTCAACACAAACTCAATTTATTCTCCACTATAGTGAATTCCTACGCTCTGATGCCATGTAGAAATTATACAAACAATATGTATACCAATGGATTCAATTTGATCATGCGATATGCTAAATCAAGATCCTGAATCCTTATACAAATTAATTGCAGAAAATAAACGCGATCGCCAATCACAACAAGTAAAAGAAAGAAGAAAATCAATCCACAACACAGATATTTTCCCGAGGAAAGCTTGCTTCTCAAAACCCCTCTATATTTTATTGTATATTCCACCAAGGAATCATGAAACAATTACAATGCACTCTTCTCACAAGAGTCTGTTGCACTCTCACAACTATCTCACACTGATCTGGACAAAATTGACCAATACTTAGCCAATTTACTGCCTCTACTCAGCCTGCCTTGATTGCAAAATTCGTGTGGAATTAAATCCCTATTCTTTAGGAATTCTAACCTTCCAAAACTACGTAATGCTCACGGGAAATCCTATGGGTGTATTACTGCATGTGGGCAGTTTGATAATGATACAACTGATAGTTAACATCCCTTTAACCTCTTTCTCAACTGGGTCTTCATCAGGACTGACATACATGCAACTATTGGTAGTAAATCATTAGTTACTTGATAGATCACTGCATTTGAATTAAATATGATTTAATTCACTTGAACTCTCACTAGTGCAACAATCAGTTACAACTAGTTAAACGGGTTTTAGCTCAATTAATTGAGTTAACTAATTTCTCATGCATTAAACTAATGCACTAACTGTAACTTGGACTCAAAAACAAATAGAATCACTCTGCATGCCTCACCAACCACCCTCAACTTGAATTCCATGAGCTAACTAAGTTTATCACACTTAGTTAACTATTACAAGTGATTATGAGATAAGATTACAATTTATTGTCCAATTTAATTAAGGAAAATTAAATTAGACATACATTTCTTGTTGACTTTTCAACAGATCTAATACAAATATAATAAGGGATACTAGCAACCATTTGCAATTAATGATGGATATTGTTCTAAAATATCAAAAAAGGAAAAAAAAAAAAGGAAACAAAAGAAAGAAGGAAAATATATAATTGACTCTAAATATCAAATTACTCTTAAAAATACTTCTATATGGGATCTTATATTGACTTTACTGCATGATTTTTTTCTTTCAATTTTAATGCTAATATTATAACACATTTATTATTTAAACTCTTTTATGTATTTTATTGAACACAATTTTGAAATTATAATTTAATGAATCCATAAATTAAAATCTTTAGATAATTTGTGCACTTGGATCATACCATCACTGACATGTTGTCTTGGATTTGTACTTAGAGCAAATTTGGATGAGAAATTCCTAGATGAGCCTCTTTTTGTATTTAATACTTGCAAGGGTAAGGATATACAATATTTATAGATATTATACATCATAGAGGAAGCCATCTAAATGTGAGCTAAGAGGTGAGATGATTTTGAAAACTATAATTTATCTCTTAGGTTCAATTATTCCATTTCTATTGAAATGACACCCAAAGAGGGCTTCTGATTTAATTTTCCCTTAATTAAATTCGAAGAGAAATTGTAATTTCATCTCATAAAAACTTGTATTAGTTAACCGAGTCAGGAATACTTAGTTAGCTTAGGAAATTCGAGTTGAGGGTTAGAGAGACGGCATGTAGAGTTATCCCATGATTTGAGGGGGTCCAGTTAAAGTTATTTGTGAGTTGTAATTAGTTAACTCAATTAACTGAGTTAAAATCAGTTTAACTAGTTATAACTGAGAGATGAGCTTGTGAGAGGTCCAGTTAATTAAATATGATTTAATTCACAAGTATTGGTCAATAAGTTAACTGATAATTCTCTATAAATGGTTTTTGCATGTGATTTCTAAGGAAGGACCAGTTGAAATTGAGGTTAAAGGGAAAATAACTATTAGTTGTATAATCATAAAATTGCACAGGTCATGTATGAGGTCATCATGAAGCCTTGAAGGAATTGCGTAATCAATTCTTGGGAATTTCCAATTTAATAGGGCCATAATTCCTCCAAGAATGTGTGAGCAAGGCTGGTCATACAAAGGCTGAGAATTGGTTAAGTATTTGACTATTTTTTCCTAGATCAGAGTGAGACAACTAGCAGACTGCAAAGGTTTCTCAGTGAGAGAAAATCATTGAATTTTTTCATGGTCTTGAATTTATACAATATACAAATAGCAGGGTTTTGAGCAGTTTCTTTCCCCAGATACATCTTGTGTTGTGTGACTAATTATTTCTTTTTCTTACTTATTATGTGATTGTGTGATCAAATTTGGTTTCTGCAAATTTTAGAATGATTCAGTATTTTTTTTTAGTACATTACAAGATCATATTGAATCCCTTCGGCTAATTTATAAAATTTCATTTGGACGTATGAATGTGGTTACGTCCATATGAATCCTTTGGAAAGACTCTATAATAAAAATTTGTTATATTATAGTCTGTGAATATTCATTATGAGTATGGTATGTGACATTATGCCTCTTTTGAAATGTCCTTTAAAAACTTATTATAGATTTTAGAATAAATATATAGCTATATTATAGTATAAGATAATGCAAGAAAAACTATTCAGTGGGCATAATTGAGAGCATGTCAACCCACCTAATAAATAATATAGGTAGTCTACACACTTATACATAAAAGGAAAATTAAAACTTTATGTTTCCAATTTTTTTTCCATTTCAGGGTTAATACCTAGAATCTATTAAGAACTACTCTAACATTTGTAAGAAGATAACTCTTGGTTGTTTTTCTTTTTCCGTGTGGATTGCCTTGGGAACTATGTGATCCATGGTTGAGAGTCAAATAGGTCTCATGAATAACCATCATTTTATTCTCAATGTTTTGACCTATTTTTTCATGATCATCCTCTTTCAATGTGGTTTATTGTTGAGATTCAACAAGATGACGAGCTTAGTGAAAAGAGTCGCCTTCACGAAGTAGACCTGCAGGCTATTTTTGGCACAAGTCTATATTTATACTATGTCTATTTTTAGACATGATGATCATATTTCAGAAGTTGCAGGATGCTATTTGTGGATGGTTGATCAAGTTGGAAAAATAGATGAAATTCTATTTTTAGAATATTGGGAAAAGTCTATTTATAGATCGTTAATCTAAAAATAGATGCATGTCGATTATTATTAGCTCTTAATAATAATCAGACTCTAAACAACAACTTATTCTGTTGGAGCACTTCAGTTCAGTGCACAGATATGGCACAAAAGCTGACAGAAGGAATTACACTATTCCTAAGGGTTTACTGGAGCTAATGCATGGAGGACTCAGTTAGAACTCAAGTGGCAGAGTTATGACACAGTTGGAAGAAGTAGTTATGGAGTTGTATTCAATTTAACTCAGTTAGACTCAGTTGAGCTAGTTGTATATAGTCTAACTGATTGATACACTAGTGAGAGTGGAGTGAATTAATTAGTTAATTAATTCACAAATAATAACTCATTAATCAACTGAACAATACAACAGTTAACTACAGTGCATGGCAGTTTCAGTGGAGACCAATGGAGAGATAGGTGAAAGGGAAAGATAGACTATCTGTTGTGACTATAGTGATGCATTGATTGCATCACACACTCAGTGGAGATGCCAATGAGGATTGCGTAGTCAAGGATGGAGTAATTCGAATTCATTCAGAGCCATTCTTCAGCAGAGATTGCACAGTGGAGGCAGGCTAGCAGGTGGCAAAGATCGGTGCATGGATTTTCAAGATTGGGCCTGATTAGTGTATGATGATTGTACTGTACTGAGAGCTTGTGATAAGCTTTGTATGTTTGTATGAGATTTTCATATGATCTCCATGTTACAAAATATATAGTTGGGGTTTCCAGCTTCAGGATTTTCTAGTTAAAAACTGTGTTATGCGCGATTGAATATTTTTGTTTATGCTTCACATGTGTGCAATTAATTTTTCCTCAAAAGATTAACAAGTGGAATAGATTCAGTATCTTGCATAAAGTTAAATAGTGTGAGATCAGGTGGATCTTGGACATATGCATGCTTAGAGAATATAATTTATACATGGTATCAGAGCATTGTTGATTGAAGATTGCAATTGTGAAGTGAGTTTGTGCTGGTGGACAATTCAAATTTGCTACAAAAGATTCTTGGTGCAGAAATCGAGTATAAATTGAAATTTCTTTCAACAGGTTGAGATTGGAGTATGCCATTGATGGGAGCTCGAATTACATAGCCTGGAAGGACAGGATGGAGGCGGTGCTGGAGGATAATGGGCTGAAGGAGTTCATCGATAACGATGTTTCTAAGCCGGGATCTAGCGATGTTGCATTACTTGATGCATGGCAAAAGAAGACTGCAAAGACGAGGAGGATTTTGTTGGAAGGTGTGAAAGACCATATTGTGTCCAGCCTTCATGGGAAAGCCACTACATTCTTAATGTGGAAGGCTTTGACAGACTTTTTCCAAAGCATAAGTGACCAGAGGAAGTTGGCACTTAAAGACAAGCTCCGAAAAATAAAAATGGAGAAAGGCGACAATATTCCAAAATACCTCACAAAGTTTGTCCATTGCAAGGATGAGCTGGGAAGTGTGGGGGTTATTGTTGATGAAGAAGACTTGGTGAGCTTGGCTCTCCTTGGGCTATAGAAGAGTTAGCATAGCTACGAAGACTCTGTCAATGGACGAGAGAAACTGTCGGGATGGGAGTGACTTTGGTCAGATCTTGTGCAGGAGTAGATAAAGAGGGGTACCAGGGATGGATCTTCATCAAAGAATGAAGATGAAGAGAATTGTGATTTGGCTGTGAAAGCAAGGAAAGGGATGGGGAAGAAATATTCTTCAAAATTTGGTGATAAAGGCAAGAAGCAGGACTTGTCCAAGGTGAAGTGTTTTCACTATCACGAGCACGGACATTTTGCCACTAACTGTCCACAGAAGAAGAAGAATAATCAGGCTGTTGGATATACAGCTGGAGAGGCCTTAGCCTCGAAATTTGAGCTGCATTTTTCCTTGATCGCATGCTTGGTTTCAAGCTGCATGGGATCAGTGTGGTATCTTGATAGTGGTGCGTCTTTCCATATGACGGGAGAAAAGGAGTTGTTTAGTGACTTAGAGGAGAAGGACCTCCAGATGCATATAGAGATGGGCGACGATGGTTGGTACAATGCAACTGGAATTGGAACCATTACCTTTGAGAGGGAGTCTGGTAATCCATTCTTGTTGAATAATTTCATGCATGTTCCAGGTCTGAAGAAGAACTTAGTCTCAGTCGCAATGCTGGAAGACAGATGTTATGATGTTGTTTTCAGTGAGGGAAAAGCCTTCCTTCGACACAAAACAACGAGTCAAACCAAGAAGATAGGGGTTCGAATTAAGAATCTCTACAAGCTGGAGGTAGATGGCTGCGCTGCAATGGTGGGCAAAGCAGAAGAAGTGGTGAGCCGGGATGAGGGCGAATTATGGCACAGGAGATTGGGCCATCTTCACCATGGCACTTTGAATATTTTGCAGCAAATTTCTACTGGACCTCCCAAGGGTACTCTTGCGCAGTCAAATCAGTGCAAAGGATGTACGATGGGTAAGTTTGTGAAGATCACTTTTCATGAGAAGGAGAACCGTGCTTCAGTGATCCTGGAGAGAATTCACACAGACGTGTGTGTACCATCCTCGGTTGCTTCAACAGCAAAACACAGGTATTATGTGATATTTGTTGATGACTTTTCTTGTAGATGTTGCATCTTCTTCATGCAGAAGAAGAGTGAAACGTTCTCAAAGTTCAGAGAGTTCAAGGCATTGGTGGAGAAGGAGTTGGGGAAGCAGGTGAAAGCTCTATGGAGTGATAATGGTGGTGAATACATCTCGGGCGAATTCAAATACTTCTGTAGCAAAGAAGGAATTCGAAGAGAACTCATAGCGCCTCATAACCCACAACAGAATGGGGTCGCAGAGAGAAAGAACAGAACGATCGTGGGTGCTACACGAGCGATGCTGCATGACCAGGGCCTACTGATGCACTTGTGGGTGGAAACATGCAACACTGCGGTTTATGTGCAAAACCGTTGTCCTCATAGAGTACTTTGCATGAGTACACCCGATGAATCTTTTACTCGTAAGAAGCCTAATATTTCTCATTTGAAGATTTTTGGCTCACCTATTTACATTCATGTGACGAAGGATGCCAGAAAGAAGCTGGAGCCGACTACAGAAGTTGGGATATTTGTGGGGTACACAGAAACACCCCATAACTATCGTGTGTATTTTTCAAACAATCGGATGACTGTTATGCGACGGGATATAAAATTCAATGAGGTGAAAGCCATGAAGTTGTCACTTGAGAGGGAGCTACACTTGCATGTGGAAGAGGAACTTCTTGTTCCCAAAGATGAGCCTCTGGATGTGGATCAGCCACAGGAGGAGATTCATGGAGTGAAGGAGTCCACTCATGCAGAACCAAACATCAGATAAGGCAAAAAGCGTACCACAAAAGCTGAGAGACTGAAGCTTGATGCGGCACAGAATGTAGGAGTCCCTACATCACATCGTAGACAGAGACAGTCACCTAACCGATATACTGGATACATGGTTCTTATGAGCAAGTGTATCATGACAGAGCCATCTTCTTTCGTCGAAGCAGTGCAGGAGCCCACATGGGTAGATGCCATGGTGGAGTATGACTCCATTGTCAGAAACAATGCTTGGGAGATTGTTCCAAGGCCGGTTGGAAAATCGGTTGTAGGATCAAGATGGATCTACAAGGTAAAGCAAGCCGCTGATGGGAGCATTGAGAAGTATAAGGCAAGATTTTTTTCCCGGGGCTTCTCACAAATTGAGAGGATTGACTATGAAGAAACCTTTGCAACTATCGCACGGTATTCTTCCATATGGACCATCCTTGCTCTCTCAGTGCAGATGGGTTGGCACATTCATCAGATGGATGTGAAGACTACGTTCCTTAATGGGATCATTGACAAGAGGTGTACATTGATAAGCCTAAAGGATTTGAGATCTTCAGCAGCGAGTCACATGTGTGTAGGCTCAAAATAGCGTTGTATGGGCTAAAACAAGCACCTCGTGCTTGGTACACTCGGATCAACAACTATTTCACTGGACTTGGCTTCACCAAGAGTGAGGCAGATGCAAACCTATACCAGATTGTGGTTGAGGGTAAGATTTTAATAATTGTACTTTATGTTGATGATTTGATACTAACAGGTGATGAGTAGTTGATACACTCATGAAAGAAAGATCTTGCAAAGGAGTTTGAGAAGAAGGATTTGGGCCTCCTTCATTATTTCCTTGGATTGGAAATATGGCAGCGGGAAGGTGAACTGTTTGTGTCTCAAGGTAAGTATGCCTGGGAGATACTAGAGAAGTTTCACATGCAAGGTTGCAAGCCTATCAACACTCCTCTTCCAGGAAATTGGAAGAAAGAGGATGATACATTGGCAGAGGTAGTGGACGCCACTGTTTATCGACAGTTGGTGGGTTCGCTCATGTATTTAGTCAATACAAGACTGGACATATGCTATGCGGTGAAATAGCTTTCAAAAGCGAAGGTTAAGCCTACCAAGCTCTTTTGGAAGGCAGGCAAGCATGTCCTGAGATATATCAGGGGCACATTTGAGTATGGTTTATGGTATAGACATATAGATGAGGTGAAGTTGCATGGCTTCACGGATGCAGATTGGGCAGGAAGCCCAACAGACAGAAAGAGCACATCAGGAGGGATTTTCAGTATCGAATCTACGGAAGTTTCTTGGTACAACAGGAAATAAAGATCTGTGGCACTTAGTTTAGCGGAAGCAGAATACATGGCAGCAATTTTAACTGCATGTGAGGCTATCTGGATGAGGAAGATTTTGGTTGGTTTGTTCGATTCACATTTAGATCCCATGGTGATTCATTGTGATAATTAGAGTTGCATTAAACTCTCGTTTAATCATGTGTTTCATGATAGATCTAAACATATTGATATCCGGTATCATCATATCATATATTGTGTGCAGCGGAAGATCATGTTGCTTCAGTACATTCCTACGGAGGATCAGGATGTAGATATTCTGATGAAGGCGCTCACCAGGAGAAAATTTGAATACCATAGAGGAAAGATCGGGGTGAAGGATAATCCCTATCTTGTTGAGAGGGAGTGTTGAGATTCAACAAGATGATGAGCTTAGTGAAAAGAGTCGCCTTCACTAAGTGGGCCCACTGGCTATTTTTGGCACAAGTCTATTTTTAGATTATGTCTATTTTTAGACATGATGATCATATTTCAGAAGTTGCAGGATGTTATTTGTGGATGGTTGATCAAGTTGCAAAAATAGATGAAATTCTATTTTTAGAATATTGGGCGAAGTCTATTTATAGATTGTCAATCTAAAAATAGATGCATGTCGATTATTATTAGCTCTTAATAATAATCAGACTCTAAACAACAACTTATTCTCTTGGAGCACTTCAGTTCAATGCACATATGTGGTAGAGAAGCTGACAGAAGGAATTACGCTATTCCTAAGGGTTTAATGGAGCTAATGCATGGAGGACTCAGTTAGAACTCAAGTGGAAGAGTTATGACACAGTTGGAAGAAGTAGTTATGGAGTTGTATTCAGTTTAACTCAGTTAGACTCAGTTGAGATAGTTGTATCTAGTCTAACTTATTGATACACTAGTGAGAGTGGAGTGAATTAATTAGTTAATTAATTCACAAATAATAACTCATTAATCAACTGAACAATACATCAGTTAACTACAGTGCATGGCAGTTTCAGTGGATACTAGTGGAGAGATAGGTGAAAGGGAAAGATAGACTATCTGTTGTGACTATAGTGATGCATTGATTGCATCACACACTCAGTGGAGATGCCAATGAGGATTGCACAATCAAGGATGGAGTAATTTGAATTCATTCAGAGCCATTATTTAGCAGATATTGTGCAATGGAGGCAGGCTAGTAGGTGGCAAAGATCGGTGCATGGATTTGCAAGATTGGGCCTGATTAGTGTATGACGATTGTACTGTACTGAGAGCTTGTGATAAGCTTTGTATGTTTGTATGAGATTGTCGTATGATCTCCATGTTACATAATATATAATTGGGGTTTTCAGCTTCAGGCTTTCCCGGTTAAAAACTGTGTTATGTGTGATTGAATATTTTTGTTTATGCTTCACATGTGTGTGCAATTAATTTTTCCGCAAAAGATTAACAAGTGGAATAGATTCAGTATCTTGCATAAAGTTAAATAGTGTGAGATCAGGTGGATCTTGCACATATGCATTCTTAGTGCATATAATTTCTACAGTTATTGGAGCTATTTTTAAAGCATCCTCAAATTTATCCTCTTTTGGAATTTGGGAAATTTCAAATTGACTCTTTTTTTATTGCATATTCTAAAGCTTGGTTTTCCAGTCAAATATCTCTTGTGAATTGGAGGATAATTGAGGTTTTATGATTTGATTACTTTGGAGGATTTTGAGTTACATCCCTAGCTGTATTTTGAATTTTTGGCAAAAATAGGGAATGTGACTTTTTTGGAAGTAGTTCTTGCACTTGAATGGAATGCTTTGATATCCCAATGGTTTCTCTTGTCCAAAATATAAAATTTGATTGAGGCTATTATTATACTTAAAAATCACTCACAATGCTATACCAAGAATTATTATAGAAGTCATTGATACCATATTTTCTCCTAGGTATAATCCAAAACATGCAATTTGATTAATGCTAGTGTTATCAATTAAAAATTATTGACATAGATATACCAATGATTATTAAAGAAGTAATTTATACCATATGGTAAAGTGGTATTACATGGAAATCTACCACCACCTTTGATTGAGCACCCAAAACTATGCAAGATGAATTATTTATCCATTTTACAACTTATTAATCCTAATTTTTCATAATTAACGTGTTTTTTCATTTGATAGTCACACAAATCCTCTAAAAGTGAAATATCGCATGAGTCCACTATAATAAATGAAGGAATCCTATCAAAGGTGCACTTAGGGTGGTGTGCTAGGTTGGATTTAAGCTACGTTTCCATTAATGGTGATTCCTTGGGTAGTGTCAGGTCTCTTCACACACATGGAAGCAAAATTCAAACTTGGTTCATTCACATTGTGAACTAGTTCCTATGAAGCTTGAAAAAATTCTATAATAAGAGACCATAAGACAACATTTGAAGGAGCCTAACATATAGAAAATTTATGTTTCTTGAATTATCCTTGAATATCCATAAACCTTGAGTGATCACATAGAGCATCCATAACCACCAACTTGTTCTTAAGCTCTTTCTATGAAAATATCAATCACATTTCTTTATTAGTGAGAGAGAAGAGCTTCGAAGGAAATCAAAGAAGCATTGATAAGAATGAGGGAAAATTCCACCTACACTCACTCATAATTTGCAATGTCAAACTAAAGTTTTTACCATTTGTGTGCGTGTATATATATATATATATATATGAGAATATCTGAATCTTTTTTCAAATTGAGAATATCCAATTCTTTTGTAGAATTGAGATAACTACCTCTATGGAAACGCTCTTTAATGGAAATATAGCTTTAGCTGGTCATGATCAAGAAACCACTAGTTTCTCTTGGTGCCCATAATAGTAGGATTAAGAGTCGGAAATACTTAGAAAGGTCACTGTCCTAATCTATAACGTAAGTTGATTCCACTGTTTCACGAAGCTAGGTTGCGATATATTATTGTTTCCATCTTATTTTTAGCTTGATTTTCATGGTTCCATTACTTTATTTCATTTTAGTGATGTACAGTGCAATGGTATTTATGTTATTAGAATAACACTATAATCAATTTTTTTATCATTAGTGTAGTAGCCTTACATTATAGCAAGGTTATTTTTACTCACTGGAAAGTGGCACAAACAACCAAACAAATTAGCGACTCTAGTTGATTTTTTAACAACCAATTCATCTTTTCTAGGTTGTGGAGGCTTTTATTTTAATTTTCTTTGTATTTTATGTTTCAAAGGAAAACTATTTACAGTTTCATTTAGCTGATTCTACAAGAAAAGTTATATTTCCCATCGCATCGAAATTTTCATGGTTGTCAATGAAACAAATGTGAAAATCACATGGAAGACATATTTGGCTTAGTGAGATGTGCATAATTTTCTACATATAGCCCTACACAAATCCTCATTTTAAGGATATTTTCATAGTTTTCCATTTCCAATTTTATTCTTGTTACAGGGCTTAATTTTTTTCACTATATAAGCCTACAAAAATCTATCTTTAAAGTTTATTGTTTCAATTTAGTTAGACAACCTAGATTGGTACGGGGATAAAAAGAGCATTGTTTTCTTTTCCACTCCGCATGATGGCTACATAAAATCTCATGAGATTGTAGTTATATTTTTTTAAACTCATCAATAATTTTTAGTTTGGGACTAGGAGTAATCTCTCTCATCATAATATGATCTCAAGCTCACACTTTAATGATTATGAATTTAATTGGTTGGAAGTAACACACCCATATAGTGCACATGTTAAATTTAATTTTTTCACAAGGTTGAAACAAAATTTAGAGCTTAATTAGGATGAAGTAATAGATCATCGAAGTCGACTTAATCAAAATTTTCTCAGACAAGTTTTTTAAAACCGCTTGCACACACTCTCACTCACATACTAAATGTTGTAAGGTTAACCCTATGTTGAGTTTTCTCATCTCCCTATGCCCACAACCAATCAAAGAGGATTAGAAAAATAAATGTGTTCCAAAGAGTCTTTCATCACAACATTAAGTAAGTGAATCAGTTCATGACACTACTTCCAAACTTCTAAAATTGACTCTAAAGTAATGAACTAAAATCATCCATCATGAGGTCACAAAATAATATTTTAGGTCAGGTTAGGATCCTATGGGGTAGGCATCCAAATAAAACCCCTTGATATTTTTCAATTTTTTTGTTGGCTTGACCCACGAGGAATTTGAACATTTAATCTCTTGTTTTTCATCGTACTTCATAACATGGTAATTTCCAATTAAGCCACCCTATATGGGCCTCCCCATTGATATTTTTCATTTGAAACATAGAACATGACTTTTTAGGGTTCTTGATATCCTTCATTCGTAGTGTGCAAAAATAAAAGGTAGAGAAATACCTATGAAGAGGCGAAAGCTTAGGTATAAGGTATTGATCGACTTCTTGAGCCTTTCAACTTTGTGAGCCTCTGAACTTTGATAGACTTCTTGAGTTGTAACTTCTAATTATTCTTTCCTCTTTATGTCTTTGAAGGAGAGATTTGTTCATGTACTATAAGGTGTTTTGTAGTGTAATTGTAGCTCTTTGAAGTTGGATTTTAGGATCTTAATGTAAATTCCTATTGTTGTTGATTGTTTACATGCTTGACTGAATTTTAGCATGCTCATGTGATGATGTTCTTGTAGCAGTATGTTTCTTTGTAGTAGAAACTAATCATTCCTTTGTTCATCATTTGTTATAGTCATCTTTACAAATCATTGAGCATAATGAGAAGGGATCATGCCATTAGAGTTGATCCAAGGAGATGTAGCCCAGGAGGGGTTAACTCCTTAAAAAATGGTTGGTGTAAGACTTTTGATTACATGATTCCATTCTATGTTTGATTTCATGTAAAATCATTCATGAACATAAATTAACAAAAACACATAAAACCACCTACTTCTACTTTCCATTTGGAGGAAAAACCTTAGTCATGAATATTTATATTCTGAACAACATAGAAAAATTGATATTCCCCATTCAAATCACGTTGGCATCAGAGCACATGGTTTTCTTTGTGCAAGAAGGTTTTTTCTGTTGTTGCAAATGAATGTGTTTTGAAGCTCAAGTGAGGAGAAATATTTACGAAAGGAGAGCAAGTGTCTACCACCAGTTCTACCTCAAAGTTCCAGATTGAGGCTTCAAACAAAATATGTTCCAAGGAGGAGAGTCTACCAAGATGTCAGAAGATGTAAAATCTATCAGAAAGGCTTTTATAGACATGGAAGATATGGTGAGGGTCCTCTATGAAGATAGGAGCACCAAGTTGCATGGTGAAATCTCTACACCACCTCCAGGTGAAGAATGCTCTTCAAGGGAAGAAGGAGACAAAAATGGTGTCAATCCACCATCCTCCCCACAAAATTTATGTTTTTCTACAACTTTCATGCAAGATGCATGTATATAAATTCCTTCATAAAAATATGGTGGACAAGTTGATGCCTTTTTTCCACATGATGTGGAGGATGAGGTTCAATCAGTACCTCAGTTTGGGGAGTTGAAGGAAGAGAACCAAAGAATCCAAGTGGACAAATCCAAGATCAAAAGGTATTTTGAAAACATATTTGTAACTCAAGAAAAAGATGGAACCATTGGTAAGCATTTGCATGCTTCTTCTTTTCCTAAAAGTGTGGAAGAAAGTTCATTTTCCACTTTTGAAAAGTATGCTAAGGGAATTGGATCCAAGCTCTTGTATAAAATGGGTTACAAGGGAGGAGGTCTTGGTGTGAGCCAACAAGGCATCAAGAATCCAATAGAAGCCAAGGAGAGACCTAAGTATGAAGGCTTGGGTTATGTTGCAACAGAAGAATGGTCTTCTGATGACAATTATTTTGTATCATGTACGTTTTGTCACAAAAGAGGACATGAGGAGGCAAGGTTTTGGACTTTGCACCTAGAAATAGTACCTGCTTGGTTCTTCAAGAACAAAGAAGACTTGAAGGTATCTCCAAAGAGAGATGGTAAAGATGAAGAAGAAAATAAATTAAGTTCTTCTCACCAAGAAATTTCTTCTCATCATGCAAGTTCTTCATGCAATAAGAGCAAGTCAAAATGCAAGAAAAAGAGGTATAAGCATCCTATTGTATCAAATGTTTTTCAAGATTGAAAACAAAATGCAAATTTAAAAAACTTGTTGAAGAATGTATTTCCATGTACTTTTTTCATTTCATCTAACCATAGTGTAGATAGGTGAGAAAAGAGGGAAGCAATTCTCAAGGGGATGTACATGTCTATTGGAAATAAACCGGAGAAGGGAAAATTTAATCCAAATTTTGAGGCATGTGAGCCAAGATGAGCTCAAAAGAAAGTTTGTACTCACTGCAAAATCAATGGACATTGGGTTGCAAAATGTTGGAGAGTGTTTCCAAATCTTCATCCTGGCAAGGGCAAGCAAGTTGTGCATGTACTTGAAGAGGAAGCAACCATGGAAAGAGTGGTGCAAGATGCAATAATACCTGATGCAACTCCAGAAGGAGAAGAAGTTCAAATAGAGGGTTCATTAACATGGTTGGGTAAGAAATGGGCAGACTATTTGTCCAATTGAAGTTTGTAAATCTTTGTTTTGCACTAGTTTCATATCCCCATAGTTGGGAAATTTGAAAAAAGTGATATTCATAAATAAATCACTTTAAATGCAACAATGTTTTTCTTTGAGCATTTTCATGCTAAGTTTGGCTTGTGAATAGTCATTTTTAATGGAAAATTTGGATGTCAAGTTATTTCCATGTTGTAAAAATGCATTTATATTTGTGTTTTCAGAAATCATTTTCAAACTGTTGTATTAGTAGCATCACAAGTGGTAGGATAATAATTTGTTAGGCACTCAGTTGCAAGCATTCACTATTTGGAACTTGTTAGTTCAATTTTCATAGTTTATTTTTTGGGTATTATCCTTGATGAGGATTTTGTAGAAGATTGCCTTGAGAATTATTCTTGGGAATGATGTTGTTTTGCATGGCCATAGTGACATGGACAAGACAAGAAGAACATTGAACTAGAATTCATTCTATTTGTATTCCAAGATCAGCTTGATAAAGAGCCTAAATAAGTGCAGGTAAAGGCATGACAAGCGTCGATTTGATCAAGTTTCGAAGAATGGATGAACTGAACCTTCGAAATCTGAATTAGATAAAGTGAGATTTTGCGGTCCAAAATATTTTTAGTGGGTGTTGATAGCCCCGAAAATCGGGTCTACAACAAGGGGGATACCCACCCGGTCTGGACCTTGGTTAGCAGCTCCTTTTCCGTTTGGTATAGTGGGTCCGATTGGGGATATGGGACCAGTTTCCCAATATGTGTATGTGTGTGTTGAGAATTGATATTTCCTTTCTAAAAGTTCCTAAGTGAAATGCTTTTATTCTAATTCTAATCTAATAACATGCAATTGTATTCTAATAAACATAAATATCTAATTCTACACTAACCCGGGATGTAATCTATCTGTTATGCAATCTAAAATGATTTCAAATAACAATCGGTAATAAAGATCATTCAACTGTTATAAGAAAATAATTCAATAGAGATAAACCACTTCGTATAAAAAGTTAGACGAAACAATTGTGAAAAACATATCGCATAATAAGTTACTCATATATTAAGCATAAATAAATAGCTATCACCGTACAAAAGTGCCAAATGATAACTCAAGAATTCAAGCATCAATATATAAACAACTGAAAATAAACATCACTTTAACACAAAGGCAGAAATAGTTAAGAGATAAAAGTACCATTTATAACTAGTTCTACTCATGAGCTTCAAGCAATAACGACTTATCTCTTCTTAATCCAACATCCACTAAGAGTACAAAAGTGCAACATCAGTAGTAGATATTAAACGCAGATATCAATAAATCATGTTCCATTCATTCATCAAAACCTCCTCGGAGGGTGAAAAAGTGCATGTTCTGAGGACAAGTTTTTGACAAATTTCAGGACCCTTCTCTAAATGCATGAGAAGGATTTAAATACTACTAACTAAATCTAAAAATAATTTATTACAAAAATGTAGGATACGGTTTAAATGACCGTCCTCATTTCAGGAAAAAATAAAGAAAAATTAATACTAAATCTAAAATTAAAACTAATCAACTAACTATTTGTGTATCTTTTCTTTGAAATCGCAAGCGTTCAACATTTTTTTTAGAAGAGTAGGCTGGCCGACTTCTGACTTTAACTGTCCTGTGAAAACAGAATCGGCAAGAGTTGGCGCCATCTTCTCAGCAGAATTGATGATACATTTGAGAGTCATGCACTGGCTGTGTGGTTTTACCAAATATGCCCAGTAAGAATCCCAATTCAACTTAGTTAATCTTTTAATTGATTCTGCCTTTTCTTGAGCATTCTGTCTCCAGCCTGTCTGCAGTTGCTCTGCTTTCGGTAGATATCCTGGAGTGGTTTCTGAGATCAGATTTGCCTTGTGCAAATTTTCATTTATGCAGTCAATAACACTGTTTGCTGTTGTGGCTGCTTCTTTTGCCGCTTGCTCTGCTTTCCTGATTTGTGCATCCCAATTGTTAAAGAGCATCTCTTTGTGATTTTCGTTGATTATTGGTGCACCTGCTCTTTTCCCCTCCTCTGTTTCTTTCCAAGCCAAATATTCGGTAACTCTTTTATCAATTAAATCATAATCATGTCATAAGTCTATGACTTGATTAGTGATTTTATCGCTTATTTCACAATAAGAGTTCCACTGTGATATTCTTTAGCACAATATTTCTTGTTGCTACAGTAGTTGATCATTTAAGGAAATGGATTCTGTGATGAATTCTGTAAGCTTAGGATCATCCTTGTGCATCTCTTGCATAACCTGTAGCTGTTTTTCTCTTTCAGCCAAATTGTTCTGGTATCCTATCTGCATTTGTTGGAAGTCCTGCTGTAATTTTTCAAGCTGTTTCTGTGCTTCGTTGTTGGCGTTGGATTGTTGCAGTTGTTGTTGCAAAACCTGTACTTGATATTCTTTCTCATTCAGTAATTTCCGTACCTCAGATGCTTTATCAATGGCCGCAGAGGAATATGCTCCTGTGATCTGAGATAATTTGGTGAGATTTTCAGTAGGATCGGTGGTAGGATCTTGCCATAGGATGTCTAATTGTTCTGCATCATGAGAGAGCACGTTTTCCAATTTCCTTTTCTTTCTTTGTCTTCTCACTACTGCCTTGTGTTGTGGACTATAAAATACATCAAGAGGAGGAATTTCCTCTATTTTGAGCATAAGTTAAGAGGATGGGGTAATGGGAATATGTTCCATTTCTGAGTCATTGCTAATTTTTCCTGTGACTATATCTTTTGTTGCCTGTACATTAATCATAGGAGTCTGTGTGTTCTGTCCTTCAATATTGATTAAATCATTGAATGTCTCCCATTATTTATCTAGCTTAGTTCTGACTGATGGTTGTTATACGATGAGAGGGGGAAGATTTAACTGTGGAGAGGTAAAAACCTATTGCTGTGGGAGCTCCTTTGACTGGGCAGTATCCCTTACTGACCCTTCACTTTTATCATGGTCATTTTCAGAACTCTTAGAGTGTTCTGATGTTTCTCTCCCAGACTTATATTTAGATCTGTCTGTGCCTGAACTTCCACTGAGACTAATACTGGGAGTTGGTTCCCTTATGGATTCCAAGTGTAATTTATCCAAAGAGATACTAGCTAACCTCCTTTCCCTGTATATCTCGAACTCTTGAAATTCTGCTGGAGGAAATCGCATTTGGGCTGAATGTAGAACCTCTTTAAGTGTGCCTTTCTCTTGGAACATGTCATCAAAAAAATCATCTTCTTTAGAAAACACCTTTATTTTGACTACAGTAGTGAAATTTTTAGCAATATCATAAGGGTCGAACGGTCTTCTTTGAAATTTGAACAAACGTAAACATGTTATGTTGTTTACTTCTTTGAATGCATGGCCTACATCAAATAGTGAAAAGGCTCCACAGGGCACAGGAAATTGTGGCCAAATAGCCTTCTTTTGTCCTTCAAATATTTAGTCAAACCTCCTTCTCTGTAGGTTTGATAAGCAATTTCTCATGCCATGAGTTTATCAGGAACATACAAAGGTAAGACATGAGGAGAAGCGAGACTTCCAAATACCATAACATATGTAAACAGTTCTTCTCTGAACCATCTCGCGACAGGGAGTATATCTACCTCTGCTTCGGGAGAAAATCTTGGAGCGTCTTTATCATATAACATTTTGTATAGGGGCAACATAATTCCATGACAAATCTTGTAAAAATACGGAGTGAACTTGGAATCCCACAATTCTTTATGATAAATATGAATGGGTAAGGGGTCTTGAGTCATCCATTTCCAACCCATCAAAGGAAACTTGGAAATATAATAGATTGAATCTATCACATATGCAGATAAGTAAAAAGGGGGATAAATTCTCTGAGAAACAGTTATTTTAGACCGGTAATTTAAAATGGTCGTGGCTAAGTTGTCAGATAATATCTTAGCCCAATCCACAACAGTAGCATTAACAACGACATTCAATAATGGTAGCCATTCAGATGAAAATTTATTAATGGCTGGCTTCCCAAAAATCCTACAGAGCATAGCAGCAGCAAAGCAATACGGGGAAGTGAGAGAACCAGTACTATACATACCATGTTTATCCCTTTTTAGTGGTTCGTCCCTCCTTGACTAGTCCTTGGTGCATTCTTCTAGGTTTTCATTTTCTTTAGCAAACTTCTCCATGAACTGTTTGTTATAAGTCGCCTGTGGCTCTGGTAAATGATACATGAGTCTCAAATCTTGTGGAGTGAACGAGCCAATGAGTTCTTGACCCTGAGTCTTAAACTTTTTGTTTGTGATGTCAGTGTTGTCCAGTACCCATTTAACCATGTCCATGTATGGAAGAATTTTGGGCCTCGCCGCTATCCAATACAAGAACGAGCAAACTAGCTCTATAATAGACGCCTCAGAAGACCCATGTGAGCCTGCAGTAGCTGTAACCTCCATTATTCTAGGATTCTCTTATTCAAGTAAACTGTACATGGCTTCCCAAGTAGTAATACCAGCATCTTTGTTACAGGCAGTGTCTGTATACAAGGGCGTCATTTCTTTGTCCTCAGAACTCGAAGCTTTGTCTTTCTTTCCCATAATATCCTGAATACTGCTTTGTATAGTTTTCTGCTCTTCGTTCCTGCAATTTACAAATGAGGAGTGAATAATGATAAGAAAAAGGTGACGGGAAATCTCTTAAATGCCGAAGACATATAAAATATACCACCTTATGTGAAATGGCTCTTCGATCATAAAAAAACCATATTTCATTAATGATTGACAACCAATTCATCGATTAACATTAAAGCGCATAATCAGGCCTCAGTTTATGGAAAAAAAATTTCGTACAATGAGCCCTAAAGATCTGCGATAAGGCGATCTGCGATTTGATTCGCAATATCGCAGATCGCCGTATCGCAGATCGCAATCTCGTAGGATTGCAATATCACAATACCGCAATATCACAGAATCGCAAAATTGTTGGATCGCAATATCGCAAAATTGCTAGAGCGTAGCATATGACAAACCTTCGTTAATGTTTTTTTTTTTTGCGAAACGCAATTTTCGATATTTTCCATCGCATATCGGCGGTTTTGAGATTTTTCAGTGTAACATATGACATTTGAGGCATGCGATGTGATGAATGTTTTTAGTGCGTAGTTTCACATTGCAATCTCGCAATCTTTAGAATTCCTCTTGTAAGGAGATATTCATTACCTTTTTGCGATGTGATATTCCTTTAAGGAATGATTTTTATTCTATATTATCATAAAACTTAAGTTTTTTAGATTTTTCAAGGGGTATTCTCCTAAGTCTATGATAGTAAGTTTTATTGAAAAAAGGAAATACAAGTCTTAATCGATTTTTAAAATTTTTTGACTAAGGGCCCCCACTTATTTAGTAGTAGTGAAAATACTAAATAAGAAGGGGGGTTGTTGCTGGCCACAAAAATTGGCGATTCACTTGGAAGAACCAGTTATCTCTGCTTTTCTTTTGAATTTTCTAAACTTCCAAAACAGAAAATTTTTCAGAAAATCAAACTTTATTATAGAAAGACAAAGTACATCATGCTTTTATCTATCAATGATATTTCGTTTCTTCTATATTCAAATTTGATTGTTTACTTCCTCAAGCTAGTCCTTGTATCTACATCAGTCATTACTTGGTTTATAAAGATAAAAACAAAGGCTTCTCTGTAAATCAGTTTTAAATATGCTCATTTGTCATAGGTAGAGCCTCTGCTGCCAGCAGGCGTTTATAGCCTCGACAGGGTTACCTGTTACCCAACAATGATCCTGTATCCTACTTAGAGAAATATACAATTTTCAAAGAGAAATCCATATCCACACTTATTGCTTTCATTTTCTTTTTTACCCTTAAAGAACAATGTCTTGGTTTGGTAGCCAATTTATGACAGTGCCATTCACTTGATTTATAACTTTGTTGAACAAGCTGGCTCGTGATGAGACCCCTTGTCTTTTGATTGCAATAATCTTGAGTCATTGCCCTGTTGTGGTATGCAGTATTGGCAAAGTCAGCAAGCTATAATATCTATGATCATGATAAGTCGGCTCATGATGAGACCTCTTACTCTTTAAGTTAAAAGTGTATCATTGGATTATTCCCTGAACATTGTAATTTTCTAGGTGGGGAGGAAGTCATTGTTTCCTTAAGATAGCTCTGGAAGACAATGGTAGAGTTTTTTGGAAAGAACTTTTCTACAGAGAATCTTCATTTTGTTATAGATACCTTTCATTGCACTGATATAAAACATTTTCCTGCTAGAGGTCGTTTTTTATCAAAATTTTACAAAGTTGAAACTAGTATCATTTCTAGGCTAAAGCTTTTAACTGTATCTTTGAATAATAATGATCAATTTTCTAGAATAATTCTATTTATATAAGTGAAAAAACAAACAAAATAAAAAAGAGAATTTGTATCTTTTTTCGAGAATTCCAAATATAACCATTAACAACTGGTTTTATTATGAAAGTAAAGAAAACTAATATACAAAATAGAAGAATGATCTCCTATGGAAAATATTTTTTGAGGATCTGTCCATTAACAGGTAAAGACTCTCTTTTTCTTGTTAAATCTTGTAACATAAAAGTAGATGGACCTAAGATCTCTGCAATTTGGAAAGGACCAAGCCACATTCGTTGAAATTTCGTATGTTTTCCTTTTTCCTCATGAGCCTTGTCCCATTTTAAAACTAGATCTCCCATCTGAAAGTCCTTTCTGGATATCATGTTTGAATCAAAAGAAGCTTTTACTAATGCTTGGTGATGAGCATGAGTTATTTTGTCCTGTTCTCGTTGCTCTTCTAGCTTAATTATTTCCAGCTGCCTTAGTTGTAAGGAAGAAGTTGGTGCTTCATCAATATATTGAACTAAGGCCAAAGAGGGAATTGCTAGATGAGTTGGAAGAACCACTTCTTTCCCATAAACTAAATTAAAGGGAGAAGTGCCAATGGAGGCTTTCTGCGTTATTCGATCTGCCCATAAAGAATATACTAAAGACTTATGCCAATTTTTGTGATTTTGATCAATGGTTCGCTTAATGATTCTGATTAAGTTTTTATTTGTAGATTCAGCTAACCCATTCCCCTGTGGGTAATAATTGGCAGAGTATTTAAGTTTGAAACCCCTTTTGAGTGCAAATTCAGTCATAGAATTACCAGAAAAATATGATGCATTATCAAACATTAAAGCAGAAGGTAAACCAAACCTGGTAATTATGAACTGATCTATGAACTCAATGATATGCTCTGCATTAGCCGTTTTGAGAGGAACTGCTTCTACCCATTTAGTAAAATAATCAGTTGTTGTAAGGATATACCTATGTTGTTTAGAAGAGTGAGGAACGATCTCACCTATTATGTCCAATCCCCATTGATCAAAAGGCTGCTCAATGTTGACTAGTTGCAGCGGCAATGGTGGTGTATTTTGTCTCCCAACAGCGGTTTGAAAAACTTGACATTTCCTTGCGTAGCTATGTGAGTCTTTGAATAGTGTGAGCCAGTAATAGCTTGCGCAGAGGATTTTATGTGCAGTAGCATCTCCAGCATAATGTCCGTCTGCTGGCCCATCGTGGAGTTCCTGCAAGACTTTTTCAACTTCAGATTTCTCAAGACATCTAAGGAGAATAGAATCATAATTCATTATAAAAAGAACATCATTCACAAGCTGATATTGTTTAGCTTTCAATATTAGAGCTCTTTTCTTAGTGTAATTGAGATTTGGAGGAGCATATCCATTCTTTAGATAAAATATGATATCAGCATATAATGATTCAACATCGTTTAGGCTTACCTCATACATTTGTATCTCTGCAGATGGTATTTCAGAAATAAGAGATGCTCCAGCTAGCATTTTGCAAAAGCCTTGACCTCTTACAATACTTGCTGGTTTGATTTCTACGTCATATTCTTGTAAGGCAGTAACCCAATTGGCTCTTTTCTCACCCACATCTTTCTGTACTAAGAGATTTCTTACCGCTGGAAATGGTACTATGATTTTTGTATGGGTTTTAAGTAGAAAGGGTCTGAAATATTTAATTGCTTTGAAAACAGCATAAGCTTGTTTCTCTACATCTGAATAATTTAACTCAGCCCCCTGTAAATTTGAACTGAAAAAAGAAATTGGGGCTTCTGCCTTGTCTTGATTTGCTTGAGTGAGTATCGCAGCATATGATCTATCAGAGGCAAATGTATATAAAATAAAAGGATCAGAAAAATTTGGAGTTGCTAAAGATGGAGCGTTAACAATTGCTTGTTTGATCAGATTGAATGCCTCATATTCGTCTTGGCCCCATTTGAAGTTTGAGTTCTTTTTAATCATTGCTTGTAAAGGAGATACAATTCTTGAAAAATCTGGCACAAATCTCTTTACAAAATTAATCTGGCCAAGGAAAGATTGCATAACTTTCTTGTTGTGAGGTAGGGGTATTTCGGAAATCTCCTTGATTCTGTCAGGATCAATATGAATTCCAGATTTTGACACTATGAATCCAAGAAGTTTTCCTTCACTTAATGCAAAAAAGGATTTTTTCGGGTTAAGTGAAATTCCATACCTTTGACAACGTTGGAAGATCTGTTTTAAATCTCTAAGATGATTGCCTCGTTTCTTGGAATATACAGTTATATCATCCAAGTAAATTACCACTGATTTGTTAACTAATCCCTTGAATGCAATGTCCATGGCTCTCTGAAATGTGGCACTAGCATTGATCAGACCAAATGGCATCTTTTGATATGCATAAGTGCCCCATTTGGTTCTGAATGTGGTTTTCAATTGATCATCAGGATGGACCAACACTTGGTTGTAACTAGAGAAACCATCTAAGAAAGACATTAATTCTGATCCTGCAACTGCCTGTAATATTTGCTCCATGGGAGGCAAAGGAAAATTATCTTTTTGGCAGGCTTTATTAAGATTTCGAAATTCAATGCAAATTCTAATATCTCCGTTTTTCTTTCTAACAGGAACCATATTGGAAACCCATTTAGAATGTCGAACAGGAAAAATAATTTTGGCTTTCAATAACTTATTGAGTTCAGATTTGATTTGATTTTCTAGATTGGGATGGATCTTTCTCAGCTTTTGTTGTACAGGTTTCTCATCATTCATCATTGGGATAGTATGTTGGATGATAGAAGTGTCATAGGTTTTGAGTTCATCGTAGTTCAAAGCAAAGACACTTTTATATTGTTTCAAAAGACGAACATATGCTGATTTTTCTTCAGGAGTTAGACCAAGGCCTAGGTTGATATTCTGTGGTTTGGTATCAGTTCCTAGATTTACTAATTCATAATTCAAAGTTGAACTTTGTAATTTTGAATTAGTAGATCTTTTGAATCGATCTTTCAAATCATAAAGGTCTTCTAACTTGACTACTGACTTTGGCATAGCATTATTAGTGCTATCTTGTTGCAATTGTCTGTCATGTTGGTCCTCATCAATTATCTGATTGGTGTAAGATCCTTCAGATGTGAGGAAGCTTACAATATCAGGATCATCGTTGAAAATCCTCCAATTGGTAATGTTATTAGGAATCGAGGGTCTAAAGATTAATTCGATTGAAAATTGATCAGGGCTATAGTCTTCTGAAGGAATGAGCTTGGAAGCTACGTTAGCTAGGAGGTCTGCACTAGCATTCTGGATTCTGGAGATTGATGAAATATTAAATGCTATAAAGTGTTCAGTCAGATCTTGAACTAAAGATTGATAATGCTTTAAATGACCTGATAAAAAATTTATAGTATTGCGTACCTGTCTTATTACAATTTCAAAATCTCTGAAAACTTGTAGATATTTGATGTCTAATCTGATTGCTTTGTATAATCCTTGGACTAAAGCCTCGTATTCTGCGGTATTATTGGTGCAATCAAACTCGAGTCTGCAAGTTAGCATAGTTTTGTTTCCCACTGGACTAATCAACACGCATCCTGCTCCTGCTCCTTCATTAGACTTAGAACCGTGAAAAAATAACTTCCAAAATAAAGATTTATTTACAGGAGCATCTATAAAATTAATACATTTAGAACCATCTGTTTGAGAAAATTTTTATATTTGAGATAAAACAGAATTTTCTAAGTAAGGTGAAGTATGAGCATTAAAATTCCTAAGAAAGAATCAACTGAGTAGTTGCCAATGATATTATTGCTATATGCTACCGGTTCATTTTCTCCTTCCAGTTCTGTTACTATGTATTTCTGATGTTTTTCTTGCTCAACCTTTATCTGATTTGGTTTACCATTGTAAGGGAGCCACATGTGCGACCAATCATTTGCAAAGTATCCATGAATTTTTTCAGACCAATCTCTGCTAATAATTAAGCCATAAAATTCTGGAATATCTGCAACTAAAATGTCGATAACTTGACATACCTTTCTATTAGATGACAGCCTTATGGTAACCTGATTTAATTCCCCGGTCACTTCAACTTGCGATCGATCTAGCTGATATATGCGCACAGCAGATTTTTGTGGTTGAATGTTCAAATTTGCACATATTGATTTTGGTAAAATATTAGATGAAGCTCCAGAATCCACTAAGAAATTATGCAAATTTTTATTGAAAACTTCATAAGTAAGAAGAAATGGGGGAGTATGAGATCTCGACCTTCCTCCAATTAAAGAGATATTTTCTAGATCAATTTTATTAATCACATTAGTTGGAGGTCTTCCCACTTCATGGCAATCTTGAGAGATTACAGGAGCGGGAAAAAAAATTTCTGGTACAGCATGTAATTCTTTCAAAAGTACCTTTTGCTGGTGTTTTAACTTGCTCAATTCATAAAAAGTGATGTTAGCCCTAGTCTTCTTCATGTCTTCTATGATATTATACTCCATTTCATCCAAAACAATCAGTTTTTTTGATGGACTTGATGAATCTGTTTGGACTGGGCTAGTTTGAGTCGCTTTAGATGTCGTTTTCTTGGCTGCAACTTTATCCTTATTTATTGAGCTTGCGCTCCTTGGCTGAGGAGTAGGTTGAGGAGGATCAAGTTGATTTCTACTTCGACTGCTAACCGGGGATGCCTCTTGATCTTCTTCATCTCGGAGAATGAAATCCCACATACCTTGTACCTCTACAACTTCTTCTTCATCGGTAGTTTCTTCAATAGCAATCTCCTCTTCTTCTTCTTCTGATTCAGCACTTTTCATAGCATTTGGCAGCTTTGAATCAGTTGAAGGGTTTCTTTTATAAGGCTTGTATGGCTTTTTAGAAGATGTTTCTGCCACTTGTTTCTTAATTTAAACCATTTCGTTGGACATGGTTTTTAAAACTTTCTGCAATCCTTCTAAATCGAATGGATCTTTCGATTGTTTTTTCTTAGGGTCTTCCTTAAAAGCAACCTTCTTGGATTTTCTTTCTTCTATCGCATTTTTTTATTTTCTAGGGCTATGATACGTTTCTCTACTGCTATTTCTTCCTTCATATTGTCAGCTAAAGTTGTTTTGTTAGCCCTATCAACAAATATTGCTATATTTGATGGTAAAGCAGAGATGTACCATTCACTTCGCACTTCTTCGCTAGGCTTGGAAGCAGTAGGAATTTTATTTAACAGTTTGTTGAAACGTGAATTAAAATCCTTGATAGGTTCTTTTGAATCGGCCCTAAGGTTAGACAGGTCATTGATCAGTGTCGCAGTAGACCTGTCATCACCGAACTTAGTCAAAAATTGATCTTGGAAGATATCCCAACTAGTGATAGATCCAGATGGTAATGAGAAATACCATGATCCGGCTGCTCCTTGTAGAGTATAAGGAAAAATTCGGACGACAACGTCTTCATTTGTAACTCCATTGAGATTTATGGACAACATAAAGTTATCTATATGTTCTTCCACTAGCATGCCTGCTTCAGGATTAAACTTAGGCAGCCATTTTTCAGGATGGGCTGGTATTTGACTCAAGGGTGCAGGCATTAAGACTGCCCCTGGGTTATTCCATGGAGATTGGGCCATCGTTGAACTACCAACAGAGGAAAGTGCAGAAGATGATCCCTGCGGTTGGGAAGATGAGGATATTACGATTCCAGATGCTTGAGAAGGAGATGTGGAAGTTCCAGTGGACTGATGGACAATAATCTGAAGTGGAGGGGTGGATGGTTAACTTCGTGGTGAAGAGGTTGAGATGGATGATGATAATGAAAGAGTCTCGCTATCAGACCCTTTAGGTGATTTCCTTGCTCTCTTCCTTGTAGGTAGAGGTAACTTGGTTGGCTGAACGCCAAAATTTTCGCTCTGTAATCTGGTAAGAGGATGAGCAGGGTTATATTGCAAAGTCACACTGCCTTGAGATTTATCAGATCTTTGAGGTGATATTGAAAATCGCTGAAGTTTATGGATCAAAGATTCAACTTCAGGAGGTTCAATAACAGATTCTTCTGAAAAGTCAGGGTTTGTGGCAGTGGTTATTGTTCTTTCGACTTCTAGCTCTAGATTTAAAGATTCTAAGTGCGATGGGGAAGTCGGGGGAGATGGTGAGGGCGATTTACTCTCAGAATGGTATTTAGATTTTGACTTACTTGCCATTCATAGTTTTAGGCCCTCCTTCTAGCGCCAAATATGTTGATAGCCCCGAAAATCGGGTCTACAAGAAGGGGGATATCCACCCGGTCCGGACCTTGGTTAGCAGCTCCTTTTCCGTTTGGTATAGTGGGTCCGATTGGGGATATGGGAACAGTTTCCCAATATGTGTGTGTGTGTTGAGAATTGATATTTCCTTTCTAAAATTTCCTAAGTGAAATGCTTTTATTCTAATTCTAATCTAATAACATGCAATTGTATTCTAATAAACATAAATATCTAATTCTACACTAACCCGGGATGTAATCTTTCGGTTATGCGATCTAAAATGATTTCAAATGACAATTGGTAATAAATATCATTCAACTGTTATAAGAAAAGAATTCAATAGAGATAAACCACTTCGTATAAAAAGTTAGATGAAACAATTGTGAAAAACATATCGCATAATAAGCTACTCATATATTAAGCATAAATAAATAGCTATCACCGTACAAAAGTGCCAAATGATAACTCAAGCATTCAAGCATCAATATATAAACAACTAAAAATAAATATCACTTTAACACAAAGGCAGAAATAGTTAAGAGATAAAAGTACCATTTATAACTAGTTCTACTCATGAGCTTCAAGCAATAATGACTTATCTCTTCTTAATCCAACATCCACTAAGAGTAGAAAAGTGCAACATCAATAGTAGATATTAAACGCAGATATCAATAAATCTTGTTCCATTCATTCATCAAAACCTCCTCGGAGGGTGCAAAAGTGCATGTTTTGAGGACAAGTTTTTGACAAATTTCAGGACCCTTCTCTAAATGCATGAGAAGGGTTTAAATACTACTAACTAAATCTAAAAATAATTTATTACAAAAATGTAGGATACGGTTTAAATGACCATCCTCATTTCAGGCAAAAATAAAGAAAAATTAATACTAAATCTAAAATTAAAACTAATAAACTAACTATTTGTGTATCTTTTCTTTGAAATCGCAAGCGTTCAGCATTTGTTTGAGAAGAGTAGTCTGGCTGACTTCTGACTTTAACTGTCCTGTGAAAATTGAATCGGCAAGAGCTGGTGCCATCTTCTCGGTAGAATTGATGATACATTTGAGAGTCATGCACTGGCTGTGTGGTTTTACCAAATATGCCCAGTAAGAATCCCAATTCAACTTAGTTAATCTTTTAATTGATTCTGCCTTTTCTTGACCCTTCTGTCTCTAGCCTGTATTCAGTTGTTGTGCTTTCGGTAGATATCCTGGAGTGGTTTCTGAGATCAGATTTACCTTGTGCAAATTTTCATTTATTTAGTCAATAACACTGTTTGCTGCTATGGCTGCTTCTTCTGCCGCTTGCTCTGCTTTCCTGATTTGTGCATCCCAGTTGTTAAAAAACATTTCTTTGTGATTGTCGTTGATTATTGGTGCACCTGCTCTTTTCCCCTCCTCTATTTCTTGCCAAGCCAAATATTTGGTAACTCTTTTATCAATTAAATCATAATCATGTCGTAATTCTATGACTTGATTAATGATTTTATCGCTTATTTCACAATAAGAGTTCCACTGTGATATTCTTTAGCACAATATTTCTTGTTGCTGCAGTAGTTGATCATTTAAGGAAATGGATTCTATGATGAATTCTGTAAGCTTAGGATCATCCTTGTGCATCTCTTGCATAACCTGTAGCTGTTTTTCTCTTTCAGCCAAATTGTTCTGGTATCCTATCTGCATTTGTTTGAAGTCCTGCTGTAATTTTTCAATCTGTTTCTGTGCTTCGTTGTTGGCGTTGGCTTGTTGCAGTTGTTGTTGCAAAACCTGTACGTGATCTTCTTTCTCATTCAGTAATTGTCGTACCTCAGATTTTTTATCAATGGCCGCAGAAGCATATGCTCATGTGATCTGAGATAATTTGGTGAGATTTTCAGTAGGATCGGTGGTAGGATCTTGTCATAGGATGTCTAATTGTTTTGCATCATGAGAGAGCATGTTTTCCAATTTCCTTTTCTTTCTTTGTCTTCTCACTACTGCCTTGTGTTGTAGACTATAAAATACATCAAGAGGAGGAATTTCCTCTATTTTGAGCATAAGTTCAGAGGATGGGGTAATGGGAATATGTTCCATTTCTTAGTCATTGCTAATTGTTCTTGTGACTATATATTTTGTTGCCTGTACATTAATCACAGGAGTCTGTGTGTTCTGTCCTTCAATATTGATTAAATCATTGAATGTCTCCCACTATTTATCTAGTTTAGTTCTGACTGATGGTTGTTATACGATGAGAGGGGGGAGATTTAGCTGTGGAGAGGTCAAAACCTATTGCTGTGGGAGCTCCTTTGACTGGGCAGTATCCCTTACTGACCCTTCACTTTTATCATGGTCATTTTCAAACCTCTTAGAGTGTTCTGACGTTTCTCTCCCAGACTTATATTTAGATCTGTCTGTGCCTGAACTTCCACTGAGACTAATACTGGGAGTTGGTTCCCTTATGGATTCCAAGCGTAATTTATCCAAAGGGATACTAGCTAACCTCCTTTCCCTGTATATCTCGAACTCTTGAAATTCTGCTGGAGGAAATCACATTTGGGTTGAATGTAGAACCTCTTTAAGTGTGCCTTTCTCTTGGAACATGTCATCAAAAAAATCATCTTCTTTAGAAAACACCTTTATTTTGACTACAGTAGTGAAATTTTTAGCAATATCATAAGGGTCGAACGGTCTTCTTTGAAATTTGAACAAACGTAAACATGTTATGTTGTTTACTTCTTTGAATGCATGGCCTACATCAAATAGTGAAAAGGCTCCACAGGCCACAGGAAATTGTGGCCAAATAGCCTTCTTTTGTCCTTCAAATCTTTAGTCAAACCTCCTTCTCTGTAGCTTTGATAAGCAATTTCTCGTGCCATGAGTTTATCAGGAACATACAAAGGTAAGACATGAGGGGAAGCGAGACTTCCAAATACCCTAACATATGTAAACAGTTCTTCTCCAAACCATCTTGCCACAGGGAGTATATCTACCTCTGCTTCGGGAGAAAATCTTGGAGCGTCTTTATCATATAACATTTTGTATAACGGCAACATAATTCCATGACAAATCTTGTAAAAATACGGAGTGAACTTAGAATCCCACAATTTTTTATGATAAATATGAATGGGTAAGGGGTCTTGAGTCATCCATTTCCAACCCATCAAAGGAAACTTGGAAATATAACAGATTGAACCCATCACATATGCAGATAAGTTAAAAGGGGGATAAATTCTCTGAGAAACAGTTATTTTAGACCGATAATTTAAAATGGCCGTGGCTAAGTTGTCAGATAATATCTTATCCCAATCCACAACAGTAGCATTAACAACGACATTCAATAATGGTAGCCATTCAGATGAAAATTTATTAATGTATGGCTTCCCAAAAATCCTACAAAGCATAGCAGCAGCAAAGCAATACGGGGAAGTGAGAGAACCAGTACTATACATACCATGTTTATCCCTTTTTAGTGGTTCGTCCCTCCTTGACCAGTCCTTGGTGCATTCTTCTAGGTTTTCATTTTCTTTAGCAAACTTCTCCATGAACTGTTTGTTATAAGTCGCCTGTGGCTCTGGTAAATGATACATGAGTCTCAAATATTGTGGAGTGAACGAGCCAATGAGTTCTTGACCCTGAGTCTTAAACTTTTTGTTTGTGATGTCAGTGTTGTCCAGTACCCATTTAACCATGTCCATGTATGGAAGAATTTTGGGCCTCGCCGCTATCTGGTGCAAGAACGAGCAAACTAGCTCTGTAATAGACGCCTCAGAAGACCCATGTGAGCCTGCAGTAGCTGTAAGTTCCATTATTCTAGGATTCTCTTCCTCAAGTAGACTGTACATGCCTTCCCAAGTAGTAATACCAGCATCTTTGTTACAGGCGGTGTTTGTATACAAGGGCGTCATTTCTTTATCCTCAGAACTCAGAGCTTTGTCTTTCTTTCCCATAATATCCTCAATACTGCTTTGTATAGTTTTCTTCTCTTCGTTCCTGCAGTTTACAAATGAGGAGTGAATAATGACAAGAAAAAGGTGACGGGAAAGCTTTTAAATGTCGAAGACATATAAATATACCACCTTACGTGAAATGGCTCTTCGATCATAACAAAACCATATTTCATTAATGATTGACAACCAATTCATTGATTAACATTAAAGCGCATAATCAGGCCTCGGTTTATGGAAAAAAAAATTCGTACAATGAGCCCTAAAGATCTGCGATAAGGCGATCTGCGATTTGATTCACAATATCGCAGATCGCAATCTCGTAGGATTGAAATATCACAATACCATAATATCACAGAATCGCAATATCGCTGGATCGCAATATCGCAAAATTGTTAGAGCGTAGCATATGACAAACCTTAGTTAATGTGTTTTTTTTTTTTGCGAAACACGATTTGCGATATGTGCCATCGCATATCGGCGGTTTTGAGATTTTTCAGCGTAACATATGACATTTTAGGCATGCGATGCGATGAATGTTTTTAGTGCGTAGTTTCGCATCGCAATCTTGCAATCTTTAGAATTCCTCTTGTAAGGAGATATTAATTACCTTTTTGCGATGCGATATTCCTTTAAGGAATGATTTTTATTCTATATTATCATAAAACTTAAGTTTTTTAGATTTTTCAAGGGGTATTCTCCTAAGTCTATGATAATAAGTTTTATTGAAAAAAGGAAATACAAGTCTTAATCGATTTTTTAAATTTTTTGACTAAGGGGCCCCACTTATTTAGTAGTAGTGAAAATACTAAATAAGAAGGGGGGTTGTTGCTGGCCACAACAATTGGCGATTCACTTGGAAGAACCAGTTATCTCTGCTTTTATTTTGAATTTTCTAAACTTCCAAAACAGAAAATTTTTCAAAAAATAAAACTTTATTATAGAAAGACAAAGTACATTATTCTTTTATCTATCAATGATATTTCGTTTCTTCTATATTTAACTTTGATTATTTACTTCCTCAAGCTAGTCCTTGCATCTACATCAGTCATTACTTGGTTTATAAAGATAAAAACAAAGGCTTCTCTGTAAATCAGTTTTAAATATGCTCATTTGTCGTAGGTAGAGCCTCTGCTGCCAGCAGGCGTTTATAGCCTCGACAGGGTTACCTGTTACCCAACAATGATCCTGTATCCTACTTAGAGAAATATACAATTTTCAAAGAGAAATCCATATCCACACTTGTTGCTTTCATTTTCTTTTTTACCCTTAAAGAACCATGTCTTGGTTTGGTAGCCAATTTATGACAGTGCCATTCACTTGATTTATAACTTTGCTGAACAAGTTAGCTCGTGATGAGATCCCTTGTCTTTTGATTGCAACAATCTTGAGTCATTGCCCTGTTGTGGTATGCAGTATTGGAAAAGTCAGCAAGCTATAATATCTATGATCATGATAAGTCGGCTCGTGATGAGACCTCTTACTCTTTAAGTTAAAGTGTATCATTGGATTATTCCCTGAACGTTGTAATTTCCTAGGTGGGGAGGAAGTCATTGTTTCCTTAAGATAGCTCTGGACGACAATGGTAGAGTTTTTGGAAAGAAATTTTCCACAGAGAATCTTTGTTTTGTTATCGATACCTTTCATTGGACTGATATAAAACAATTTCCCACTAAAGGTCACTTTTTATCAAAATTTACAAGGTTGAAACTAGTATCATTTCTAGGCCTAAAGCCTTTAACTATATCTTTCAATAATAATGATAAATTTTCTAGAAGAATTCTATTTATACAAGTGCAAAAAACAAAATCTAAAAGAGAATTTGTATCTTTTTCGTGAATTCCAAATGTAACCATTTACAACTGGTTTTATTATGAAAATAAAGAAAACTAATTTACAAAATAGAAGAATGATCTCCTATGGAAAATATTTTTTGAGGATCTGTCCGTTAACAGGTAAAGACACTCTTTTTCCTGTTAAATCCTGTAACATAAAATTAGATGAACCTATGACTTCTACGATTTGGAAAGGGCCAAGCCACATGCGTTGAAATTTCGTATGTTTTCCTTTTTCCTCATGAGCCTTGTCCCATTTTAAAACTAGATCTCCTATCTGAAATTATTTTCTGGATATCATGTTTGAATCAAAAGAAGCTTTTACTAATGCTTGGTGATGAGCATGAGTTATTTTGGCCTGTTCTCGTTGCTCTTCTAGCTTAATTATTTCCAGCTGCCTTAATTGTAAGGAAGAAGTTGGTGCTTCATCAATATATTGAACTAAGGCCAAAGAGGGAATTGCTAGATGAGTTGGAAGAACCACTTCTTTCCCATAAACTAAATTAAAGGGAGAAGTGCCAATGGAGGCTTTCTGCGTTATTCGATCTGCCCATAAAGCATATATTAAATACTTATGCCAATTTTTGTGATTTTGATCAATGGTTCGCTTAATGATTCTGATTAAGTTTTTATTTGTAGATTCAGCTAATCCATTCCCCTGTGGGTAATAATTAGCAGAGTATTTAAGTTTGAAACATCTTTTGAGTGCAATTTCAGTCATAGCATTACCAGAAAAATACGATGCATTATCAAACATTAAAACAGAAGGTAAACCAAACCTGGTGATTATGAACTGATCTATGAACTCAATGATATGCTCGGCATTAGTCTTCTTGAGAGGAGCTTCCTCTACCCATTTAGTAAAATAATCAGTTACTGTAAGGATATACCTATGTTGTTTAGAAGAGTGAGGAACGATCTCACCTATTATGTCCAATCCCCATTGATCAAAAGGATGCTCAATGTTGACTGGTTGCAGCGGCAATGATGCTTTCTTTTGTCTCCCAGTTGCAGTTTGAAAAACTTGACATTTCCTTACGTAGCTATGTGAGTCTTTGAATAGTGTGGGCCAGTAATAGCCTGCGCGGAGGATTTTATGTGCAGTAGCATCTCCAGCATAATGTCCGCCTGCTGGCCCATCGTGGAGTTCCTGCAAGACTTTTTCAGCTTCAGATTTCTCAAGACATCTAAGGAGAATAGAATCATAATTCATTATAAAAAGAACATCATTCACAAGTTGATATTGTTTATCTTTCAATATTAGAGCTCTTTTCTTAGTGTAATTGAGATTTGGAGGAGCATATCCATTATTTAGATAAAATATGATATCAGCGTATAATGATTCAACATCGTTTAGGGTTACCTCATACATTTGTATCTTTGTAGATGGTATTTCGGAAATAAGAGATGCTCCAGCTAGCATTTTGCTAAATCTTTGACCTCTTACAATACTCGCTGGTTTGATTTCTACGTCATATTCTTGTAAGGCAGTAACCCAATTGGCTCTTTTCTCACCCACATCTTTCTGTACTAAGAGATTTCTTACCGCTGGAAACGGTACTATGATTTTTGTATGGGTTTTAAGTAGAAAGGGTTTGAAATATTTAATTGCTTTGAAAACAGCATAAGCTTGTTTCTCTACATCTGAATAATTTAACTCAGCCCCCTGTAAATTTGAACTGAAAAAAGAAATTGGGGCTTCTGCCTTGTCTTGATTTGCTTGAGTGAGTATCGCAGCATATGATCTATCAGAGGCAAATGTATACAAAATAAAAGGATCGGAAAAATTTGGAGTTGCTAAAGATGGAGCATTAACAATTGCTTGTTTGATCAGATTGAATGCCTCATATTCATTTTGGCCCCATTTTAAGTTTGAATTCTTTTTAATCATTGCTTGTAAAGGAGATACAATTCTTGAAAAATCTGTCATGAATCTCTTTACATAATTGATCTCGCCATGAAGATAGCTGTTGTGAGGTAAGGGTATTTCAGAAATCTCCTTGATTCTATCAGGATCAATATGAATTCCAGATTTTGATACTATGAATCCAAGAAGTTTTCCTTCACTTAATGCAAAAAGGGATTTTTTCGGGTTAAGTGAAATTCCATACCTTTGACAACGTTGAAAGATCTGTTTTAAATCTCTAAGATGATTGCCTTGTTTCTTGGAATATACAGTTATATCATCCAAGTAAATTACCACTGATTTGTTAACTAATCCCTTGAATGCGATGTCCATGGCTCTCTGAAATGTGGCACCAGCGTTGATCAGACCAAAGGGCATCTTTTGATATGCGTAAGTGCCCCATTTGGTTCTGAATGTGGTTTTCAATTGATCATCGGGATGGACCAACACTTGGTTGTAACCAGAGAAACCATCTAAGAAGGACATTAATTCTGATCCTACGACTGCCTGCAATATTTGCTCCATAGGAGGCAAAGGAAAATTATCTTTTTGGCAGGATTTGTTAAGATTTCGAAAGTCAATGCAAATTCTAATGTCTCCGTTCTTCTTTCTAACGGGAACCATATTGGAAACCCATTTAGAATGTTGAACGGGAAAGATGATCTTGTCTTTCAATAAATTATTGAGTTCAGATTTGATCTGGTTTTCTAAATTGGGATGGATCTTTCTCAGCTTTTGCTGGACAGGTTTTTCATCGTTTATCATTGGGATAGTATGTTGGATGATAGAAGTGTCATAAGTTTTGAGTTCATCGTAGTTCCAAGCAAAGACACTTTTGTATTTTTTCAAAAGACGAACATACGCTAATTTTTCTTCAGGAGCTAGGCCAAGGCCTAGGTTGATATTATGTGGGTTGGTATCAGTTCCTAGATTTACTAATTCATAGTTCAAAGTTGAACTTTGCAGTTTTGAATTGGTAGATATTTTGAATCGATATTTCAAATCATAAAGGTCTTCTAACTTGACTAATAACTTTGGCATAGCATTATTAGTGCTATCTTGCTGCAATTGTCTGTCATGTTGGTCCTCATCAATTATCTGATTGGTGTAAGATCCTTCAGATGTGAGGAAGCTTACAATATCAGGATCATCGTTGAAAATCCTCCAATTGGTAATGTTATCAAGAATCAAGGGTCTAAAGATTAATTTGATTGAAAATCGATCAGGGCTATAGTCTTCTGAAGGAATGAGCTTGGAAGCTACGTTAGCTAGGAGGTCTACACTAGCATTCTGGAGTCTGGGGATTGATGAAATATTAAATGCTATAAAGTGTTCAGTCAGATCTTGAACTAAATATTGATAATGCTTTAAATGACCTGATAAACAATGTATAGTATTGCGTACCTGTCTGATTACAATTTCAGAATCTCCGAAAACTTGTAGATATTTGATGTCTAATACGATTTCTTTGTATAATCCTTGGAATAAAGCCTCGTATTCTGCGGTATTATTGGTGCAATCAAAATCGAGTCTGCAAGTTAGCATAGTTTTGTTTCCCTCTGGACTAATCAACACGCATCCTACTCCTGCTCCTTCATTAGAATTAGAACCGTGAAAAAATAACTTCCAAAATAAAGATTTATTTACAGGAGCATCTATAAAATTAATACATTTAGAACTATCTGTTTGAGAAAAAATTTCTATTTGAGATAAAACAGAATGTTCTAAGTAAGGTGAAGTATGAGAATTAAAATTTCCTAAGAAAGAATCAACTGAGTAGTTGACAATGATATTATTGTTGTATGCTACCGATTCATTTTCTCCTTCCAGTTCTGTTACTAGGTACTTATGATGTTTTTCTCGCTCAACCTTTATCTGATTTGGTTTACCATTGTAAGGGAGCCACATGTGCGACCAATCAGTTGCAAAGTATCCATGAAGTTTTTCTGACCAATCTCTGCTAAGAATTAAGCCATAAAATTCTGGAATATCTGCAACTAAAATGTCGATAACTTGACATACCTTTGGATTAGATGACAGTCTTATGGTAACTTGATTTAATTCGCCGATCACTTCAACTTGCAATCGATCTAGCCGAACTATGTGCACAACAGATTTTTTTGGTTGAATGTTCAATTTTGCACATATTGATTTTGGTAAAATATTTGATGAAGCTCCAGAATCCACTAAACAATTATGCAATTTTTTATTGAAAACTTCATAAGTAAGAAGAAATGGGGGAGTATGAGATCTCGACCTTCCTCCAATTAAAGCGATATTTTCTAGATCAACTTTACTAATCATATTAGTTGGAGGTCTTCCCATCTCGTTGGAAGCTTGAGAGATTACAGGATCGGGCAAAGGTTTTTTTGGTACAGCATGTAATTCTTTCAAAAGTACTTTTTGCTGGTGTTTTAACTCGCTCAATTCATAAAAAGTGATGTTAGCCCTAGTCTTCTTCGTGTCTTCTATGATATTATACTCCATTTCATCCGAAACGATCAGTGTTTTTGATGGAGTTGATGAATCTGTTTGGACTGGGCTGGTTTGAGTCGCTTTAGATGTCGTTTTCTTGGGTGCAACTTTATCCTTAATCATTGAGCTTGCACTCTTTGGCTTAGGAGTAGGTTGAGGAGGATCAAGTTGATTTCTACTTCGAGTGCTAACCGGGGATGCTTCTTGATCTTCCTCATCTGGGAGGATGAAATCCCACATACCTTGTACCTCTACAACTTCTTCTTCATCGGTAGTTTCTTCAATAGCAATCTCCTCTTCTTCTTCTTCTGATTTAGCACTTGTGATAGCATTTGGCGGCTTTGAATCGGTTGAAGGGTTTCTTCTAAAAGTCTTGTATGGATTTTTAGAAGATGTTTCTGCCACTTGTTTCTTAATATCAACCATTTCATTAGACATGGCTTTCAGAACTTTCTGCAATCCTTCTAAATCGAATGGATCTTTTGATTGTTTTTTCTTGGGGTCTTCCTTAAAAGTAACCTTCTTGGATTTTTGTTCCTCTATCGCGTTTTTCTTTTCTAGGGCTATGATATGTTTCTCTACTGCTATTGCTTCCTTCATATTGTCAGCTAAAGTTGTTTTGTTAGCCCTATCAACGAAGATTGCTATGTTTGATGGTAAAGCAGAAATGTACCATTCACTTCGCACTTCTTCGCTAGGCTTGGAAGCAGTAGGAATTTTATTTAACAGTTTATTGAAACGTGAATTAAAATCTTTGATAGGTTATTTTGACTCGGCCCTAAGGTTAGACAAGTCATTGATCAGTGTCGCCGTAGACCTGTCATCACCGAACTTAGTCAAAAATTGATCTTGGAAGATATCCCAACTAGTGATAGATCTAGACGGTAATGAGAAATACCATGATCCGGCTGCTCCTTGCAGAGTATAGGGAAAAATTCGGATGACAACGTCTTCATTGGTAAATCCATTGAGATTTATGGACAACATAAAGTTATTTATATGTTCTTCCGCTAGCATGCCTGCTTTAGGATTAAACTTAGGCAGGCATTTTTCAGGATGGGCCAGTATTTGACTCAAGGGCGCAGGCATTAAGACTGCCCCTGGGTTATTCCATGGGGATTGGGCCACCGTTGAACTACCAACAGAGGAAAGCGTAGAAGATTATCACTGTGGTTGGGAAGATGAGGATATTTTGATTCCAGATGTTTGAGAAGGAGATGTGGAAGTTCCAGTGGACTGGCGGACAATAATCTGAAGTGGAGGGGTGGATGATTGACTTCGTGGTGAAGAGGTTGAGATGGATGATGATGATGAAAGAGTCTCGCTATCAGACCCTTTAGGTGATTTCCTTGCTCTCTTCCTTGTAGGTAGAGGTAACTCGGTTGGCTGAACACCAAAATTTTTACTCTGTAATCTAGTGAGAGGATGAGCAGGGTTATATTGCGAAGTCACGCTGCCTTGAGATTTATCGAATATTTGAGGTGATATTAAAAATCGCTGAAGTTTATGAATCAAATATTCGACTTCAGGAGGTTCAATAATAGATTCTTCTGAAATATCAGGGTTTCTAGTAGTGGCTATTGTTCTTTCGACTTCTGGCTCTAGATTTAAAGATTTTAAGTGCGATGGGGAAGTCGGGGGAGATGGTGAGGGCGATTTACTCTCAGAATGGTATTTATATTTTGACTTACTTGCCATTCATAGATCGAGACCCTCCTTCTAGCGCCAAATATGTTGAAGCCCTGAAAATCGGGTCTACAACAATGGGGATACCCACCCGGTCTGGACCTTGGTTAGCAGCTCCTTTTCTGTCTGGTATAGTGGGTCCGACTAGGGATATGGGACCAGTTTCCCAATATGTATGTGTGTGTGTTGAGAATTAATATTTCCTTTCTAAAAGTTCTTAAGTGAAATGCTTTTATTCTAACTCTAATCTAATAACATGCAATTGTATTCTAATAAACAGAAAATATCTAATTCTACACTAAACCGGGATGTAATCTTTCTGTTATGCGATCTAAAATGATTTCAAATAAAAATTGGTAATAAAGATCATTCAACTGTTATAAGAAAAGAATTCAATAGAGATAAAACACTTCGTATAAAAAGTTAGACGAAACAATTGTGAAAAACATATCGCATAATAAGTTACTCATATATTAAGCATAAATAGATAGCTATCACCATACATAAGTGCCAAATGATAACTCAAACATTCACGCATCAATATATAAACAAATGAACATGAATATCACTTTAACATAAAGGCAGAAATAGTTAAGAGATAAAAGTACCATTTATAACTAGTTCTACTCATGAGCTTCAAGCAATAATGACTTATCTCTTCTTAATCCAACATCCACTAAGAGTACAAAAGTGCAACATCAGTAGTAGATATTAAACGCAGATATCAATAAATCCTATTCCATTCACTCATCAAAACCTCCTCGGAGGGTGCAAAAGTGCATGTTCCGAGGACAAGTTTTTGACAAATTTCAGGACCCTTCTCTAAATGCATGATAAGGGTTTAAATACTACTAACTAAATCTAAAAATAATTTATTACAAAAAATGTAGGATATGGTTTAAATGACTGTCCTCTTTTTAGGAAAAAATAAAGCAAAATTAATACTAAATCTAAAATTAAAAACTAACAACTAACTATTTGTGAATTTGTTCTTTGAACTCGCAAGCATTCAGCATTTGTTTGAGAAGAGTAGGCTAGCCTACTTCTGACTTTAACTGTCCTATGAAAATAGAATCGGCAAGAGCTGGCGCCATCTTCTCGGTAGAATTAATGATACATTTGAGAGTCATGCACTAGCTATGTGGTTTTACCAAATATGCCCAGTAAGAATCCCAATTCAACTTGGTTAATCTTTTAATTGATTCTGCCTTTTCTTGAGCCTTCTATCTCCAGTCTGTTTGTAGTTGCTGTGCTTTCGGTAGATACCTTGGAGTAGTTTCTGAGATCAGATTTGCCTTGTGCAAATTTTCATTTATACAATCAATAACATTGTTTGCTACTGAGGCTGCTTCTTCTGTCGCTTGCTCTGCTTTTCTGATTTATGCATCCCAATTGTTAAATAGCATTTCTTTGTGATTGTCATTGATTATTGGTGTACCTGCTCTTTCCCCTCCTCTGTTTCTTGCCAAGCCAAATATTCAGTAACTCTTTTATTATTCAAATCATAATCATGTCGTAAGTCTATGACTTGATTAGTGATTTTATCACTTTATTTCACTATAAGAGTTCCACTGTGATATTCTTTGACATAATATTTCCTGTTGCTGCAGTAGTTGATCATTTAAGGAAATGGACTCTGTTATGAATTCTGTAAGTTTAGGATCATCCTTGTGCATCTCTTGCATAAATTGTAACTATTTTTCCCTTTCAGTCAAACTGTTCTGGTATCCTATCTGCATTTGTTGGAAGTCCTGCTGTAATTTTTCAAGCTGTTTTTGTGCTTCATTGTTGGCGTTGGCTTGTTGCAGTTGTTTCTGCAAAATATGTACTTGATCTTCTTTCTCATTCAGTAATTACCGTACCTCAGATGCTTTATCAATGGTCGCAGAGGCATATGCTCCTGTGATCTGAGATAATTTAGTGAGATTTTCAGTAGGATCAGTGGTAGGATCTTGCCATAGGATATCTAATTGTTCTGCATCATGAGAGATCACATTTTCCAATTTCCTTTTCTTTCTTTGTTTTCTCACTACTGCCTTGTGTTGTGGACTATAAAATACATCAAGAGGAGGAATTTCCTCTATTTTGAGCATAAGTTCAGAGGATGGGGTAATGGGAATATGTTCCATTTCTGAGTCATTGCTAATTGTTCCTGTGACTATATCTTTTGTTGCCTGTACATTACTCACAGGAGTCTGTGTGTTCTGTCCTTCAATATTGATTAAATCATTGAATTTCTCCCATTCTTTATCTAGCTCAGTTCTGACTGACGGTTGTTGTACGATGAGAGGGGAAAGATTTAGTTGTGGAGAGGTCAAAACCTATTGCTGTGGGTGCTCCTTTGTCTGGGCATTATCCCTTACTGACCCTTCACTTTTATCATGGTCATTTTCAGACCTCTTAGAGTGTTCTGAAATTTCTCTCCCGGACTTAGATTTAGATCTGTCTGTGCCTGAACTTCCACTGAGACTAATACTGGGAGTTGGTTCCCTTATGGGTTCCAAGCATAATTTATCCAAAAGGATACTAGCTAACCTCCTTTCCCTGTATATCTTGAACTCTTGAAATTCTGCTGGAGGAAATCGCATTTGGGCCGAATGTAGAACCTCTTTAAGTGTGCCTTTCTCTTGGAACATGTCATCAAAAATATCATCTTCTTTAGAAAACACCTTTATTTTGACTGCAGTAGTGAAATTTTTAGCAATATCATAAGGGTTGAACGGTCTTCTTGGAAATTTGAACAAACGTAAACATGTTATGTTGTTTACTTCTTTGAATGCATGGCCTACATCAAATAGTGAAAAGGCTCCATAGGCCACAGGAAATTGTGGCCAAATAACCTTCTTTTTGTCCTTCAAATCTTTAGTCAAACCTCCTTCTCCGCAGGTTTGATAAGAAATTTCTTGTGCCATGAGTTTATCAGGAACATACAAAGGTAAGACATGAGGGCAAGCGAGACTTCCAAATACCCTGACATATGTAAACAATTCTCCTCCAAACCACCTCGCGACAAGGAGTATATCTACCTCTGCTTTGGGAGAAAATCTTGGAGCGTCTTTATCATATAACATTTTGTACAGGGGCAACCTAATTCCATGACAAATCTTGTAAAAATACGGAGTGAACTTGGAATCCCACAATTATTTATGATAAATATGAATGGGTAAGGGGTCTTGAGTCGTCCATTTCCAACCCATCAAAGGAAACTTGGAAATATAACAGATTGAATCCATCACATATGCAGATAATTAAAAAGGGGGATAAATTCTCTGAGAAACAATTTTTTTATACCGGTAATTTAATATGGTTGTGGCTAAGTTGTCAGATAATATCTTGGCCCAATCCACAACAGTAGCATTAACATCGGCATTCAATAATGGTAGCCATTCAAATGAAAATTTATTAATGTTTAGCTTCCCAAAAATCCTACAGAGCATAACAGCAGCAAAGAAATATGGGGAAGTGAGAGAACCAGTACTATACATACCATTTTTATCCCTTTTTAGTGGTTCGTCCCTCCTTGACCAGTCCTTGGTGCATTCTGCTAGGTTTTCATTTTCTTTAGCAAACTTCTCCATGAACTGTTTGTTATAAGTTACCTGTGGCTCTGGTAAATGATACATGAGTCTCAAATATTGTGGAGTGAATGAGCCAATGAGTTCTTGACCCTGAGTTTTAAACTATCTGTTTGTGATTTTAGTGTTGTCCAGTACCCATTTAACCATGTCCGTGTATGGAAGAATTTTGGGCCTCGCCGCTATCCAGTGCAAGAATGAGCAAGCTAGCTCTGTAATAGATGCCTCAGAAGACCCATGTGAGCCTGCAGTAGCTGTAACCTCCATTATTCTGGGATTCTCTTCCTCAAGTAGATTGTACATGCCTTCTCAAGTAGTAATACCAGCATCTTTGTTACAGGCAGTGTCTGTATACAAGGGCATCATTTCTTTGTCCTCAGAACTCGGAGCTTTGTCTTTCTTTCCCATAATATCCTGAATACTGCTTTGTATAGTTTTCTTCTCTTCATTCCTGCAGTTTACAAATGAGGAGTGAATAATGACAAGAAAAAGGTGACGGGAAAGCTTTTAAATGCCGAAGACATATAAAATATACCACCTTACGTGAAATGGCTCTTTGATCATAACAAAACCATATTTCATTAATGATTGACAACCAATTCATTGATTAACATTAAAGTTCATAATCAGGCCTCGGTTTATGGAAAAAAAATTTTGTACAATGAGCCCTAAAGATCTGCGATAAGGAGATCTGCGATTTGCTTCGTAATATCGCAAAATCGATAGAGCGTAGCATATGACAAACCTTAGTTAATGTTTTTTTTTTTTTTTTGCAAAACGAGATTTGCGATATGTGCCTTCGCATATCGGCAGTTTTGAGATTTTTCAGCGTAACATATGACATTTGAGGCATGCAATGCGATGAATGTTTTTAGTGCGTAGTTTCGCATCGCAATCTTTAGAATTCTGCTTCTAAGGAGATATTCATTACCTTTTTGCGATGCGATATTCCTTTAAGGAATGATTTTTATTCTATCTTATCATAAAACTTAAGTTTTTAGATTTTTCAAGGGGTATTCTCCTAAGTCTATGATAATAATTTTTATTGAAAAAAGGAAATACAAGTCTTAATCGATTTTTTAAATTTTTTGACTAAGGGCCCCCACTTATTTAGTAGTAGTGAAAATACTAAATAAGAAGGGGGGTTGTTGCTGGCCACAACAGTGGGGAAGAGAGATCAAGAGCCAAAATTTTTCTCAAAAAACGAAGTTGTTAGATTGGTGCAGAACCTAAACGACCGTGTAGATCTTGTCGTCCTATTTTCGACGTAACTCGTTTCATGGAAAATTGATATCGTATGCTCAAGATATCATGTTCTATTTGTTTTCCTAAACAAGAGAATTTTGAAAAAAATTGTGCAGACAAGGAGCCCAATCAGCAATCTGTACTACTAACGTGGCATGTTGACTGGGTAGGTCAACGGGCAGGTTGACCAGTCAAATCATTCCACCATTGAATAGTAAAAGGGCAGGTGCCATGGTGTGGTTGGTGCATATTGGTGTGTTTTGGCATTATTTTACTAGTTTTTGGGAGGCCAATGAGGAGGAGGCATGTGGCTCAGCCTGGGGGCACCACGTGTCCCCCTCATGGTATGGTAAAATTTTGGGTTATGGAACAGAGGGACTAGGTAGGGGTCGAACACGAGACCTCCTCCAAACAAACCTGCACCACTACCAACTCCTCTACGCATTGTTTCTTAGCCAATATGAATGCCAATTCTATTTAAATTTTCTCATTGGCACTATTGGGGGGAGAGGGGGCCAACCCCCGAAATAAATTGCCATATGACCTATACCCCAGACCGAGGGCAGAGCGCACAAGGCACTTACCTTAAGCGTCATTAACATTATAATATCGAATTGATTAATGCCCAATGAGGTTTAATTGGCGCTAATTCAGATTATGGGAGTTATTAAAGAAATTAACCGTCCCACAATTTGTGCTGCCAGTCGGTGAAATTGTAGGACAGTTTTCGAAATTTCGGGCGGATTTGTAGGAATATCCTAGATTTTGTGCAATTTGTGGAGCAAATAGTAAGAAAACTAGAAGAGGTCATAATTCCTTTACTTTTTGACCAAATTGGATGGAAAAAGAGGCTAAGGTCCCATTTTTTACTATTCAGGACTCAATGGAATAGGTCTCAGGACCATAGAGCACTCTAGATAGGCCTCTTTGCAGGTTTAATCCTAAGGGTTCCATGATCAACCATGGTGTTGAAACAACTTATGGAGAAATTTGATGATGCAGATGGATTTGCAGAGGTTATCTATTATCCATATTCTTTCTGAAACAACAAAGGCATCATAGCTGTAACTTCTCAATCTCCTTTCCTCTTTATGTCTTTTAAGGAGATATTTGTTCATGTACTACAAGGTTTTTTGTAGTGAAATTGTAGATCTTTGAAGTCAGAGTTTAGGATCTTGATGTCAGTTCCTATTGTTATAATTGTTTGCATGCTTGACTGCAGGTTATCATGCTCATGGGATGATGTTCTTGCAACAGTATGTTTCTTTGTAGTAGAAACTAATCATTCCTTTGTTCAGCATTTGTTATACTCCTCTTTATAAATCATTGAGCATAATGAGAAGGGATCATGTGATTAGCGTTGATCCAAGGAGATGTAGCCTAGGAGGGGTGAAATCCTTAAACAATGGTTGGTGTAAGACTATTGATTGCATGATTCCATTATATGTTTGATTTCATGTCAAATAATTCATGAACATAAATTAACAAAAACACATAAAACAACCTACTTCTACTTGCCATTTGGAGGACAAAACTTAGTCACAAATATTTATATTCTGAATGAGATCTTAGCATAACATAACTAATATTCCCATTCAGATCACGATTACAAAAGGAAGAAGGAAAAAATGGCCAACTAAGGTCCCTTATCCTCTCAATTCATGGCACCTCCACCACAAACTTTTCCTTTATTGTAATGACTGGTAGTACTACACAACCCCTTCCAATAGCAAGTATTCATAGTTTCTCAACAAGATATTGGATCACGTACCTGAAATCATAGTCAATACCTACCACTAGTTTAGCCTTTCACCTTGGTGATCTAGTACATAGGGTGAATTTCATAAACATTGTAGACATACATTTGTAGACCCATAACTATTAGTCTGGCTTTCCTCCAAAACCCATTTCAACCATCGTGGATGCCACTCAATCGCTAGATAATGCACCTATGATGATGAGAGCAAAGAGATAGCTAGCATGGCTAACAACAAATGGGGTTGGGGAGCGCAATTCATCCTCATCTCAGGGGATATTAGAGACTGAAGAGTTTTTGGAGGATATTAGTAGGAGACTAGACATAACACTAACCGGTGTCATAGAGAGTGGATGGCATGACCTGGAGGATCAACACACAAATGTGTGTGCTAGTCTAGCCTCTGAGTGGAAATCTATTGAGAGGAAAGCAACAATGGCTAGTAAATAGATTAAATATTTGTGTGTTGTTGGTGTGCCCCTATAACAAGAGACTCTCCCTTATATGATGACTAGACTTAGGGGGGGAAATGTGCCCTTAATTTTTGTACTTAGGATAATAACAATCTATAGACGTTGAATTTATTTAGAATAATGGATTCTAGAAACTTGTAGGGATGTTTTTGATACATAATATGCTTATTCATGTTTTTTATGATTTTCATTTGTTATGACTTGGTTATCTTCTTATGGATGCATGCAATAAATTTCGATCTAGAATGTTGTTTGCACTAGTTGCATATCCCCATAGTTGGGAAATTTTTAAAAAGAGATATTCATAAATAAATCACTTTAAATGCAACAATGTTTTTTTCTTAATATTTTCATGCTAAGTTTGGCTTGTGAATAGTCATTTTTAATGGAAAATTTGGATGTCAAGTTATTTCCATGTTGTAAAAATGCATTTCTATTTATGTTTTTAGAAATCATTTTCAAATTGTTGTATTAGTATCAGCACATGTAGTAGGATACTAATGTGTTAGGCACTCAGTTGCAAGCATTCACTATGTGGAACTTGTTAGTTCAATTGTCATAGTTTATTTTTTGGGTATTATCCTTGATGAGGATTTTGCAGAACATCACCTTGAGAATTATTCTTGGGAACGATGTTGTTGTGCATGGCCATAGTGATATGGACAAGACAAGAAGAACATTGAAATATAATTCAAATTGTTTGTATTCCAAGATTAGCTTGAGAAAGAGCCTAGACAAGTACAGGTCAAAGCACGAAAAGCATCGATTTGATCGAGTTTGGAAGAATGGAGGAACTGAAGCTTCGAAAGATGAATTAATGAAAGTGAGATTTTGGGGTCCAAAAGATTTTTAGTGGGGAAGAGTGATCAAGAGCCAAAATTTTGCTCAAAAAATGAATTCGTTAGATTGGTGCAGAACCTAAACGACCATGTAGATCTCGTCGTCCTAATTCCAGCATAACTCGTTTCTCGGAAAACTGATATCGTATGCTCAAGATATCACGTTCTGTTTGTTTTCCTAAACAAGAGAATTTTGAAAAAAATTGTGCAGACAAGGAGCCCAGTCAGTAGTCCGTACTGCTGACGTGGCATGCTGACAGGGTAGGTCAATGGGCAGGTTGACCAGTCAACACATTCCACCATCGAATAGTGAGCTGTCAGGTGGTATAGTGTGGTTGGTGCGTATTGGTGTGTTTTGGCATTATTTTACTAGTTTTTGGGAGGCCAATGAGGAGGAGGCATGTGGCTCAGCCTAGGGCCGCCATGTGTCCCCATCATGGTATGGTAAAATTTTGGGTTATGGACCAGAGGGACTGGGTAGGGGTCGAACACGAGACCTCCTTCGAACAAACCTGCACCACTACCAACTCCTCTATGCATTGTTTCTTAGCCAATATGAATGCTAATTCTATTTAAATTTTCTCATTGGCACTATTGGGGGGAGAGGGGGCCAGCCCCTGAAATAAACCACCATATGACCTATACCTCGGACCGAGGGTAGAGCACACAAGAAACTTACCTTAAGCGTCATTAGCATTCTAATATCGAATTAATTAATGCCCAATGAGGTTTAATTGGCACTAATTCGGATTATGGGAGTTATTAAAGAAATTAACCATCCCACAATTTGTGCTGCGAGTCGGTGAAATTTATAGGACGGTTTTCCAAATTCTGGGCGGATTTGTAGGACCAGCCCGGATTTTGTGCAATTTGTGGAGCGAATAGTAAGAAAACTAGGAGAGGTCATAATTCCTTTAGTTTTCGACCAAATTGGCTGGAAAAAGAGGCTAAGGTACCATTTTTTACTATTCAAGACTCAATGGTATAGGTCTCAGGATCCATAGAGCACTCTAGATAGGCCTTTTTGTAGGTTGAATCCTAAGGGTGCCATGATCAACCATGGTGCTGAAACAGCTTATGGAGAAGTTTGATGATGCATATGGCTTTGCAGGGGTTATCTATTATCCATATTATTTCTAAAACAACAAAATCATCATAGCTATAAATTCTCATTCTTCTTTCCTCTTTATGTCTTTTAAGGATATATTTGTTCATGTACTATAAGGTGTTTTGTAGGGCAATTGTAGATCTTTGAAGTTGGATTTTAGGATCTTGATGTCAGTTCCTATTGTTTATAATTGTTTACATGCTTGACTGAAGGTTATCATGCTCATGGGATGATGTTCTTGCAGCAATAAGTTTATTTGTAGTGGAAACTAATCATTCCTTTGTTCAGCATTTTTTGTACTCCTCTTTACAAATCATTGAGCATAATGAGAAGGGATCATGTGATTAGAGCTGATCCAAGGAGATGTAGTCTATGAGGGGTGAAATAATTAAACAATGGTTGGTGTAAGACTATTTATTGCATGATTCCATTCTATGTTTTATTTCATGTCAAATAATTCATGAACATAAATTAACAAAAACACATAAAACAACCTACTTCTACTTGCCATTTGGAGGACAAAACTTAGTCACAAATATTTATATTCTGAATGAGATCTTAGCATAACATAACTAGTATTCCCATTCAGATTACGATTACAAAAGGATGAAGGAAAACATGGCCGACTAAGGTCCCTTATCCTCTCAAGTCATGGCACCTCCACCACAAAATTTTCCTTTATTGTAATGACTAGTAGCACTACACAACCCCTTCCAATAGCAATTATTCATAGTTTCTCAACAAGATATTGGATCACGTACCTGAAACCATAGTTAATACCTACCACTAGTTTAGCCTTTCACCTTGTTGATCTAGTACATAGGGTGAATTTCATAAACATTGTAGACATACATTTGTAGACCCATAACTATTAGTCTAGCTTTCCTCCCAAACCCACTTCAACCATCGTCGATGCCACTCAATCACTAGCTAATGCACCTATGATGATGAGACCAAAGAGATAGGTAGCATGGCTAACAACACATGGGGTTGGGGAGCACAATTCATCCTCATCTCAGGGGATATTAGAGACTGAAGAGTTTGTGGAGGATATTAGTAGGAGACTAGACATAACACTAACCGATGTCACAAAGAGTGGATGGCATTACCTGGAGGATCAACACACAAATGTGTGTGCTAGTCTAGCCTCTGAGTGGAAATCTATTGAGAGGAAAGCAACAATGGCTAGTAAATTGATTAAATATTTGTGTGATGTTGGTGTGCCCCTATAACAAGAGACTCTCCCTTATATGATGACTAGACTTAGGGGGGGGGGAATGTGCCCTTAATTTTTTTACTTAGGATAATAACAATCTATGGACATTGAATTTATTTAGAATAATGGATTCTAGAAACTTTTAGGGATGTTTTTTATACATAATATGCATATTCATTTTTTTTATGATTGTCATTTGTTATGACTTGGTTATCTTCTTATGGATGCATGCGATAAATTTCGATCTAGAATGTTTTTTGCAATGGTATGTACATAGCTATGTTGTTCTCTAAGAACATGATTGAATGGAATAGATCCAAAGTCACGTGCCAAAAGCTTAACGTGTAGATATTTTCTAAATAGGACAAGGTTATGTTCATTTAAATGTGATTCAATTGCATGGTGATATTTTGGGAATCGAGATAAAAATGGGGGTGAAGGATGCGATGATAAAGGGCATCGCATGATAGACCTATCAAATCATCATACTCAACATGATTATTGGTGGCAGATCTAATGAAAATCCCACTAGAGTGATATAAATAATGTAAAGGGGTAATGGTGTTGGAGTTCCCATGTGAGAAAGGATCTAACATTCGATAGGTGGAAAATGAAAAATATGGATGGGTGGCTCTACCTATCGAAGTGTGGGAGTCTCTAAGGTGATATCCACTGAATTATAGGAAAATTCAATGAATGGAGTGGTGCTTCTTATATCTTAAATGACAAAGGGAATGGGTCTAAAGGAGACCCTACAAACATGATTAAAAAGTGGTTACTCATGATGAAAATACATACACGAGTCAACAAGTGTAAATAAAAGGTGGTGTCAGAGTACAAGCAACAAATATGAATAAATTAAATTTAAATGGCCTTAATGTTGCATGGAAAAAATTTCCCTAGTGAAAAATCAGGGCAAGAAAATATGAGGGTATGAACTACTATAGGAGGCCTAGAGTCATCCCTTCCCAAAAATCCAAACGCGGGGACTAGATGGTAAGTGAGGCATCACATAGAGAAAATTGGTTCAATATAAGGTATCGATCATCTACTATATGTAATGTGAGAATGGCTCGTGGGAGAGGTTGGTAGGATAAACTACCCAAGGAAGGAGAGAATAATCATCCTTACCAAGATATTTACGGCCTAGGTCAAGAGTAGATAAAAATAAAGTGAGAAAGTGGGAAGTGGGGCCAACATGCCCCCAAGCATCAGATATTGACCCCCAATAAGTGATGATAGAGGGGAACTGGTCGAGTATGCAAAGGTGGCAATGACGTCCCCGAATGGATGTGTATGTAGTGTTATCCTCCTATATGCTACAGATTCAATAGGTGACTGTGGATTTTCTACATGTAGCTAAAGATAGAATTCCTTTCATATCAACCATCTTTAGAAATCTCACTTCCTTCATTATCTTCATAAACCTTTTTCACTATCTCTTAGTTTGCCTTCTAGTCACCCTACTTCTCTTAAAGAATTAGTTTTGGGCTTATTTCCTTCATTTTCACTCTCTTCCCTACCAAAAACCTCGTTTCCCATTTTCCCCACTAAAAACCCACTTTCATACCAAAAAGCCCCATAAACCCCCTCACTTTCATCCTTTTCCCTTATCTCATCAAAAAAATGTAAAAGATCCTCTTTTACACTATTTTAAATCAAAATATAAACATTTCGGACCCAATTTTACATATATTAAAAACCCTATTTTAAAGTCTAACCCTTTAATTTTTTAAACCCTCCCACCTTGGTCAAAACCCTCCATGCGACCCTTCTATTTTCCTTAATAAAAGGCGCATCTGCTTGTTTATTTAACCCTTGGGCCCCGCTCCTCACCGAACCCCATGCCCCATTTAAAACCCGCCACCTGTCCATCCGAACCCCACCTATTTTGACCCTCCCATCCCTCCAAAACTCCCGATAGCCATCGATATTCTTCTGTTAGATCCAACGAACCAAATCCCATATCGCAAGATTAAATGCGAGGGGGATAAACAATTCCCGACCGCGCAAAATGGGTGGTATACCTTCGCCACGTGTCGATCGATGAATGGAATCGCACCCGATTCCCCAAAACCATTACCATCCCTCAATCTGTGCAAAAACCACCTTCCCGCTTATGAAAAACACTCTCCCCTCTTCGCGCCAAAACTCCATACCGCCGCCTTATTCAAACTATCTAGAGCCCTGTGGCTCTGCGATGAAGCCCAAACCACCATTTCACACCTCTGCTTCGCTCCAAAAGCCCAAAAAAACCTGAGTAAATGCAGAATATCCCTCCCATGCAGGTTTTAAACTCACAGTTTGTTTTATTGTGTAGGTTTCATGGCGGAAATGCAAGAAATGCATTTCAAAGGTCAAAAATCGTTTTAATGAGTGATCTGGGTGACGATCCAGAGATCTCATTTCATTGGAAAGACCAGGGACATCAAATCAAATGTAATCACTGATGAATCATAATCATTGGTGTTATCTAAACCCTCCAATAGCAGAAGATGCCCACCCTACACAGTAAACATAGGCAGGGACATAGTGAGAAGAAAGAACAGTTAGAAGACCGCAGTAGTGAAGATTAAAGGTTTAACAAGATTAAATCAAGGATCAAAAGAAATATTAAAGGGATTAGTCACAAATCAGAGATAAAGGCAGAATTCAAGGAAAAGGTGGTAAGGCAGATATTTAAGTGATAAATCCAAGTTTTAATTCCTAAACAGTTCTTAAAGGATAAAACAAAGGCAGATAAACATAGAAACAAATTCGAATGCATAAACCCAAAGCCCTCACTTCTTCAAAGGACATCTGGACACCTACAACATGTTTTCTTTCAATAAAGACATCAGCAGTTATTAAGAAATTCAGAGATATTTTTCATCTACCCAGCAGTTATTGAAAAGTTATTGAGAAAGCCTTAAAGTCAAATATTTCCAAAAGTTAGCTCAAATAGTTAAGTTAGGGGTTAATATTGCAGTAATTATGTCTTAGATATTTTTCCTTGGGCCTTGCATGATCTCAAAGGTCAAAAACACATTAAATCTGTAATAAATGCATCTAAAACCCTAGCTTAGGATCACCTCCTCATTTTGCAGATAAATACTGCATGTATCATTCATTTTTAGTGTTGGTTGGTTGATTAGTTGGCTGACTTCTGGTGACTGAGCTAGTTAAAGATTGCTAAGCTGGATTTGAGAAAACTCTGAGTTGCAGAGATCTATTGTATTGGAGTGATGTAATTGTTTTGAACATTAGTAATACAAGCACGTTCACAGGATTCTTGAGCTATGTTAATGGTGAAGTTTTCCTTCTTTGTCATTGTTTTCCTTCCGTTTTCCATTCTGTCCATTACGTCTTTGATAAAAGAACATAAATTTTAGAGTAGGATATGATGTCTTGGCACCCTATTTCTGTCTGTATTCTTTAACTTAATTTTTTCCTCTACAAGGTCTGATTGGAGAATTCTTAATTTCTCTCCGGTTCCACCTAGCTTGTTGTCTTGAAAATGATTTGATATAGTCAAGCCAAATAAGTCTATGGTATGCCATGTCCTTTGGTGTAGCTTGAAACATTGTTTTTAAGGCCTTTCTTTGAAGTATACTTAGTATAGTCCATCCAGGGAAGTCTATGGTATGCCCTGTCCTCTGGTATGTCTTAAACTATTGCTTTGAAGGTCTTTAGAGTGTTTGGTTAAAGAATATAGGTTTAGCTTGCTCTTTAGCTGCACTCACTGTTATCTTAAATGTTTTCTTTGTCTGAAAGTAATTCTAGGATTGTTGGATTGTCATCTTAAAGGTTTTCTTATTAAAGTCTGGCCAAAGAAGTCTATGGTATGCCTTACCCTTTGGTTTGCCTCAAACAGTTACCTGACAGGCTTTTCTTGTTGAAGTAGAGTTAAATTATTATTAACTCACTTTTAGTTTTGCTACCTTCACAACTTATTTTCCTTTCATATGCCATCTAATCTAAGAAATCCAATTGATATAGTTAGCTTTCCCTATGAAAACCATTGTGGAGTTGATGAACAAATAAATCCTTTTATGACTCCATAGCCCAATGGATTAATATTTCTCATGGTCTATCTATTTAGCTGAAACACTCTGCCAATTAATCACACCATTTGATCTATCAATCAATCAAAACAAACAAGTCCTTAGAACTTCATAACTATCTTAACATCATAAAAAAAAAGCATAAATACATATAATCTATAAACAATTACATAGAGAGATCCCTCTTTGAGTCTAGGAAGGCTAGGTCCTAGGATTCCAAAGTGGTTCTGATGCGGTTCCCTCCAAAGTTTGTTCTCTTCAATCTTGCAAATCATGGGGAGAAAACATAATGGAGAACATAATGGGGATTGTTGAGTAATAAACAACAAAATATAAACTCAAAAACTTTTAAAACCTCATTTTATACTTATATGTATCAAGTGTTAGCCAAGAATGGTACTTGGTTGCTGATGGTGAACAACAGATAGCCATAAAACAAGTAAAACTCCTCCACCTGGTGACTCCACTGGTTTTCAGTAGGCCTACTGACTCCACTTGTTTTTCATAGATTCCACTGGGAAAACTTATTTTATCATCAAAACATCAAAAGAACCCAATCAAGAATAGTTTTTGGATTTAGTATTTCTTTCACAGATTGTTTTGTCCTTCAAGATTGCCATACACTCTCAACCTTTCTGATTCTTGAGTCCAAGTATGGCTTCTAGAAGAATCTATACCAGATCCCATCCTGACACAAATCATCCTGCAATAGTTGAGAATCCTGAAAGCATCCTTAGGAAGTCTCCTAGATCTAAAAACCCAGTTGTTAGCAGACCAATCCACAAAGCAAGTTCCCTACCTGAAAACCTTAAAGACTTGCAGAATGTCCTATCTGACTCACCCCTAGAACAAAGCTTTTCTAGGACTAGATCTCATAGTTGGATAACCCAGATAGTTTTAGATCCATCCACCTTACAGCAAAATTCTGTTGTACTAACTTCATCCCCCACTGTTCACCTTCCTCCATTTAACCCTGTACCTCCCTTTGTCAACTCTCCACTTGTTAACCCTACATTCTTTCCCCAAAAATAGATCATGGAAATATGGTATGCTCCCTTAGTTCTACCATTTCCCTTAGTTGTTCTACCACAGGACTACCAGTCCAAGATTCCCTTATATGATGCTAGTAGTTCTACTACTACTCAAAAACACATGGAAATAATGAATGACTACTTTGACCGAGGAGAAATAGATGATCAAAATGTTAAACTTAGAATGTTTGTTCAAAGCTTAGGGGGAGAGGTAAGAAAATGGTTAAAGGCTTAACCCATAACAGTATAAATGACCTCCCTGATTTCCATCAACTATTCTTGAACAAATGGGAAGTCAAGAAGAACGCCCTCCAAATCTTATCAAAATATGAAAATATTAAGAGAAATGTTGGAGAGGGTGTCCAAGAATATTGCACTAGGTTCAATAGTGTATATAATGCCCTCCCTATACACATGAAACCTCCACAAGCTCTAGCTCTAATGAAATTCCCTGATGGTTTTGACCCAGAGATGGCTTATCAATTAAGAGAAATAGAACCCCTCACATTAGAAGACATGCAAAGGGGAGAAGTAAGTGTAGAAGCCAATCTGATTGCTAAGAGAGCTAGAATGAAAAATGAAAAAAGAGTCACATATAGGGAGGAAGTGGTACCCTCCACATTTGATACAAAGATTGATAACTTAGTTAAAACTATGGAAAGGATGATGGAAAGGATGAATGTAAATGAGAGAGCTTACTCTAGAGAAAAACAAACAACTCCTCAAAATAGAAATCAAAATCAGAACCAAAACCAGAACTTCAGGAGAAACCCCCCTCAAACAAGACAAAGATGTCCTAATTAGAAAATCAGAACTCCTTTCCGAGAAAACTATGCTGATGAGGATGAGGGGTTAGGTTAAGAAACAGAGGAAAACCACATAAATTTAATCGGAGTGAATAATGAGGATACTGTTTTCCTCACTGAGGAATAACAAGGCATATTTGCACCAAATGAGGAAGAAAGCTTAGAATCTGAAGACTACAAACAAGGCTTTGAAAATTCCATCATGGAAGTTCATAGACAGTATGACCTCAGGAGCAAGAAAAACCAAGATACTCCCAAAAGAAAGACCTCTGAAATTTTTGCTAGGAAGACCCCTGAAAACGTTTCTAAAAAGACAGCAGAAAATCTGCAAACAGTGGTTGAAAGTTCTGATAGGAATAAAAACAAAAACAACCAACCTAGTCCCAAACACAGTGGTGACCAAAGTAGCACTAGTTTTAACTGTTTTATCTGAGTTTCCTAATAAAAACCAACAAGATGAAATTGTTGTTAAACAGTGCCTAAAAAGACTGATTCTAATATTTCAAAAAATCAGACACCTTTCAGTATAGAGAATGAAATTGCTAAGATTAAAATGTCTTTTCCTCTTACTGAATTAGTCACTCAAGATGTATATAGATCCCAACATTTTAAAGCTTAAAACATAGGAGAAAATATTGATTCTATTAATTTAAATCATGACAAATCTGAGCTTTTGTTTGGACCAGAAGTAGAAGGTAAATTTCAAGAGGGAGGTGTTCCTCCATTTTATGTCAGTTTAAACATCCATGACAAAATTCTGCATAATGCCATGCTAGATTCAAGATATGCACACAACCTTATGCCAAAGGTAGTAATGGAAATACTAGGCCTTGAAATAACTAGACCATGCAAATATATATACTCTTTTGATTCCAATAGAGTTAAATGTCTGGGCATGATCAAAGATCTATGTGTAAATCTAACACAAATACCAGCCAAGAGCCTAGTAATGGACATTGTAGTGGCTGATATTCCTCCTAAATATGGTGTGCTCCTTTCAAGATCATGGGGAGCCAAACTCCAAGGCACCCTCCAAATGTACATGACCTATGCTACCATCCCTATTTTAAACCAACTAAGAAGACTATATAGGGAAACTCACATAAAATATGGTTAGCAGTCAAGAAAGGCTAGATGACTCCCCCCTTTATTCAATTCACACTGATCTTGATTCATTTATCCTTTACAATGATGAAAACATTAATGAACAAGCAGCAGAAAATGAGAAAACAATTGTAGAAGAAGAGGAAAACGAGGAGGAATAGCCAAAACAATTTTCCCAAACAGAATATAATAGAAAACATAGTGATAGCCACTATAAACAACATAATGGGGACCATAATGACCAACATAGTGATAAATCTTAAATTGAATCTCTTTGGAGTATGAGTTTTTATGGTTCCTGTGGAAAAATTGGTTCAGGAGCTAGTATATGGGTGCATAACATAGAGAACAATCATGCAAAAGGTCACTCATACAAGCTAAAAATTCAATGCAGAAATAACATAGCTGAATATGAGGCCCTCCTCCTAGGACTGGAATTACTGAAGAAATTAGAAGCTAAGAGGATAATTGTCCATGGAGATTCATAGCTAGTCATTAGGAAGATTAAGGGAGAATACACAACTAAGAATCCTAGATTAAAAGCATATAGGGATGATGCCATTGACCTCTTGAAAACATTCACAGAATATGATTTCACGATTGTCCCTAGAAACCAAAACATCCTTGTCAATGGTCTAGCCTTTGCTGCCAGCACATTCCAAAAACCTTATCATAGCAGACAATACACTGTACAAGTCAAATATAGACCAGCAGTCTCTGATAACATAAAATAATGGCAAGTTTTCGAAGGAGATAAACAGATAGAAGATTTCTGCAGTCCAGAAATGAGTTTGAAGTGCCAAATTCAGACTTAGAGTATGAAGAAGATTGCTCTACTGAGGAACAATATTACAAAGAAGAACCTCCTGATGATGCTGACATAAATCTGCTAACAAAGGAACACATACATGAAACGGAGTTGTGCACTAATTTAGAAAAAGAAGACTTTGAATTTCTGCAATCCAATAATGACAATTTTCCAAAGGGACTTGTTCCTCTAGAAGAACTGTTTGATTTTAATGATGTTGCTAGGAAGCCAAAAATGAAACCCACTGAAGCTGAAATAGAAGAATGTAATATAGGTAGTGAAAAAAACCCAAAATGATCAAACTGTCTAAAACACTGCCAACTCATATAAAACAGAAATATCTTGAGATTTTTAAAGAATTCACTAATATTTTTTCTTGGAGTTATGAAGATTTAAAGTCATATGATACTAAGATAATCCAACATAAGATCCCTCTCAAAGAAAACTAAAAGCCCTTTAAACAGAAACTACACAGAATAAACCCTGTGCAGCTACGCCTGGTTGAGAAAGAAATTAAGAAAAATTATGTTGCTAGAATAATAGTCCCTTCGAGATACTCAGAATGGGTTTCAAATCTGGTATCAGTGAGGAAGAAAACAGAAGAAATTAGGCTATGCATAGACTTCAGAAATTTAAACAAAACCTCCTTAAAAGACAACTACCCTTTACCAAAAATGCATCACATCTTACAAAGGGTAGTAGGGCCTAAAAGAATTTCTTTGCTAGATGGATTTTTAGATACAATCAAGTGTTGGTACACTCAGATGATCAACACAAGACAACTTTCACTACACCCTGAGGCACCTTCATGTATGTTAAAATGCTCTTTGGGTTAATGAATGTTGGGGCCACCTTTCAAAGAGCCATGGAAATTGCTTTCTCAGAAGATATAGGTTACTTCATTGTGATATAACTTGATGACATCATAGTCTACTAAAAAATATATGAATAACACCTAGCTCACTTAAGGAAAGTCTTTGAAAAATGTAGAAAGTCTGGTTTATCTTTAAATCCCAAGAAAAAACAGTTTGGCCTTCAAGAAGGAAAACTTTTAGGCCACATCATATCTGAAGAAGGGATCAAGATTGACCCAAAAAGGATTGAAGTAATATTGCAAATCAGGCATCCTAGAAACATCAAAGAGCTGCAACCTTTCATTTGGAAGATAAATTTCTTAAGAAGGTTCATACCCAACCTTGCAGAACTCTTAAGAAACATCACAAACATGCTAAAAAGAGGAATACGATTCAAGTGGACCATAGAAGCAAAGAAATCCTTTGAACTGGTAAAACAGGCACTTACCCAAACACCAGTTCTGATCAGCTCTGATTTTACCAAAGATTTCTTCATCTTATCCTTTGCATCAGAACATACAGTTGTTGTTTTCCTACTGCAGAAAAACATAAAAGGACATGAACAACCCATTGCATTTTTCAGCAAGGCATTAAGAGATGCACCTCTAAAATACAACATAATGGAGAAACAAGCTTTTGCCTTAATCAAGGCATTGAAATATTTCAGAGTTTACATTTTTCACTCACACATCATTGCATTTGTGCCTCACACAGTGGTAAAAGACATCTTAACAAAAGATCCTGATGGAAAAAGAGGTAAGTGGAATGTTGTTATATTAGAATATGATTTAGAAATAAATCCCACTAAACTAATCAAAGGACAAGGACTGGCTAAATCTTAGGTTCAATTATTCCATTTCTATTGAAATGACGCCCAAAGAAGGCTTCTGATTTAATTTTCCCTTAATTAAATTCGAAGAGAAATTGTAATTTCATCTCATAACAACTTGTATTAGTTAACTGAGTCAGGAAGACTTAGTTAGCTTAGGAAATTCGAGTTGAGGGTCAGAGAGGCGGAATGTAGAGTTATCCCATGATTTGAGGGGGTCCAGTTACAGTTATTTGTGAGTTGTAATTAGTTAACTCAAATAATTGAGTTAAAATCAGTTTAACTAGTTATAACTAAGAGATAAGCTAGTGAGAGGTCCAGTGAATTAAATATGATTTAATTCACAAGTATTGGTCAATCATATAACTGATAATTCTCTATAAATGGTTGTTGCATGTGATTTCTAAGGAAGAACCTGTTGAAATTGAGGTTAAAGGGAAGATAACTATCAGTTGTATAATTAGAAAATTGCACAGGTCATGTATGAGGTCATCATGAAGCCTTGAAGGAATTGCGTAATAAATTCTTGGGAATTTCCAATTTAATAGGGCCATAATTCCTCCAAGAATGTGTGATCAAGGCTGGTCATACAAAGGCTGATAATTGGTTAAGTATTTGACTATCTTTTCCTAGATCAGAGTGAGACAACTAGCAGAGTGCAAAGGTTTCTCAGTGAGATAAAAGCGTTGTATTGTTTCATGGTCTTGACTTTATACAATATACAAATAGCGGGGTTTTGAGCAGTTTCTTTCCCCAGATACATATTGTGTTGTGCGACTAGTTATTTCTTTCTTTTACTTGTTATGTGGTTGTGTAATCGAATTTGGTTTCCGCAAATTTTAGAATGATTCGGTATTTTGTTTTAGTACATTACAAGATCAGATTGAATCCCTCTGGCTAATTTATAAAATTTCCTTTGGGCGCGTGAATATGGTTGCATCCATATGAATCCTTTGGAAATACTCTATTATAAAAATTTGTTATATTATGGTCTGTGAAGATTCATTATGAGTATGGTTTGTGACTTTATGCCTCTTTTGAAATGTCCTTTAAAAACTTATTATAGATTTTAGAATAAATATATAACTATATTATAGTATAAAATAATGCTAGAAAAACTATTCGGTGGACATAATTCAGAGCATGTCAACCCACCTAATAAATAATATAGGTATTCTATGCACTTATACATAAAATGAAAATTAAAACTTTATGGTTCCAATTTTTTTTCCATTTCAGGGTTAATACCTAGAGTCTATTAAGAACTACTCTAACATTTGTAAGAAGATAACTCTTGGTTGTTTTTATTTTTCCGCGTGGATTGTCTTGGGAACTATGTGATCCATGGTTGAGAGTCAAATAGGTCTCATGACTAACCATAAGTTTATTCTCATTGTTCTGACCTATTGTTTCATGATCATCCTCTTTCAATGTGGGTTATTGGAGCTATTTTTAAAGCATCCTCAAATTTATCCACTTTTGGAATTTGGAAAATTTCAAATTGACTCTTTTTTATTGCATATTCTAAAGCTTGGTTTTCCATTCAAATATCTCTTGTGAATTGGAGGAGAATTGAGGTTTAATTATTTGATTACCTTGGAGGATTTTGAGTTACATCCCTAGCTATCTTTTGAATTTTTGGCAAAAATAGGGAATGTGACTTTTTTGGAAGTAGTTCTTGCACTTGAATGTAATTCTTTGATATCCCAATTTTCTCTTGTCCAACATATAAAATTTGATTGAGGCTATTATTATACTTAAGAATCACTCACAATGCTATACCAAGGATTATCATAGAATTCATTGATACCATATTTTCTCCTAGGTATAATAAAAAACATGCAATATTATTAATGCTAGTGTTATCAATTAAAAACTATTGACATAGATATACCAATGATTATTAAAGAAGTAATTTATACCATATGATAAAGTGGTATTACATGGAAATATACCACCACCTTTGATTGAGCACCCAAAACTATGCAAGATGAATTATTTATCCATTTTACAACTTGGTAATCCTAATTTTGCATAATTAACGTGTTTTTTCATTTGATAGTCACACAAATCCTCTAAAAGTGAAATATCACATGAGTCCATTATAATAAATGAAGGAATCCTATCAAAGGTGCACTTAGGGTGGTGTGCTAGGTTGGATTTAAGCTATGTTTCCATTAATGGTGAGTCGTTGGGTAGTGTCAGGTCTCTTCACACACATCGAAGATAAATTCAAACTTGGTTCATTCACATTGTGAACTAGTTCCTATGAAGCTTGAAAAAATCCTATAAGAAAAGACCACAAGACAATATTTGAAGGAGCCTAACATATAGAAAATTCATGTTTCTTGAATTATCCTTGAATATGCATAAACCTTGAGTCATCACATAGAGCATATATAACCACCAACTTGTTCTTAAGCTCTTTCTATGAAAATATCAATCACAATTCTTTATTAATGAGAGAGAAGAGCTTCGAAGGAAATCAAAGAAGCACTGATAAGAATGAGGGAAGATTCCACCTACACTCACTCATTCTTTGCAATGTCAAACTGAATTTTTTCCATTTGTATATATATATATATGATAATATCTGAATCTTTTGTCAAATTGAGAATATCCAATTCTTTTGTAGAATTGAGATAACTACCTTTGTGGAAACACTCTTTAATGGAACTATAGCTTTAGCTGGTCATGATCAAGAAACCACTGGTTTCTCTTGGTGCCCATAATAGTAGGATTAAGAGTCGGAAATACTTAGAAAGGTCACTGTCCTAATCTATAACGTAAGCGGATTCCACTGTTTCACGAAGCTAGGTTGCGATATATTATTGTTTCCATCTTATTTTTAGCTTGATTTTCATGGTTCCATTACTTTATTTCCTTTTAGTGATGTACATTGAAATGGTATTTATGTTATTAGAATAACACTATAATCAATTTTTTATCATTAGTGTAGTAGCCTTACATTATAGCAAGGCTATTTTTACTCACTGGAAAGTGGCACAAACAACCAAACAAATTAGCGACTCTAGTTGATTTTTTAACAACCAATTCATCTTTTCTAGGCTATGGAGGCTTTTATTTTAATTTTTTTTGTATTTTGTGTTTCAAAGACAACCTATTTACAGTTTCATTTAGCTGATTCTACAAGAAAAGTTATATTTCCCATCGCATCAAGATTTTCATGGTTGTCAATGAAACAAATGTGAAAATCACATGGAAGCCATATTTGGCTTAGTGATATGTGCATAATTTTCTACATATATCCCTACACAAATCCTCATTTTAAGGATATTTTCATAGCTTTCCATTTCCAATTTTAGTCACGTTACAGGGCTTAATTTTTTTCACTATACAAGCCTACAAAAATCTATCTTTAAAGTTTATTGTTTCAAGTTAGTTAGACAACCTAGATTGGTACGGGGATAAAAAGAGAATTATTTTATTTTCCACTCCACATGATGGCTACATAAAAGCTCATGTGATTGTAGTTATATTTTTTTTAAACTCATCAATAATTTTTAGTTTGGGACTAGGAGTAATCTCTCTCATCATAATATGATCTCAAGCTCACACTTTGATGAGTATGTATTTAATTGGTTGGAAGTAACACACCCATATAGTGCACATGTTAAATTTATTTTTTTCACAAGGTTGCAAACAAAATTTAGAGCTTAATTAGGATGAAGTAATAGATCATCGAAGTCAAATTAATCAAAATTTTCTCAGACAAGTTTTTTAAAACCGCTTGCACACACTCTCACTCACATACTAAAGGTTGTAAGGTTCACCCTACATTGAGTTTTCTCATCTCCCTATTCCCACAACCAATCAAAGAGGATTAGAAAAATAAATGTGTTCCAAAGAGTCTTTCATCACAACATTAAGTAAGTCAATAAGTTCATAACACTACTTCCAAACTTCTAAAATTGACTCTAATGTAACGAAATAAAATCATCCATCATGAGGTCACAAAATAATATTGTAGTTTAGGTTAGGATCCTATGGGGTAGGCATCCAAATAAAACCCCTTGATATTTTTCAATTTTTTTGTTGGCTTGACCCACGAGGAATTTGAACATTGAATCTCTTGTTTTGCATCGTACTTCATAACATGGTAATTTCCAATTAAGATACCCTATATGGGCCTCCCCATTGATATTTTTCATTTGAAACATAGAACATGACTTTTTAGGGTTCTTTATATCCTTCATTCGTAGTCTACAAAAATAAAAGGTAGAGAAATACTTATGAAGAGGCCAAAGCTTAGATATAAGGTATTGATAGACTTCTTGAGTCTCTCAAATTTGTGATGTTTCCCAACTTATGACTTCCATGAAAAAGTTGATATTCCCTTGCTTATAGTGGATGAGGGTAACTTAGTGGAAAAAAAATAGGTTTTTACATCGGTGGTAGTTCTGGGATGTGGCTTCTCTTAAATCAGATGTTGAACATCCATTCGGAAATGTTTCCAACCCCTTAGGATAATCGATTATTTATACTTTCAAAATTTTCTTTTGGTGGATTCATGCCCCATCATTAAAATTATTGGAAGGTCCAATTATAGTATTAAGCAAAAAGGATGCTAGGTCTTAGGATTTGTGTTCTTTATTTTTTCACATCCTTGTGCAAGGAAATTTTATTCTATCAAAACACTTTGTGATTTACACAAAACTCATCATTTTTATTGTATACATATTTGCATCATTGATTTAGTTTAAATAATCATAAAAAAAATAATTTAGTGAAACATTTTTCATAAAAACACAAATTTTCACTCATATATCATATATACACTCGTTCATAGCAAGTTTAGAACCATAGCAGATCCTTTGGAACATCAACATTCTCAATCACTACTTAATATCTCACCAATATTGGGAGGTGTTCCTGGTCTTGCTAATTTGTTGACCTACCATCCCCCTTCATGTTCACCCAAAAATATTATGTTTCTTGTCTCATATTTCTTACGACAACCATTTCTAAGGTCCACCCTACCTCACACTATCCCTGGAAGTTCCTCCACACCTAGAGCTAGCAACCACTAGTGAGGACCAACGATTTGCACATCTATGCCATTATCATTGCCACATTTGTCACAAATGGAATCATTAAATATCCCAAATTTTACAAAAATAACCAATTATCCCATATATTATGATCCAAGTGGCCACCCACACCAACTAAAATTCCCTCAAATATTCTAAAATGTGAAGTAAATCCACATGAATACCCAACCAATCACATCATGAATTTCCACTTATGGCGCCCATCCAATAACATTGTTGAAAAATATATTTGTTTAAGTATTTTTCAAAGAAACATGATCAATTCATTTGAAAATTAGTATGTCAACAATCATGCAGGTTCTGATGCCACTTTTTCATCATTATCCAATGCATTTTCAATCTTCTTCAAAATTCTAATTCACCTTGACACTAACTTTTAGATCCTCACTGAATTTCAATAGATCAACTCCATTAAATTGATTTCTATGACCATGAATTAGAACAACGAAGAATCCATAGTCAAATCCCAACATTTTGACCTCATTTATGCTCGGTCCAACTACCTATTCATGATCCTCCCAAATTACCATTTCCCTTAGCCATATGAGAAAAAAAAACACATGACAACACATGTTACAAATGAGTTGATTAGATTATATGAACCATTTAAATGTATAACATATTCCCTCTCCATCCTATGGAAAAAATAATTGCCTATATCATTATGTAAGTGCCCCATCATATCATAATATTGTTGGAAAATCATACACCTCTAGTAATATGTTTCATCCTCCTCATCTCCCAATTATTTGGAGCACAACCTAGGCACCTTAGAACCCACATGAATCTTCCAGGTATGAAAAACACCCCACACATTCATGTAATTTCCTACAATTATCAAAGTTTTATTTTTTTTTCTTCCACATCCTACAACTCATATGGGAATCCACCAATATATCAAAACCCGTACTATCCTTACCTAGGTTCCCCAAAAAGCAACACTACATAACTCAAAGCCCGAAAACGTGATGGGATAAATTTCATCCAATCTTCTCCAATTTAGAAACATCAAAAATTTAAATATTTGAACGTGGTTAATCCCACAACCGAATAAAATAAAATTAATAATAATGGAAAAAATGAAAAAGGGCACCTTGGAATGGGGGGCAACCCCTAGAACCAAAATTCTTATACTAGGGGAAATGGAAATGCTAGAAATCGAACTAGAACCCTAGTAATGATAAAAAAACAACAAAAAAAGGAAAAAAAAACAACCTATGTTATCAATATGTCCATTACACACAAACCATTTGCCAAAATTTGTTGTTTTGATCAGGAGAAAAATTTCTAGTCAAACCTCAAAGTCGTCAGATTGGTGTGGAACCTGAACGACCACGTAGATCTCATCGTCCTAATTCTGGTGCAAATTGTTTTGTGAGAAACCGATGTTTTCTGCTCAAGCTATCGCATTCTGTTCATTTTCCTAAACAAGCGAATTTGGAAAAAAATTGTGCAGAGAGGGAGCCTAGTCAGCAGTCCATACTGGTGACGTGGCATGTTGACTGGGCAGGTCAACAGGGAGGTTGACCAGTCAACACATTCCATTGTTGAATAGCGAGTTTCCAAGTGGCATGGTGTGTTTGGTGCGTATTAGTATGTTTTGGCATTATTTTACTACTTGTTGGGAGGCCAATGAGGAGGAGGCACATGGCTTAGCCTGAGGCTGCCACGTGACCCCCTCATGGTATGGTAAAATTTTGGGTTATGGGCCAGAGGGACCGGGTGAGGGTTGAACACGAGACCTCCGTAGAACAAATCTGCACCGCTACCAACTCCTCGACACATTGTTTCTTAACCAATAATAATGTTGCTTCTATTTAAAGTTTCTTGTTGTCACTTTGGGGGGAGAGGGGGCCAGCCCCCGAAATAAACTGCCATATGGCTTATGCGTCGGACCGAGGGCGGATCTCATGAGGTGCTAACCTTAAGTGCCATTAAAATTCTAATCCGAAATTAATTAATGTCGATGAGGTTTAATTATTGCTAATTCAAATTATGGGTGTTATTAAAGAAATTAACCATACCACAATTTGTGTCGTCAGTCGACAAAATTGTAGGATAGTTTTCCAAATTCTAGGTGCATTTGTAGGATCAGCCCATATTTTGTGAAATTTGTGGAGTGAACAGTGGGAAAACTAGGAGAGGTCATAACTCCGTTATTTTTCGACCAAATTGGATGCAAAAATATGCTAAGGTACCACTTTTTACTATTCTGAACTCAATGGAACAGGTCGCAGGATCCATTGAGAAATCTAGATAGGGTTTTTTTTAAGTTGAATCCTAAGGGTGCCATGATCAACCATGGTTTTCAAACAACTTATGGAGAATTTTGATGATGAAGATGGCCTTGCAGGGGTTGTCTATTATCCATATTCTTTCTAAAACAGCAAATGCATCAGAGCTGTAACTTCTAATTATTCTTTCCTCTTTATGTCTTTGAAGGAAAGATTTGTTCATGTACTATAAGGTGTTTTGTAGTTTAATTGTAGCTCTTTGAAGTTGGAGTTTAGGATCTTAATGTAAATTCCTATTGTTGTTGATTGTTTACATGCTTGACTGAATTTTAGCATGCTCATGTGATGATGTTCTTGTAGCAGTATGTTTCTTTGTAGTAGAAACTAACCATTCCTTTGTTCATCATTTGTTATAGTCCTCTTTACAAATCATTGAGCATAATGAGAAGGGATCATGCCATTAGAGTTGATCCAAGGAAATGTAGCCCAGGAGGGGTTAACTCCTTAAAAAATGGTTGGTGTAAGACTGTTGATTACATGATTCCATTCTATGTTTGATTTCATGTAAAATAATTCATGAACATAAATTAACAAAAACACATAACACAACCTACTTCTACTTTCCATTTGGAGGAAAAACCTTAGTCACTAATATTTATATTCTGAACAAGATCTTAGCATAGAAAAACTAATATTCCCCATTCAGATCATGTTGGTATCAGAGCACATGGTTTTATTTGTGCAAGAAGTTTTTGTCTGTTGTTGCAAATGAATGTGTTTTGAAGCCTAAGTGAGGAGAAATGTTTCAGAAAGGAGAGAAAGTCTCTACCACTAGTTCTACCTCAACGTTCCAAATTGAGGCTTCAAACAAAATATGTTCCAAGGAGGAGAGTCTACCAAGATGTCAGAAGATGTAAAATCTAGTAGAAAGGCTTTTATAGACATGGAAGATATGATGAGGGTCCTTTATGAAGATAGGAGCACCAAGTTGCATGGTGAAATATCTACACCACCTCCAAGTGAAGAATTATCTTCAAGGGAAGAAGGAGACAAGAATGGTGTCAATCCACCATCCTCTCCACAAACTTTATGTTTTTCTACAACTTTCATGAAAGATGCATGTGTATAAATTCCTTCATAAAAATATGGTGGACAAGTTCATGCCTTTTTTCCACATGATGTGGAGGATGAGGTTAAATCAGTACCTCAATTTGGGGAGCTGAAGGAAGAGAACCAAAGAATCCAAGTGGAAAAATCCAAGATCAAAAGGGAGTTTGAAAACATCTTTGTAACTCAAGCAAAAGATGGAACCATTGGTAAAACTTTGCATGCTTCTTCTTTTCCTAAAAGTGTGGAAGAAAGTTCATTTTCCACTTTTGAAAAGTATGGTAAGGGAATTGGATCCAAGCTCTTGTATAAAATGGGTTACAAGGGAGGAGGTCTTGGTGTGAGCCAACAAGGCATCAAGAATCCAATAGAAGCAAAGGAGAGACCTAATTATGAAAGATTGGGCTATGTTGCAACAAAAGAATGGTCTTCTGATGAAAGTTATTTTGTATCATGTACGTTTTGTCACAAAAGAGGACATGAGGAGGCAAGGTTTTGGACTTTGCACCTAGAAATAGTACCTACTTGGTTCTTCAAGAACAAAGAATACTTGAAGGTATCTCCAAAGAGAGATGGTAAAGATGAAGAAGAAAATAAATTAAGTTCTTATCACTGTGAAATGTCTACTCATCATGCAAGTTATTCATGCAATAAGAGCAATTCAAAATGGAAGTAAAAGAGGTATAAGCATCCTATTGTATCAAATGTTTTTCAAGATGGAAAACAAATTGCAAATTTAAACAACTTGTTGAAGAATGTATTTCCATGTACTTTTTTCCTTTCATATAACCATAGTGTAGATAAGTGCGAAAAGAGGGAAGCAATTTTCAAGAGGATGTACATGTCTATTGGAAAGAAACCCGAGAAGGGAAAATTTAATCCAAAGTTTGAGGCATGTGAGCCAAGATGAGCTCAAAAGAAATTTTGTACTCACTGCAAAATCAATGGACATTGGGTTGCAAAATTTTGGAGAGTGTTTCCAAATCTTCATCCTGGCAAGGGCAAGCAAGTTGCGCATGTACCTAAAGAGGAAGAAATCATGGAAAGAGTGGTGCAAGATGCAAACATACCTAATGCAACTCTAGAAGGAGAAGAAGTTCAAATAGAGGGTTCATTTACCTGGTTGGGTAAGAAATGGGCAGACTATTTGTCCAATTGAAGTTTGTAAATCTTTGTTTTGCACTAGTTGCATATCCCCATAGTTGGGAAATTTGTAAAAAGTGATATTCATAAATAAATCACTTTAAATGCAACAATGTTTTTCTTTGAGCATTGTCATGCTAATTTTGGCTTGTGAATAGTCATTTTTAATGGAAAATTTGGAAGTCAAGTTATTTCCATGTTGTAAAAATGCATTTCTATTTATGTTTTTAGAAATCATTTTCAAATTGTTGTATTAGTAGCAGCACAAGTAGTAGGATACTAATGTGTTATGCACTCAGTTGTAGGCATTCACTATGTGGAACTTGTTAGTTCAATTTTCATATTTTATTTTTTGGGTATTATCCTTGATGAGGATTTTGCAGAACATCACCTTGAGAATTATTCTTGGGAACGATGTTGTTGTGCATGGCCATAGTCATTTGTTATGACTTGGTTATCTTCTTATGGATGCATGCAATAAATGTCGATTTAGAATGTTGTTTGCAATGGTATGTACATAGCTATGTTGTGATCTAAGAACATGATTGAATGGAATAGATCCAAAGTCACGTGCCAAAAGCTTAACATGTAGATATTTTCTAAATAGGACAAGGTTATGTTCATGATAAATGTGATTCAATTGCATGGTGATATTTTGGGAATCGAGATAAAAATGAGGGTGAAGGATGTGGTGATAAAGGGCATTGCATGATAGACCTATGAAAACATCATACTCAACATGATTATTAGTGGCAGATCTAATGCAAATACCACTAGAGTGATATAAATAATGTAAAGGGGTAATGGTGTTGGAGTTCCCATGTGAGAAAGGATCTAACATTCGATAGGTGGAAAATGAAAAATATGGATGGGTGGCTCCACCTATCGAAGTGTGGGAGTCTCTAAGGTGATATCCATTGAATGATAGGAAAATTCAATGAATGGAGTGGTGCTTCTTATAACTTAAATGACACAGGGAATGGGTCTAAATGAGACCCTACAAACATGAGTAAAAAGTGGTTACTCATGATGAAAATACATACATGAGTCAACAAGTGTAAATAAAAGGTGGTGTCATAGTACAAGCAACAAATATGAATAAATTAAATTTAAATGGCCTTAATGTTGCATGGAAAATTTTTTCCTAGTGAAAAATCAGGGCAAGAAAATATGAGGAGATGAACTACTATAGGAGGCCTAGAGTCATCCCTTCCCAAAAATCCAAACGCGGGGACTAGATGGTAAGTGAGGCATCACATAGAGAAAAATGGTTCAATATAAGGTATCGATCATCTACTATATGTAATGTGAGAATGGCTCATCGGAGAGGTTGGTAGGATAAACTACCCAAGGAAGGAGAGGATAATCATCCTTACCGAGATATTTAGGGCCCAGGTCAAGAGTAGATAAAAATGAAGTGAGAAAGTGGGAAGAGGGGCCAACATGCCCCCAAGCATCAGATATTGACCCCCAATAAGTGATGATAGAGGGGAAATGGTCGAGTATGCAAAGGTGGCAATGACGTCTCCGAATTGATGTGTATGTAGTGTTATCCTCCTGTATGCTACAGAGTCACTAGGTGACTCTGGATTTTCTACAACCAGCTAAAGATAGCATTCCTTGCCTATTATCCATCTTTAGAAATCTCACTGCCTTCATTATCTTCATAAACCTTTTACACTATCTCTTTGTTTTCCTTCTAGTCACCCTGCTGCTCTTAAAGAATTTATTTTGGGCTTATTTCCTTCATTTTCACTCTCTTCCCTACCAAAAACCTCATTTCCCATTTTCCCCACTAAAAATCCACTTTAAAACCAAAAAGCCCCATAAACCCCCTCACCTTCATCCTTTTCCCTTATCTCATCAAAACAATATAAAAGATCCTCTTTTACATTGTTTAAAATATAAATATAAACATTTCAGACCCACTTTTACATATATTAAAAACCCTGTTTTAAATTCCGACCCTTTAATTCTTTAAACCCTCTCGCCTTGGTCGAAACCCTCCATATGACCCTTCCCTTTTCCTTAATAAAAGGCACATTTCCTTGTTTATTTAACCCCTGGGCCCCGCTCTTCACCAAACCCCGTGCCCCATTTAAAACCTACCACCTTTCCATCTGGACCCCACCTGTTTCGACCCTCCCATCCCTCCAAAACTCCCAACCACCATTGATCTTCTTCTGCTAGATCCAATGACCCAAAGCCCGTATCACAAGATTATATGCGAGGGGGATAAACAATCCCTGACTACATGAAATGGGTGGTATACCTCCGCCACGCGTCGATCGATGAATGGAATCACACATGATTCCCCAAAACCATTACCATCCCTCACACCATGCAAAAACCACCTTCCCACTTTTGAAAATCTCTCTCCCCTCTTCGCGCCAAAACTCCATACCATCGCCCGATTCAAACTATTTGGAGCCCTATGGCTTTGAGATGAAGCCCAAACCGCCATTTTAGACCTCCACCTCACTTCCAAAGCCCGAAAAAAACTGAATGAACGTAGAAAAGCCCTCCCATGCAGGTTTTAAACTCACAGTTTGTCTTATTGTGTAGGTTTCATAGTAGAAATGCGAGAAATGCATTTCAAAGGTTCAAAATCATTTTAATGAGTGATCTATTTGACGATCCAAAGATCGTGTTTCGTTGGAAAGACCAGGGACATCAAATCAAATGTAATCACCAATGAATCATGATCATTGGTGTTATCTAAACCCTCCAATAGTAGAAGATGCCTACCCTGCACAGTAAACATAGGCAGGGACACGGTGAGAAGACATAACAATTAGAAGACCGCAGCAGTGAATATTAAAGGTTTAACAAGATTAAATCAAGGATCAATAGACAAATTAAAGGGATTAGTCACAAATCAGAGATTCTTAACTGACTTTTAGTTTTGCTACCTTCACAACTTATTGTCATTTCATATGCCATCTAATCTAAGAAATCCACTTGATATAGTTAGCTTGCCCTATGAAAACCCTTGTGAAGTTGATGAACAATTAAATCCTTTTATGACTCCATAGCCCAATGGATTAATATTTCTCATGGTCTGTCTATTTAGCTAAAACACTCCTCCAATTAATCACACCATTTGATCTATCAACCTATCAATCAATCAATAAAAACAAACAAGTCCTTAGAACTTCATAACTAGCCTTACATCATAAAACAAAATCATAAAGACATATCATCTATAAAAAATTACATAGAGAGATCCCTCTCTGAGTCTAGGAAGGCTAGGTCCTAGGATTCCAAATTGGTTCTGATGTGGTTCCCTTTAGAGTTTGTTCTTTCCAATCTTGCAAATCATGGGGAGCAAACATAGTGGCGAACATAATCGAGATCGTTGAGTAACAAATAGCAAAATATAAACTCAAAAACTCAGAAAACCTCATTTTAAACTTAGATGAGTCAAGTGTTAGGCAAGAATGGTACCTGGTTGCTGATGGTGGACAACAGCTAGCCATAAAACAAGTAAAAATCCTCCACCTAGTGACTCCACTGGTTTTCACTAGGCTTGCTAACTCCACTAGTTTTTCATAGATTCCACTGGGAAAACTTATTTTATCATCAAAACATCAAAAGAAACCAGTTAAGAATACTTTGTGGATTAAGTATTTCTCTCATATATTGGTTTTTCCTTCAAGATTGTCATACTCTCTCAACCTTTTTGATTCTTGGGTCCAAGTCTGGCTTCTAGAAGAATCTGTACCAGATCACATCCTAACCCAAATCCTCCTGCAATAGTTGAGAATTCTGAAAGCATCCTTAGGAATTCTCCTATATCTAAAAACCAATTTTTTAGCAGACCAATCCACAAAGCAAGTTCCCTACCTGAAAACCTTAAAGACTTGCATAATATCCTATTTGACTCACCCATAGAACAAAGCTTGTCTAGGACTAGATCTCAGAGTTGGATAACCCAGATAGTTTTAGATCCATCCACCTTACAGAAGAATTCTGTTGTACTAACTTCATCCACCACTTTTCACCTTCCTATGATTTAACCCTGTACCTCCCTTTTTCAATCCTCCACTTGTTAACCCTCCATTCTTTCCCCAACCACAAATCATGGCAACATGGTATGCTCCCTTAGTTCTAGCATTGCCCTTATTTGTTCTACCACAGGACTACCAGTCCAAGATTCCATTATATGATGCTATTAGTTCTACTACTACTCAAAAACACATGGACAGAATGAATGACTACTTTTACCGACAAGAAATAGATGATGAAACTATTAAAATTAGAATGTTTGCTCAAAGCTTAGGGGGAGAGGTAAGAAAATGGTTTAAAGGCTTAACCCCTAATAGTATAAATGACCTCCCTGCTTTCCATCAACTATTCTTGAACAAATGGGAAGTCAAGAAGAACCCCTTCCAAATCTTATCAGAATATGAAAACATTAAGAGAAATGTTGGAGAGGGTGTCCAAGAATAATGCACTAGGTTCAATAGTGTATATAATGCCCTCCCTATACACATGAAACCTCCACAAGTTCTATCTCTAATGAAATTACCTGATGGTTTTGACTCAGAGATGGCTTATAAATTAAGAGAAAGAGAACCCCTCACATTAGAAGACATGCAAAGGGGAGCAATAAGTGTAGAAGCCCTGATTGCTAAGAGAGCTAGAATGAAAAATGAAAAAAGAGTCACATATAGGGAGGAAGTTGTACCCTCCACATCTGATACAAAGATTGATCAATTAGTTAAAACTATGGAAAGGATGGTGGAAAGGATGAATGTAAATGAGAGAGCTTACTCTAGAGAAAACCAAACAACTCCTCAAAACAGAAATCAAAATCAAAACCAAAACCAGAACTTCAGGAGAAACCCCCCTCAAACAAGACAAAGAGGTCCTAATTAGAAAATCAGACCTCCTTTCTGAGATAACTATGGTGATGAGGATGAGGGGGTAATTGAAGAAACAAAGGAAAACCACATAAATTTAATGGGAGTGAATAATGAGGATATTTTTTTCCTCACTGAGGAAGAACAAGGCATGTTTGCACCAAATGAGGAAGAAATCTTAGAATCTGAAGACTACAAACAAGGCTTTGAAAATGCCATCATGGAAGTACATAGACAGTATGACCTCAGGAGAAAGAAAAAACAAGATACTCCCAAAAGAAATACCTCTGAAATTTCTTCTAGGAAGACCCCTGAAAACGTTTCTAAAAAGACAGCAGAAAATCTACAAACAATGGTTGAAAGTTCTGATAGGAATAAAAACAAAAACAACCAACCTATTCCCAAACGCAGTGGTGACCAAAGCAGCACTATTTTTAGCTTTTTTAACTGAGTTTCCTAATAAAAACCAACAAGATGAAATTGTTGTTAAACAGTGCCTGAAAATACTGCTTCGACTATTTCAAAAAATCAGACACCTTTCAGTATAGAGAATGAAATTGCTAAGGTTAAAATCTCCTTTCCTCTTACTGAATTAGTCACTCAAGATGTATATAGATCCCAATGTTTGAAATCTTAAAACATAGGAGAAAATGCTGATTCTGTTAATTTAAATCATGACAAACCTGAGCTTTTGTTTGGACCAGAAGTAGAAGGTAAATTTCAAGAGGGAGGTGTTCCTCCATTTTATGTCATTTTAAACATCCATGAAAAAATTCTACATAATTCCATGCTAGATTCAGGATATTTACACAACCTTATGCCAAAGGTAGTAATGGAAATACTAGGCCTTGAAATAACTAGACCATACAAATATTTATACTCTTTTGATTCCCGTAGAGTTAAATGTCTAGGCCTAATCAAAGATCTATGTGTAAATCTAACATAAATACCAGCCAAGAGCCTGGTAATGGACATTGTAGTGGCTAATATTCCTCCTAAATATGTCATGCTCCTTTCAAGATAATGGGGAGCCCAACTCCAAGGCACCCTCCAAATGGACATGACCTATGCTACCATCCATGTTTTCAGCCAACCAAGAAGACTATATAGGGGAAACTCACATGAAATATATGGTTAGCAGTCAAGAAAGGCCAGATAACTCCCCCCTTTATTCAATTCACACTGATCTTGATTCATTTATTCTTTACAGTGATGAAAACATTAATGAACAAACAGCAGAAAATGAGAAAACAATTGAAGAAGAAGAGGAAAACGAGAATGAACAGCAAAACAGTTTGTCCAAACAAAATATAACAGCAAACATAGTGACAACCACTGTTACACCATTTTTTGGTCATCTAACCTACTATCATTATATGGACCCAAGTACACCATGTAAGACCAATTTTACCCTAAGTAAAATTACTTTCACTATGTAAAATAACTTAATAAAACACATTTTTTAGGTTGTTTATGGTCTAAACAGGAAACCCCAAAAGGAAATATTAAACAAACCTATATTTGTTTGATTTTCCTCAAGGAATAATTAATTAAACAAAAAATTAATTATTATTCCTGGTCATGTTTAACCCAAAACAAAGAAATTAATTAGATAAATCTTTATTTATCTTATTATTTTCTAGGAATAATTATTTAAATCTTATTTAAATAATATTCCTTGTTAAATATGACTAAATCACCCATAAATAATTAAATAAATCATTATTTATTTGATTATCTTTTAACCACTTCCTTAAAATGATAAATAAATCATTATTTATTTATTATTCACAAATAAAGGGATTTGACCCAAGTCAAATACTTTTTCCCTCCAACAAATATAATAAAATATTCCATAAAAGGTGGATCTAGATTTGGTTAATGTTATTTTAATCATGCACCAAGATCCAGAATGACTCAATATTTTGTTATAAATAGGAGGGTTTCTCCTACCATTCTTCACCTTTTGTTTCCTATTAGATCACTCTGGATCTGTACTCTTGGTCTGACTTTGAGCCATTATCATTATCAAATTTTCCATTATTTGCTGTGTGAGCTCCCTTTGAGTTCTATCTTTGCCTGGGTTTTCTACACCAACAAGAGAGAGAAATACTAGATCTGAAGTGCTGAGGACTTCCAAGAACCCATCCCATTGAGGAGAATTGGAAACACCTTCTTGTTTTCCTCCCAGGTGCCCCTAATACAAAAATTCTTTCAAAAATATTATTCTTGTCTTGTCTGTTGGATGTATGGAGCAAAACCTTATTTTTACTACTTAATGTCTCTTTATGCATAGATCTGGATTTTTGCAGCATTTGTATTGATCAACTAACTGCAGATCTGAAGATATCGGCAGCCATATTTGATGTTAGGGCTATGAGTTATGCGTAGCTAAAGTGGTCTTTTTTCGTACACTTCGACAAAAGATTCATCCTAACAACTGGCAACTCCACACGAGTTTTCAATTACGACCACTGTCATTTTTCATATTCCTGCATATCCAGCTACTTCAAACCCTAGGGTTTCTCTTCAGCTTTTTTTTTTCCTATTTTTATGTTGTTTTTCACCCATAAAACCCTAAAAAATTAAAATTTCTAACTTCCATGTGTTTCTGGCCCTATTGCGTAGGTAACAGACATCAGCCGCAACTGAGACGAAAACTTTTCTAAATCTTCCGCCGTATTTATCGAGAGCTTCAGTCGCACTTTTCACCGAAATCAGGACTGACCTGTGTCGCACTGTACCGAGATCTCGCGACTCGCATAGAAAATGTGTAGCCGGAACTGCGGACCGCCGCTTTTTCCGCTATTTTTCTCGCAATTTTTTGGGTTCTCGTTTCCGTCGTGTCGGTACCGTCTTAGCCCGTCTAGACTTGTTTCTGATTTTTTTTGCTCATCTAAGTGGGAACCTAGCCCCCTAAGGCTTCAGTACCCTCCACTTTTGGTGGAAGAGTTTTAGCTGTTTCAGGTGTCTGATTTTTCATCATTTCAGCCTTCCCTTTTTCAGATCTGATACCTCCTTTTTAGATCCCTTTTAATCAGCCCCTCTCCCTTTCAAATCACCTCTTGAGGTTTTGTTTGGATCTACCTTTAGGGCCTCCTCCTTGTCCCTCCTGCTTTTTGCTGATTTCCTCCTTTTTTACAGCCACCTTGCCTCTGCCTCTTGGCTGTGTTCTGCACCTCTTTTCAGCAGATTTTTCCTTTAGATCCCTGTCCCTCCCGACCTTAGATCTATTGGCCTCTTTTTAGTGTGTTTTGACTAGATTTTTTCCCTCTTTTAGACTAGTTTTTGAGAGACCCGCCTCCTTGGGTTAGATTGATGCATTGTTAGCTGTTAAATTCCTGTTATTTCAGTATTATATGTTGTTCACTACAGGCTTATTTTCAGTTATGCAACACACTTTTTCTTTTGCTCTCAAAACTTCTGGGTTTAAAAATTAAAATTAACGCATGCCACATAGTCACCCTAAGCGAAGAAGAGCTTGTTAACACCGCCTGGAAAAGACTTTAAAACATTGTAACATCAATTAACACTGCACCTCTCTACACTTTCGACATTTTAATCACTTGATTCTGCACCTCCCTGCCCTTGTTGGTCGTTCTTCTTCCCCTTGTGCCGTGCTTCGTTTCCACAATTGCTTCCCCCAAGGCGCACCTCCCGGAGACTTCTTGGCCTTCACCCTCAGTTTCCGGTCGATCGACCTGCTCTGTCCCGCCGTCATCGAGCCAGTCCTCCTTCGAGTCCGCACTCTGACTCCTCTTCTGATTCCTTGGGTTCTCCTTTTCTTTTTGGTTCTCCCCCTGTCACCTTCACTATGTCTGGTCCAGGGCCTAATGCTAGCGGAGCCCCCGGCCCTAATTCTGGAACTACTACTAGCAGAACCGCCACAGGAACTACCTCGGCCACACCCTTGCTGCCATACATCGCAGGCCTCAGCCTCCCCGATTTCAATCAGTTGATCAATGACCCTATCCGCCACGATGTTGGTTGGCCTGCTATGCCAACCAAGCTCCCCTCTGACATCACTAAGTTCGAAGGCCTTGCTGGAGAAGATCCAACCAACCATATCCGATCTTTCCACATGTGGTGTTCCTCCAATTCCATTACCGATGATTCCATCCGTCTTCGGTTGTTCCAATGCTCGCTTACGGGCGAAGCTTCTAAATGGTATGTTGATCAGGCCACCTCTTCCCATACCACCTTTGCGACCATTGCCCAAGCCTTTTTATCTTATTTCCAGCTCCCTCTCCGATACGACACTGGTACCGAGATTTTGACTTCTTTCCATCAATCCTCTTCAACCCGCCTTTCCACTCATGTCCAGGAATGGCGGAGAAGAAGGAGCTTATGTCGAGCTCCCGCCTTTGAAGATCGGGTTTATATGGACTGGTTCCTTCGTACTCTCTTACCTCCCATTGGAAAAGATGTCTCCTCCCATTTCCCTCAAACCAAAGAAGCTGCCCTCCAAATAGCCTTGAAATATGACCTGATCTACGCTCAGTCTGGTAATGTTTATACCGTCCTTCCTGACCTCCCCAGGCCCGGTGGCGCTAACGCCCCGGGGGCATCTCATTCTGCCAACGGTATCGTTGGAGCCCTTTCTCATCTGTATGCTCAACCTCCTATGGGCTATGGTCTCCCTTCGGGAGGGGCCAGCACCTCTAGCACTTTTCCCCCTCCAGGTAGCATGTATCCAGCATACGACATGCCTCATCCTTTTGCCCAACCTCCTGCTTACCTCAATGTTGCCCAACCTAACCATTATCCTTATCCACAGCCTAGTGCTCCAGCTCCTCCATCATTTGCACTTCCACCTCCCTTTCCTTCTCAACCCCAGCAACCGCACCTACAGCCCCCTCCAGGGAAGGTATTTGCACAGCAGGGCGCGACTAATCCCCCTTCCTCTCAAAGAAGGTGGAAAGGCAATCAAAATCAATCCTCCCCTGGTACTCGTGGACCCAATCCTCAATGTCTTGACCCTAACATTGCTAACCAGCAACAGGGCACTCAGCCCAAGCCGGACAGGCCTATTCGCACAAATAAGCCTTTTTCGTGTTGCGGTGTTTACGGTCATTACACTCACGATTTTCCCCTTCTACCACAGATGCGGCAGATGTGGGAGTCTCAAGCCACATTGTGAGGACAACATACCTCCCCCCATGCTCCCCCTAATGTGGCCACTACTCAACCGGCTGTGTTTACTGATCCTTTCCCCCAGCAAGGATTCATGGTTGCCCAACCACCTGACGGACAGGTCGCCACTCAACCTTCCCCTTCTAGTTCCTGCGATTACCAGATCCTCATGATGAACTATGATCCATCTCCAACCGTCGACCTTAACCTTCAAACTCGGTCTCGCCAGTACCCCAAGCCTCCCGCTCAGTCTGCCTCCGAGTCCCCTTCTTCAGGTTCTACAGAGCCTCTTTCGACATCCAATGGTCCCTTACATATCCCTCAACCCAAATTTGAGGTTCATACCAAGATTCCTAAGGGACCATTACGCCGAAATGCTGCTCCTGGTCGATTTTCTCATTCGTATAGCATAGTAGATGATTTGGCGCAGTCTCCTGCTGCCATTTCCACATTGGAACTCCTCCAGTCGTGCCCTTCCCAAAAGAAGGCTCTACTATCTGCCATGGGCGTTATAAATCCTGTTGATGACCCAATGATTGTTTTCAACACCCATCAATCAGAGCATCCTCCTCTTCCTACTTCCATAGCCTTCCAAATCCCAGTCAAAATCCAGAACGCTAACGTTTCTCGGTGTATAATTGATGAGGGGGCATCCACCTGTGTGATGTCCGCTTCGGTTTGGAAGCAACTCGGATCTCCTGAGTTTTCCCCTTCCACGATCACCCTTTGAGCGTGGGATGGCCACGCCTCCCAGCCCATTGGCCTCTTCCATAATTGTCCTATCACTCTTGCAGGCAAGACTATTTGCGTTGACGTCGAAGTCATCGACTCCCCTCTAGATTACAACATTCTCTTGGGGCGAAGCTACACCTATGTCATGTCTGCTGTCCCATCCGCGGTTTTTCGCAAGATGTCTTTTCCTCACAATGGAAAGATAGTCACCATCGACCAGTTGACATATCATGAGCCAAAGTCTCAGAACTCCTCTAAGACGACCATCTCTTCTGTAGCCAATAAACAAACTGTCGATTCCTTGACCAGTTTCTCTCCCGGCGTCTACAAAGACTCCTCTTTGCTTGGAACTTTCCCTGGTCTCCCTCCTCCTCATGTCTCTGATCCCAGCATATCAAATGTTTGCATGATGAAATCGTCTCGGGATACCCTTAAGCGGCCCGCTTCAGCTAGCCAGCAACCTCCGACTCAACCTCGCCCACCGCAACCCGCTCCTAGCCATTCATCTCCGCTAGCCGGACCTCCTCCTTCTGGCCCTCCTCCTACAGCTGGTATCCCTGCACCCCTCTATCCTCCTGGGTCGGTTCCCCTAGGCCTCAACCATCTCGAAGTCATCCCTTCTGGTCATTATCCCGCTGGTCAGATACCTTTCCTTGCTCCCCCTCCCGGAGTTTATACGGTCCCCATCATGGCCACCCTCTCTCTCCCCAACCTGACCCTGGGTATACCCATCTGGTACCTTGACCCTCCAGCCACTACCCCACCTGGTCACCCCAAACCCTACCTTGCTTTGACACCGGTTCAACCAGTCCCCCTCACTTCCTCCATTGCCACTGTGCCCCCATCACCTCCACAGGACCCTTCTCCTGTCGTGACGGCTCCCAGGAAAAAAGGCAAAGCTCGCAAGGGGGCACCCAAAGACAAGGCCACCCTGACTGACCCAGCCCCTCCTCCGCCCGCAAATCCTTGCGCCTTGTGTGATGTCATCGATCACGCCACCCATGCTTGTCCTGAATTGCCCCGTATTCAACCCATGGTTAAAGTCGTGTTCCCTGAGTCTACGGTCCCTAAAGCCTTTGTTCCTTCCTCGTCCATAACCAAGAACCCCAAGATTCTCCGCACCAACAAACCCTGTGCTCTGTGCGGTGTCCATGGCCATTACTCCCACCATTATCCTCACCTGACGCATTACCGCGCCTCTTTAGAGGTAGTTCGAGAGTATGAGGTTGAACAAAATCAATCCGCCTCTCCCATACTTACACAGTATGCTTCAGGTCAGTCTGAGGATCCACTCGCTCCCATCGACATTCCCCCCCATGATGTCTAGATGTCGAAGCCTACTACCACCATTTTCTACCTATCATCCTCCATGAGACCCTCGGGGAACATTCCCTCGGATTCCTCCCCTGTTTTTTCGCTCGACCCCCCTTCAGCGACCACCCTGGGCTCAACATCTTTTGCCCATCTATTTATCTGTTCCTCTGTCATCCCCCATGACGATCCATATGTTAGCCTTTCTTCCTATACAGATGATCTAGGTAGCTTTGCCGCGTCATGTGGTTTCCCTTCCTCTCATCATCCCCTCTTTTCCCGTCAGGATGCCCTCTTGGAAGCCTTCTCCACCCATGACCTCATCCTTCCCGCCCATAAATGGGATAACACCACCCGTATCTATGTTGACCTTCGTAGCCCGAGTCCCAGCCATACCTCCTATAGCCCTCATATACCACCATCTAGTTCGTATATGAGTCATAGCCATCCTGCCCATCGCACTCCCTCCCGCAGTTGCCGCTCGATGTCTACTATACACTCACGCTACCGTCATTGTTCCTCCTCCTCCCATTTTTTTTCTTGTAACACTATTCCGCAGGACCTCCCATCCCCACCCTATATCGGTTACGCCGATGGTGCAAGTCGTTACTCCCGGAATCTAGCCTCGGCAGGTTGGGCCATTTTCACCCCCTTGCATGCCCTTGCTCTCTCGAACGGGGTCTGCATTGGTACTGCCACCAATAATCAGGCCGAATATGAAGCAGTGCGTGGTCTCTTAGTCGATGCCCTCTCTCATCGCATCCTCCATCTGCATGTTTTTTTAGATTCCCTACTTCTTGTCATGCAACTAAATGGTGTCTATCGTGTGCATAATCCTATCCTCTTTAGACGATATTTACGAGTGAAACTCTTGATACGTGAATTTGAAACCATAACTTTCAACCATGTACCTCGAGAACAAAATCACTATGTAGATAGCATTGCAAACCATGTTCTAGATTGGCATTTATCACACGCATTTTATACAAGAAAATAACATTCATAATCATTAAAAAATATGCATATCCATATTATGTGTCACAAAACATGTGTTTAGAGTCCATCTACTCTGATACATATGACATGCCCATAGCATGTTACAAAAAACTCAAAACTGGGGGCACCACCTGTCCCTACATACACACTAGGGGGCACCACCTATCCCACACCTAAACACTATCTGGCAGATCCCGAGCCAATGGCTCTGCTCCTGCAGCTTGTAGATCACGTATCCCCTGACCGACCATCGCCATGCGCCGCATGACACCTCGCCATTCCGAGGGTAGACCAATACATGGCTCTATGTACTGGTCATCTAAGTCTTGCCACCCGCGCTCTGAAACACCGGTCAGCAACCTCTTGCATCTACGGTGGATGTCCTTCAGGAGGGCGGCTGCATCCTCATTATGCACCGCTCTCGATCCACTCGGGCCTGCAGCTCCTGATGCTGCCGGTCGTCCCATATATCCAGTCGGTTTTACCGGAGCTATATCTGCATACCAAAAGTACATGAATCAGTACCCTATCTACTATTCAATAACTTTAATATGCCCAAAAAAGAGTAGTCACTTGTCACTTACCATCGGGTCCCCATACTCGACCAGGCGGAAGTGGTAGGTCCGGATCCCCACAATAACTCATCCCACTATAGGGATAGTTGTCTATGTATAACGGCATCTGATCCCAATGGGCAAAGAACTCAGGTCGAAACACCCATCCGACTGCCCCTCCTCCTCCTCTGCACAGTAGTCGCCCCCACCGGCGCATCCTGAGCTCTCTCGGGCCCCCATCTGGGAGCTGTATACGAGGTCGTAAGATTGGGATCTTCTCAAAAAAGAAGGAGCACAATAAAGTCCCATACGAGCAATCGTGGTTCACTTACTGCTTGCAAAGCGAAAACTGTCGTTTTAACGACACCAACATCATTTGGGCCCACCCATAGTAGGTCCCACTCAACACACTCTCCACAATCATCATCTCCCCCCCTGTGATGTGATGGAGCGCCTGGTTGCCCAGGATCCGCAGCACCGCTGTGGCCACTGCACGAGTCTCTAATCTCTCTAAGTCCCCGATCGGTATCCGAGTCCCTTTGACTTGGAGACCCGGTCGACAATGTTGCTCCACAAACTCCATGATGTTCTGCCCCCGCGGTAACACTGGCTGCGTATTTCCCACCATCCCAAGTGGCGGGAGACCAATCAGGAAATACAGATCCTGGACTGTCAATTCGATCATGTGCCCCTGCACTACAAAGACCTCATGATCTGGATCCCAATAACTGACAATCCAGGCCAACAAGGGCTCCCCAGCTCTCATCAAAGGGTTCTCCAAAAACTTCAGAACCCCAAATCTGGCCAATACACGACGGACACCCTGATCTACCTGGATCTCTGACCATAATGTACCCAGGTCTCTCTCTCTCCAGTTGACCCGTATATCTGCCATATATGGACAAACACATCATCTTTGTCAGTATACAGATAGGAAACACTGTAACCAATCACAAAAACCCAAATCTCAGCCCCAAAATAGCACTGAAATCTCCTTCATCCTCCAGGTCGCACTTTTTTGCCCAATCCTGGGATAGGTCGCATTTTTTGGCTCAAAACCTGCTTCCCAGGTCGCAGTTTTTGGCCCAAAAAGTGCGACCCGACCGTAGCAGTGAAAGAGGGTTTGTTCCTGAGATTCTGGGCCCTAATCTGAACTTTCAATCCATCAAAATGAAAGAGTAAGGTTAGGCCTCTTACCTGCAACTGACGGATCTCGATTCCACCGGTCGGTTTGTCCGCTATGCTCGATGCAAGATTTAGGGCCTTCTCTCCTCTCTACATTCACCACAACAACACTAGAAAATGAGTGAATTTGGAGGGAAAACTGCCTTATTAAAAGAGAACCCTTGTTTTTTCTTTCGCCTAATGCGACCACACCGTAGCTCTGTTTGACAAATCGTCTGAACCATTGGAAAGCTCTCACCGAGCCGTAAAATGCGTATCTGTTAGTTTTTGTGATTTGATACTTCACCAGGACACATTTTTTCCAAGATGGATCACTTCACCTCCCCCCAAAATCGAATTTCCTCACTTACAACACTTGTACTTGGGGCACCACTTTGCCTCCATACTTGTCTTTGTTCGTGTCGATTTTCGTCATGAGATACCATCTTGTAATCATGTTTTCATGGTCCCCCATGGGACCTTTTCTGTGTGGCAGCACCATCAAGTCGCCCTTGTTTAGAGCGTCCAAGTTGAGTCATCATCGCATTCATGGAGTCTATCCCGAGTCCCTTTGTACCCCGCTATAGTCCTTCATCCTTCATTGCTTGGTCTTCCTCTTGTGTCGCACATTATGGCCTTCAGTCCCACTGTCCCCTATCCCTTATGATATCGTGTCAGTCGCTGCCATGTCATTCGTGCCCTTTATGCTCTAGCAAGGGAAGTCGTCCATTCGCTACTCAGTCCCCTCAATTCCACCATCATCATTGGTATTAGTCTGTTCGTCGCTCTACTATTTTCTCTCGTGCCTTAGTTGAGGATCTCTCATTGCCTCACCAATGGTGGACCTCCTTCTGTCGACATCAGCTCCTTCATTCCAGAAGACAGGTCTAGAGGGCGGTGTACCTTGGTTCCAGCTTCCACTCTTGTTCGGTGCCTCGGATCAGGCAAAGGGATCTCTCCTTTCCCTTTGACTTGATTGTTTCTCCACTCCAGCTCCTTTCAGCATGATCGAGATCCGTATGCTGGATGGTTCAGTGATGCAGCAGTAGCTTTTGAGGATTCCCAGGTGTGTGTGAGATGTCTCAGCCCTCATGAGGGGGTGGCCCTGCAGGTAGCCCCCCACATGCTCGGATGACCTCTTCATTGTAGCCTTCGATGCAGCTCCATATATTTGATGATGTCGGCCTTAGCCGCTTGCAGCGCCTCTTTGATTTGCATATATCAGTTAGATTTTGTGAGCCCTTCCCTACTTATAGGGGGCATTTGGGTTGTATTTGTATCTCATGTACTCAGATATTATTGTATAAGTCCTGGCTGTTATCCCAGGCACGGCATTTATATGGGATCTGTTGGGGCCCTTGTTTTTGAAATCTTGGTTTGAACATTTTGAATTTTGACCTTTTGAGTTGCGGCATGAAGACACATGGCAATCACGACCGCATCGCAACTACCAGGAGTCGCAGAGCTATCAAGGTGGCGCGGAAGTATGAGATAGCTGAAGAAAGAACACGCACAAGTACAGATGAAGAAAACAATAGCAGAAGACAGAAAGCGGAACACGCAGATAACAGGAGAGAAGCTAGAAGCAGCTGAAGAAAAGACATAGAGGAACTGATAGTCGCGATAGTGGGTGAATAAATAACAGTCACCCGGCTGAAAGAGGAGGAGGCTGCAGAGGTTGTGAGGCTCGCGACAGGAGAAGAAGCATAGAGCGACTGCGGGAAATCATGCATGAAACTTCTATGGTTCCTAATCTTCTCTATTCTACCTTTTTGTTCTGTAAGACATCTGTATCAGAGTTGTACACTATCGCTGAAAATGCTATGTAATCATGTGCTTGGCCAAGAGATTAATATAATGAAAGGTTGTTGTCTCAATAAGGGGTTTACATGCATGTAATGTGTTTATGCTGGTTTAAAATTTTGTTTGCTAATGTCTGAATGCTTCTTAAGTGCTCTTGCGTGCATGACTCTGTCTATATAATCGATGCATTGTCCATAATGAGTTGCGACTTTGTTCCTTGCCATTGATCTCATCCCCTTCTACATGTGGTTGCGGCACGCCTCGGGTGAGACTCACTGCTCTCCGGAGTAGGGTGAAAATGCCGGCGTGATCCTAGACTACATCGGACCCCTTTGTTGGCCATAAATCCTGAACCTGGGTCTTGTCCGCGAGACCTGACTCCTCGCCAACAAATGGTTCCGTTGCCGGGACCTGCATGTCCTGAGGGGACCTAGATCATGGTATCTAGGATTTTTGAAGGAGAGATACGGCGATGGTGGGATAATCATCTCGACCAGTTCATTGCTCAGCAAGCAGATCTGACCAAGAAAAAGGAGGCGGTGATCAGGGAGCTCGTCATTTTCTCTAACTCAGCCAGTGATACGTACGAAATTTTCTGGGGAAGGTTCCCTACCGACCTTTACAATTGGTTGCGGATATTACGAGCGACGGTGCCTCGAGAGGGCTTGCGGAAGATAAACCGCAGGTGGGCGCACGAAGATCTGGTGGCGCTGCATCGGGTGAACACTGAACTAACCCGCGCGGTGGATTTTTGGGTAAGGACCACGTTGGAAGGATACACTGTGGAGTTTTCTGCTGAGTGCTATCAATCTTTCTCGAAGGCCGAGGTTGTCTTCCACGCAGGGCCAAGAGGGAAGCTACTTAAGGAGATTCCGCTGTGGATTAAAGCTCTGATGGTGGATGAAGGGTTGATTGAATTCCACAAAACGAGTATGGAAGCGTAAACCACCCGTGCTGGGGGAAGGGTTGAGGGGACCGATGCTACGTAGAATGTGAAAGCGGGAAGCGGGGAATGGATGTTGAGGCCGCACGCAAGTTGAGGGAGCGACGTGCGCATCGGCGGGCACAGATCGCCGATAGGTGGCAAAGAAGGGTGATGCGAGATTTGAAGAGATGGGAGATCGAGGAGAAAAATCAGAAGGAGGCGCCTCAGAGGATAAGGATTATGGACGCGGGTACCCAGGGATGAGAAGGGACAGCTGCGGGAGTGCAATGGGTGCATGGGAGCCCAACGACGCGAGGAAGAGAGATGGTGACTAGCGAAGACGATGAAAAGATGCAGCCCGAAGAGAGTTCCGATGACGAATGGCACGGCGTGATGCAGCGGATGTTTCAAGAGCAGACGGCACTCACCTCTCCAGGCAGCCCTACTTCCCACATTCTGCATGGCCAGGATCCCTACCTTCCCTGGTACTGTATCAACCTTTAAGTAATATTTTCATTCAGTTACAAGCATTGAGTCAGTCATATAGTAGTTCATCAGCGTCAATAACGTCTGGTAATAGCAGCGTTACTAGTAGTGTTGTATTCCCTAGTGGAACCATTACGCAACCAGGACCTGGAGGATTTATCCTGGTCAATACTCCGCAAGTACACATGGCTGGATCTTTCACCCGGTATCCAGAGTTCTCTGGCCGGGGCAATGATGATGTAGAGCAACACTGGTATCTGTGCGAAGCCATCTGGAGGGCTCAGCAGACGCCAGATGCAGGGAAGTTAATAGAATTCCAAACCACGCTCAGAGAGAGGGCTCTGCGATGGTTTATCAAGTGGTCCGAGGCTCATCCTAACCCCGTAATTGTGGACGTGAAGCGGGATTTTGTCCGCGAATTCAAGCTTCCCCAGACAGACCAGCAGGGCCTGTCAGAGCTGTGGGAAATTAAGCAGAAGGAAGGTGAGACCGCGTGGGAGTTGATGCGGCGATTCAAGGATGCGATCGGGAAACTCAGCTACCCGATCAATCCAAACCACCAGAGGGACTGGTTCATCAAGGCTCTGCTTCCCTTGACACGAACCCCTCTCACTCAGCAGAAGATTGATAATCTGCAGGACGCATTGGAGCAATCCATGAAGATTGAAGCCATGGCGGGCTACCCCCATGAATATCGGGGGGGGGGAGGGGGGGGGGTCGGCCCCGCAAGATCCTTCTTTGATAGGGTTGCAACACCAGATTTCCAGCTTAACTGAAAAGCTCAAGGAGCTTCAGCCAGTGAGACCAGCGCGACCAAATGTTTGGTGTACTCATTGCCTGGTCGAGGGCCATGTCGCAACCGAGTGTCCTCGGTTGCGCGGCGCAGGAGCAGGACCCTCGGTCGCACCAATCCAGGGGGGTCCACCGCCTAGTGGCGGCGCGGCGATGAACCCACAGGGAGTCTACCAGCCGCAACAGCCTTACGCGGGGTTCCCACCTCAACCGGGTTCCTCCACCACAGAGTACTGCGAGATTTTCCGGACGCTGGGGCATCCTCCTCGGATGTGCCCAATACTACAGAAGTAATCCATTGTCCCAAACAATGTGTACTATGAATTTTTTGTTTCCATGACTCACAACACTGAGCAGTGCAGGGCGCTCGACGCACTTGCGGATCGATTGGATCGTCCCACCTACAGGGTGAACGAGGCCCCAAGGGGAAGAGGCGGCGGCATGCGGGGAGGCCGCACAGGCGGACGCAGTCCGGTGAAATGTTACAACTGTGACCAAGAGGGTCACGTGGCTCGAGAATGTCCCCTTCCGCGACGACCCTAGTGTTCCCAGTGCCGGGTGAACGCCCATGCCACAGAGGACTGTCCAAAGCTCATCAAGAAGTGGGAAGAACGGGCGAGGCAGAGGAGAGCGAATCTGATAAATTCAGAGCCGCGAGGGACCGCGACCCCAGACATGCAGAATGTCGCGATCGTGACGAGGGGCGGGAAGAAAAATGGGGAGGACGCCCACGGGAAGGAGCCAGCACGAGTGGTTCGGCCGGCATCCCCGAAGATGTTAATCAGGCCCGAAGACCAGAAGAAGTATTTCCAGGAGGCAGTTGAGGCGTTTGCTCAGCTGCGGGACGCGGGAGGTCTGGAGGAGCCCGTGCTTCCAGAATCTAGGGCGCAGAGCATTACAGGTACTGTGATCGAGGACTGGCTCCAGCTATTCCTCAGGATTGTTGACAATGCTGCGCTGCGGCAGCAGCTTAAGCATGCGTTGGAAGGAGCATTACAGGGGCGTACAGGAGTTAGGGATTCGGCGAACGCTGGCCCTCAATACGTGCAGCGCGTCAAGCGGAACAAGCAACGAACGGGCGAAGAATTCCGGCTTAACACGCAGGTTGCGGGATTCCAAATCACCGATACCATGCTGGATTTGGGGTCCGACGTCAACATCATGCCACAAAAGACGTGGGAGGCCCTTGGAAGGCCACGGCTGGCCTACTCGCCAATCCAACTCAGGATGGCGAACCAGTACTGCATTCTGCCAATTGGCCGGCTCGAGGGTGTCGAGGTCGACATTGTGGGGGTGAAGACATACACCGATTTTGAGGTTATTGATATCATGGGCGACAAGGATCCTTATCCTGCCTTACTCGGCATCGACTGGGCTTTTGAGAATTACGCCATCATCGACCTTAAAAAGGAGCTGATGATTTTTGAGGATGGGGAGGTGCGGGTCACCCAGCCCCTTGACCCGTATCAGGGCCCGCGATATACGGAAACAGTGGACAATCGGGAGGATGCTCAGATGATGGACCACCTTTATCAGATGACTGCAGGAAAGCGGGACGACTATATTAACCCGACCGCGACTGTCTCTGTCAGTTGGCGGAGTGTGCAGAGCTCGGAACTCGGATCCGAACTTGCGTGGGAAGACTGGCAGCAAGGGGGGTATGAGACCACCACGCGAAGATGTGCTACCATTTCCCAAGTTCGGTGGGTGGGGACTGAGATCCGCGGATATCCCACCTTGTCAAACATGCAAGCTGTCAATACTTTTATTACCAAGGTGGAAGACACGGTCCCAGACGAAATCCGGATGCCACTTTTGGATGTGGCCTTGCAATCCACGTCAGCCCGGTGGTGGAAAAATCACCGCAACACTCTGTTGCGATGGGATTGCGTGGCGGATGCTCTGCGGGCGCGCTTTAAAGAGGATGAAGGACCTCGCAGTATTCTTAAGTATCACGGAACTTCCGACCCGCGAAACCATTTGCGGGCCTGTGAGGAGCAGTGGCGCAGCACCAGGTACCCTGAGGAGCTGTGGTTCCACAGGTTTATCCACTCCCTGGATACAATTCCCCAGGCCTGGTACCTGGAGGAAGAGCGGAAACGGGGAACCCGCTCTTGGCAGGAAGTCACAGACAAGTTCGTTCGGTGTTTCTTGATCGAAGGGGAGACGGCGCAGGAGTCTCGGGCCCTACAGGCAATCAAGGAGGTCTTGTTTTTCTGCCATCCCAAGCCCGACGGGGGCCCGGTTGTGTCACGCCCTGAGGCCAGGCGCGAGTTGGTTTGCCACCGGATTGACGGCAATCCGGATGATGATAGTCTGGAGGACCTCAGGCATCTCTATTTTGACGAAAAGGAAGGCGAGCGGAACATCAGTGAAGAGCTGACGACTGAAGGAGTCCATTTACAGCCACTAAAGACGAAGAATCTGAACATTGGAACAGACGAGAAACCCAAGCTGGCAACGGTGGGAGATTACTGGGACGGGGAAATGACAAAAGAAATTTTCAGCCTCCTCCGGGAATACGAAGACTTGTTCCCGTCCTCGGTTGCAAACCTGAATGGGATCAAGGGAGACCTTGGCGAAATGCGCATCGTGCTAAAACCGGGGGCCAGGCCGGTGAAGCACCGACCCTTTCGGCTGAACCCACGTATCAAATAAAAGGTCAAGATGGAGATCGACAAGATGTTGGCTGCAGGTCTTATCTTCCCAGTAGAAGAAGCAGAGTGGGTGAGTCCCATTGTCATCCAGAACAAGAAGGACAAAGCGGAGATACGTGTCTGCGTAGACTACTGGAGTCTGAACAATGCCTGCATCCACGATCCGTTTCCCACTCCTTTCAGCGATGAAGTTCTAGATCATGTTGCGGGAAATGAAGCCTATTCCTTCACTGATGGGTTTTCGGGCTACCATCAGGTGCGCATTTCCGAAGAAGACAAAGCAAAGACGACATTCACCACTCAGTGGGGATCATTCGCATACCACGTTATGCCGTTTGGTCTGAAGAACGCACCGGCTGTGTTTTCCCGGATTGTAATTGCTGCTTTCCGGGAGTACATTCACAAGTTCCTGGAGGTCTACATGGACGACTGGACTGTCTACAGCCTGTTGAAGAAACACGCCACCCTTTTGCGTATTATGTTTGACCGGTGTCGTCAGCTGCAAATTTCCTTGAACTTGAAGAAATGTATTTCTGCAGTTCCATTCGGCACACTCTTAGGCCACGTGGTGTGCAAGCAGGGGGTCTGTGTCGATCCCTCCAAGGTCGCGGTCATAGTTCACATGGAAGCCCCCGAAACCGTGAAGCAGTTGCGTGCACTGCTCGGGCACACAGGATATTACAGGCGGTTTATCCGCAACTACGCAAAGATTACGGCCCCTTTGGAGAAACTGTTGCGGAAGTCAAAAGTATTCCAGTGGACGGAGGAGTGTAGGAAGGCCCTTGACACCTTGAAGGAGAAGTTGGCGACGGCGCCCATACTTGTTCATCCCGACTGGGATAAGCAGTTCCATGTGCATATCGATGCGTCCGGTATTGCACTTGGGGCTGTCTTGGCGCAACCCGGGGAGACGACAGTTGACCACCCCGTCTACTTCGCCAGCCGCAGGTTATCGAATGCGGAGAAGAATTACACCACGACCGAGCGGGAGGCGTTGGCGATGGTTTACTCCCTCTAGAAGTTCCGCCACAATCTTCTGGGTGGAAAATTCAAATTCTTTACGGACCACTCTGCATTGAAGTATTTGGTGAATAAGCCTGTTTTGGAAGGACGGATCTGTCGCTGGCTTCTACTTTTCCAGGAATTCACGTTTGAGGTGATTGTCAAGCCCAGCAGGTTGAATGTCGGTCCCGATCATTTATCTCGGTTGGAGACGGGAGAGAAGGAAGGCTCGTTGGATGATCAGTTGCCGGATGTCGACCTCTTCCGAGTCGAAGCCGTACCGGATTACTTGGCTGATATTGCCACTTATCTGACCACGGGACAATGCCCTCAGGACTACACCCCGCTCCAGAAACGCCACCTGGTTGTCCGGGCGGCCGACTACCAATTGATCGCGGGGCAGCTATACAAACTGGGCCTCGATGAGGTGTTGCGCAGATGCGTCCTTGACCACGAACGGGAAGCGGTAATGTGGGAATGTCACAACAGTGTTGCGGGAGGGCATGTGGGTGCGAAACCCACCGCAAGAAAGGTGCTTCAAGCTGGCCTGTGGTGGCCGACAATACATGCTGACTGTAAGGCCTACGTGAAGCGCTGCGATGTTTGCCAGTGGACGGGAAGGCCCTCTCACCGGGACGAGCTTCCGCTACACCCAGTGCATGTGTTGCGGCCGTTCGAAAAGTGGGCTGTCAATTTTGTAGGTCCCATCGCCCTGATCGCCAGACACTCCAAGGCCCGGTACATCATTACTGCCATGGATTACCTCACCCGGTGGGCTGAGGCGGCGGCGGTACGCGACTTCTCGGCAGAGACAGCTTCCCGGTTCATCTTTGAACACATCATCAGCCGGTTTGGCTGCCCACGAAGCTTAACCAACGATCAAGGTACGCATTTCATTAACGCCACGGTCAAGTCACTACTGGACACATTTATGATTTAGCATCATAAAAGCAGCCCATACCACCCGCAAGCCAATGGTACTGTGGAAGCATTTAACAAAATTCTTGAAAAAGGCTTGACTAAGATTTGCAATGCTCAGCGCGACGATTGGGATGAGCGTCTCCCAGCGGCATTGTGGGCCTACCGGACCACGGTGAAATGCTTGACCAATCAGACGCCATTCCAGTTGGTGTATGGCCGAGAAGCTGCGATTCCCGCCGAGTTCACTGTACCCAGTCTTTTAATCGCTACGTCTCTTCAGTTCTCAGAAGAGGAGTCACTTCGGGAATGCCTCCAGGAGCTACAGGAGCTGGATGAGGCCCGATTCCTGGTGGAATTCCACCAGAAGGTTCAGAAGGCCAGACAGAAAGCGTGGCACGACCGCCACCTCAAGAACAAAGCCTTCCAAGTTGGCGACAAAGTTCTCTTATATGACAGTCGGTTCCAGAAGTTTCCAGGCAAGCTCTAGATGCACTGGTTGGGACCCTACTTTGTCATCGAGATCCACGACTCAGGAGCCGTTCGGTTGGCACAGCTGGATGGTACAGTTCTCCCTGGGTGGGTGAATGGCGCACGCCTGAAACCCCACCAGGAGTAGGTACCTTTCACTTCTCATCAATAACTCTCGCACCCGAGAGCACCCGTAGCGTAGCTTAGTCGAATAACTCTCCCGCAACCGGGATGAGCGTAGGGAGTCTTTTCCGTTCATAGGTAGTCTATCAATAACCGCTCAGTTGCGGGGGCAGCACCGCAACCGACTGTGGTCGGGGCGGCGCCCGTCCAGTGTGTCATCCTTGTAGGATCCCTCCACGTGCCAGTGTCAGTCCAGGTCATTTCCATCAGTCCTTTTTGTCAGTCTGTAGGATCGCTCAGATTTTCATCATAAATTACCATAAGTAGGTAGTAACCGTACCATAATCATTTTCCATCATCCGCAGTTCCCTCAGCCATCGCGTCCGCCCATTTCCCCATGCCGCCGTCAGCAACTGTCAGATTACACACAGGCATGCGATCGATCGCACGATTATCGCAGGCAAGAAGGCCGGCAGGAATTAATTGTCGTTATGGGGTCTCATCAACTCCGCTCGTGCCAGGTGATGACATAACTTGCATGGTGACCAACAGCACGAGAATGCCGGACCAGTTCAATTTGGCAATTGCAGCGACACCAGAGCGGTTGAAGTCTCAAAACGCACTGCACCAAGACAGAAGCTCCAGGCGAATTCTCCAGGTTTACCAGCGCCGTGCCAAAATGCCAAAGGCTCTCCTATCCGTTGCTGAACCAGCGCTGGACAGTCGGATCCACAAAACAGAGTCGCTGGTTGGAAAATATGACAGTGCAGCGTTGATAGATGCCAACCTGTCCGACTCGGTCGAATTCCCCTCCCTCCATTGGCAGACATATATGGAGCATCACTACACACGAGGCAGTAGCTCAACCAACCGAATGCGACCAAAGTACAGGGGCCTCCAGCAATCGTCCCTGATGAATTTAAGAACTCTTCCTGTCTTTGGGACTACCGGACCGGCCCTGCAATGCACCCGGTTCCTCCTCAGCCGAATTCAGAATGGGTCCTTGTGGCTAAACGAGGAGATCCCCATTCACGTTGAAGACATTCATCAACTCACAGGGTTGTCTCAGAATGGCGCAGATGTCTCCGCTGCCGGTCAGACATCTTCCAAGCGCGCACGAAATTCGGGTGATACAGACCTCTATGCAAAATATGGCACTCGCCGGGGGGGGAAGGGCGCCAAAATTGATCTGATTAACAAGACAGAGATTCAGTTCGCTTGCTATCTCATTGCTAGCAAGATGATGCGGCATTATACCAAAGGAGAGTGCACCTTGGATACCATCTCCATTGCGGAGCACTGTGTCCAAGGCACCAGGCTGAATTGGTGTTCTTTTGTGCTCAAAGAACTGTTCGCGGCATGCGAAGAGAATTATAAGCGCACCACTAGTTTCATCTATGGTTACCTGATTGTAGCTTTTTCCATGTGGAAATGGCACATTCCTCCTGTCCGGCTGCTGGCAGAAACTACCGCGAGCCAGCCCCTCGCGATGAATTTCACCCCGTGGCAGGTGTCCTCTGACCCCAGCACTAAACAGGTGAATGCGGAAGCATTTCGGGCTTGGTACGAGCTAATGATAGATGTGGTGGCTAACCAGCAACGGGTGCCCAGGAACCTATTGGACGACTATAGTGAGCAGGTATGGTTCGGGGTAAGCCATAGGCACACTTACCTCCGCCCCACTTGTGTGCCGGAAGCCACCTTCCACATGGCGCCGCTCAAATTCCAGCTGGACGATGCTACCTTTTACCGCGAGGTCTCTGCGTGGCCGAGGGTCACAAAGCACATCCGCGACGGGATCCCCAGATACAACTTTGAGCGGATGCTGCCGACGCAACGGCCTGCCGAGACAGGCGCGGCAGGGCCCTCACAGGCCATGACGGGACCTTCTCAGGATGCAGCCGGGACCTCACAGGAACTCCCCGAATCACTGGTCCCCGTCGTACAACACTTCAATACTCAGGTACGAAGTCTCAACGTGGCGACCCAGGTTATTTCAAGCGGTGCTCCGTTGTTTCCTTTATTTTCTGAATTCCAGCTTAGTCGTTCTCTTTCTCTATCCCATACTGCCCCTCTCACTTCTCCCATCCCTACCAACTTATTCACTTCTACCAGCCCCATCATCACCCCAATGGGTGAAACGGGCCCGGGACCTGATCAATTAGACCCCCCTCCATCCAAGCGGGCCCGCACCACCATCACTGATCCGGTGGTGGACCTTACTGATGACGATCCGCCACCCACTCCACTCACAGGAACATTAATTCCGGAGGAACCCCTTATCGACCCCTCTGAATTCATCAATATTCGCCTCCCCCATACCTCCTCCACACCGTCCACCGCTCCCTCCACCGTCCATCCACCTGCCACTTCATCCGTTCCATCAAACTCATCTGCCACTGTATCCGACCCCCTTATCCGGGAACTCTTTGGAGGAAACCATGGGGCTGAAGTCACCTCTAGTACTGCGGCCGTAGTACCACCAGTCGACCCCGTGGCCACACCCCAGGGTTCTTTCTCTACTATATTCACCCGGCTGGCCAACATTGGGGCCGACTTGGTCGAGGCTCCGCCTGAGCATGCTGACCCTCCCCCCACAGGCTAGACCACTCAGCAAGAACGGCCAGATTCCGACATGGGCACCTCAACGCAGCAACAGACACCGGTGTCCCCTCCTGAGAATTCCAACAGATCAGTGGCCAGTGGGCAACCTTTGCAGGAGCGAATGCCGGAGCAGGGCGCTTCCGGCACTGCCAACGTAGAAACATGGGGTACAGCCCAATTGTACCTATTCATTCAGCGGGCGACCCTGTAGGCCGAACAGCTTCATTCGGAGCTGCAGCAGCGGTGCGATGAGCAGCACCACTAGATCATAACGCTTACTGAACAGCCCGACCAGCTGACCAAGGAGAAGGCCTACCTGCAGGAGCAGGTCACCATTGCCGCTCAGGCGTTCTCAGACCTATGGCCTGCTGTAAGGGCTCACCATGCCCCACTTCCTGACGATATAGCGGAGAGCAATGTGGTCGTCCAGGCTTACCACATTCAGTCAGCCTTCACTGGTCTACGCAGGGAGAATCAGGAACTTCAAGCGGCGTTAGCCGCATGGCCCGCGCTCCCCGACCCACAGATTGTATATTCCGAACAATTAGCAGCCAAGCAGACCCAGGTAGCTCATATGCAGGAGACCCTTCACTCCACAGCGCGCGAGGCTTACGACCTCCTGCAAAGTCTTCAGGAGTGTTCACTCGCCCTCACGGTCAAAACGCAGCCCATCTCCGCCCAGCTGCAACAGATTTCCAGGGAAATTCAGGAGACCACAGATCCCGCGCGGTTAGATCAACTATATGCCCAGGCGGCCGAGCTTGAGGTTCAAATGCAATAGACCGAGGCCAACTCAGCAACGGCCAAGCAGATAATTTGGGAAATCCGTCCGCCCATTCAAGCCAGTGCCAAATCAATACAACAGCTAGCTGCAAAGGCCGAGACCCAGCTTACCACAATGTTCGGGGCTGTCCCGACGAATATAGAGGAGGCCGCTGCCACCAGGACCACTGAGGAAGCCGATTCGCTAATGCAGGGATGGCAGCAAGCTGTGTCGGACTTCACTGGGCTCAAAGATATAGCGCTCCGCAGGGTCCCGGAGTTGGGGCACTTGTTTGAACAGCCGCTTGGAGGAGCACAGCAGGAAAGGGTACGAGACGAAGGCACACAGGCCGAACAGGGCACGGGATACAGCGCGGCAATGGAGGTGGAAACTGTCATTTGTGATTGACTCGGGGACGAGTCAAGGAACTGTGGTCGGGGCCTGTTGGGGCCCTTGTTTTTGAAATCTTGGTTAGAACATTTTGAATTTTGACCTTTTGAGTTGCGGCATGAAGACACATGGAAATCACGACCGCATCGCAACTACCAGGAGTCGCGGAGCTATCAAGGTGGCGCAGAAGTATGAGATAGCTAAAGAAAGAACACGCACAAGTACAGATGAAGAAAACAACAGCAAAAGACAGAAAGAAGAACACGCAGATAACAGGAGAGAAGCTGGAAGCAGCTGAAGAAAAGACACAGAGGAACTGATAGTCGCGATAGAGGGTGAATAAATAATAGTCACCCGGCTGAAAGAGGAGGAGGCTGCAGAGGTTGTGAGGCTCGCGACAGGAGAAGAAGCACAGAGCGACTGCGAGAAATCATGCATGACACTTCTATGGTTCCTAATCTTCTCTATTCTACCTTTTTGTTCCGTAGGACATCTGTATCAGAGTTGTAAGCTATCGCTGAAAATTCTATGTAATCATGTGCTTGGCCAAGAGATTAATATAATGAAAGGTTGCTGTCTCAATAAGGGGTTTACATGCATGTAATGTGTTTATGCTGGTTTAAAATTTTGTTTGCTAATGTCTGAATGCTTCTTAAGTGCTCTTGCGTGCATGACTTTGTCTATATAATCGATGCATTGTCCATAATGAGTTGCGACTTTGTTCCTTGCCATTGATCTCATCTCCTTCTGCATGTGGTTGCGGCATGCCTCGGGTGAGACTCACTGCTCTCCGGAGTAGGGTGAAAATGCCGGCGTGATCCCATACTACATCGGACCCCTTTTTTGGCCACAACTCCTGAACCTGGGTCTTGTTCGCGAGACCTGACTCCTCGCCAACAGGATCCTTCATTGTATTTTTATCTGGCTCATGTTTATGCCGGCTGTACTTTATGGTTCGGTCCCTTGTCTACTGGACACACTATTCTTTTGTACTTTGTCTCGGCGGGCATAGGTATGCCTCCCCCGCCGCCTTTAGCACAGATACCCTCTCATAAAAAGAGACTTGTTGCACCTACAAGTCTCGTCTCCTCAGGGTCTAGTTCTTCAGCACATTAGTCTACCTTACATTTCTCTCTCAGACTTCCCTTCTTGATGTCTAGTGATTGAGTTCTTACAACATACTTCGGTCATACGATTTGCTCCTAACACTCGCACGCTGGGGGGAAATTTGTTACACCATTTTTTGGTCATCTAACCTACTATCATTAGATGGACCCAAGTACAACATGTAAGACCAATTTTACCCTAAGTAAAATTGCTTTCACTATGTAAAATAACTTAATAAAACACATTTTTTAGGTTGTTTATGGTTTAAACAGGAAACCCCAAAAGGAAATATTAAACAAACCTATATTTGTTTGATTTTCCTCAAGGATTAATTAATTAAATAATAATTTAATTATTATTCTGGTCATGTTTAACCCAAAACAAAGAAATTAATTAGATAAATCTTTATTTATCTTATTATTTTCTAGGAATAATTATTTAAATAATATTTAAATAATATTCCTTGTTAAATATAACTAAATCACCCATAAATAATTAAATAAATCATTATTTATTTGATTATCTTTTAACCACTTCCTTAAAATGATAAATAAATCATTTATTTATTTATTATTCACAAATAAAGGGATTTGACCCAAGTCAAATACTTTTTCCCTCCAACAAATATAATAAAATATTCCATAAAAGGTGGATCTAGATTTAGTTAACATTATTTTAATCATGCACCAAGATTTAGAATGACCCAATATTTTGTTATAAATAGGAGGGTTTTTCCTACCATTCTTCACCTTTTCTTGCCTATTAGATCACTCTGGATCTAAACTCTTGGTCTGACTTTGAGCCATTATCATTGTCAAATTTTCCATTATTTGCTGTGTGAGCTCCCTTTGAGTTCTATCTTTGTCTGGGTTTTCTACACCAACAAGAGAGAGAAATACTAGATCTGAAGTGTTGAGGACTTCCAGGAACCCATCCCATTGAGGAGAATTGGAAACACCTTCTTGTTTTCCTCCCAGGTGCCCCTAATACAAAAATTCTTTCAAAAATATTGTTCTTGTCTTGTCTGTTGAATGTATGGAGAAAAACCTTATTTTTACTGCTTAATGTCTCTTTATGCATAGATCTGGATTTTTGCAGCATTTGTCTTGATCAACTAACTGCAGATCTGAAGATATTGGCAGCCATATTTGATGTTAGGGCTATGAGTTATGCGTAGCTAAAGTGGTCTTTTTTCGTACACTTCGACAAAAGATTCATACTAACAACCACTATAAACAACATGATGGGGACCATAATGACCAACATAGTGATAAATCTGAAATTGAACCTCTTTGGAGTATGATTTTTTATGGTTCCTATGGAAAAATTGGTTCAGGAGCTGGTATATGGGTGCGTAACACATAGAACAATCATGCAGAAGGTCACTCATACAAGCTAAACTTTCAATGCACAAGTAACATAGCTGAATATGAGGCCCTCCTCCTAGGACTGGAATTACTAAAGAAATTAGGAGCTAAGAGGATAATTGTCCATGGAGATTCATAGCTAGTCATTAGGTAGAGTAAGGGAGAATACACATCTAAGCATCCTAGATTAAAATCATATAGGGATGATGCCATTGACCTCTTGAAAAAATTCACAGAATATGATCTCACCTTTGTCCCTAGAAACCAAAACATCCTTGCCAATGGTCTAGCCTTTGCTGCCAGCACATGCCAAAAACCTTATCATAGCAGACAATACACTGTACAAGTCAAATATAGACCAGTAGTCCCTGATAACATAAAATACTGGCAAGTTTTCAAAGGAGATAAAGAGATATAATATTTCCTGCAGTCCAAAAATGAGTTTGAAGTGCCAAATTCAGACTCAGAGTATGAAGAAGATTTCTCTAATGAGGAACAATATTACAAAGAAGAACCTTTTGATGATGTTGATATAAATCTGTTAACAAAGGCACACGTACATGAAACAGAGATGTGCACTAATTTAGAAAAAGAAGATTTTGAAGTGTTGCAGTCCAATAATGACAATTTGCCAAAGGGGTTGGTTTCTCTAGAAGAATTGTTTGATTTTAATGATGTTGCTAGGAAGCCAAAAATGGAACCCACTAAAGATGAAATAGAAGAATGTAATATAGGCAGTGAACAAAAACCCAAAATGATCAAACTGTCTAAAACACTGCCAACTCATATAAAACAAAAATATCTTGAGCTTTTTAAAGAATTCACTAATGTTTTTGCTTAGAGTTATGAAGATTTAAATTCATATGATACTAATATAATCCAACATAAGATCCCTCTCAAAGAAAACCAGAAGCCCTTTAAACAAAAACTGCGCAGAATAAACCCTGTGCAGCTACCCCTGGTTGAGAAAGAAAATAAGAAAATGTATGATGCTGGAATAATAGTCCCTCTGAGATACTCACAATGGGTTTCAAATATGGTATCAGTGAGGAAGAAAACAAAAGAAATTAGGCTATGCATAGACTTCAGAAATTTAAACAAAACCTCCTTAAAAGATAACTACCCTTTACCAAAAATGGATCACATCTTACAAAGGGTAGTAGGGTCTAAAATAATTTCTTTGCTATATTGATTTTCAGGATACGATCAGGTGTTGGTACACTCAGATAATCAACACAAGACAACTTTCACCCTAGGGCACCTTCATGTATGTTAAAATGCTCTTTGGGTTATGAATGTTGGGGCCACCTTTCAAAGAGCCATGGACATTGCTTTCTCAAAAGAGATAGGTTACTTCATTGTGATATACCTTGATGACATCACAGTCTACTAAAAAATAGATGAAGAACACCTAGATCACTTAAGAAAAGTCTTCGAAAAATGTAGAAAGTCTGGTTTATCTTTAAATCCCAAGAAAAATCTGTTTGGCCTTCAAGAAGGAAAACTTCTAGGCCACATCAAATCTGAAGAAGGAATCAAGATTGACCCAAAAAGGATTGAATGAATATTGCAAATCAGCCATCCTAGAAACATCAAAGAGCTGCAATCTTTCATTGGGAAGATAAATTTCTTAAGAAGTTTCATACCCAACCTTGCAGAACTCCTAAGAAACATCACAAACATGCTAAAAAGAGGAATATGAGTCAAGTGGACCATAGAAGAAAAGAAATCCTTTGAACTGATAAAACAGACACTTACCCAAACATTGGTTCTAATCAACCCTGATTTTACCAAAGATTTCATCTTCTCCTTTGCATCAGAACATACAATTGATGTTGTCCTACTGCAGAAAAACATAAAAGGACGAGAACAACCTATTGCATTTTTCAGCAAGGAATTAAGAGATGCACCTCCAAAATACAACATAATGGATAAATAAGCTTTTGCCTTAATCAAGGCATTGAAAGATTTCGGAGTTTACATTTTGCACTCACACATAATTGCATTTGTGCCTCACACGGTGGTAAAAGACATCTTAACACAAGATCCTGATGGAAAAAGAGGTAAGTGGATTGTTGTTATATTAGAATATGATTTAGAAATAAAGCCCACTAAACTAATCAAAGGACAAGGACTGGCTAAACTCATGGCTGAAACAAACTTTCAAGCACTAGACATAAACATGATCGATGCATTAGATTAACAGGAGGAGTTGGAAACTCTATCCATTGAAGAATCATTTTTGAATTCATCTTGGTATGCTGATATTTTATATGTGCTTTTTAATATTAATGTTCCTCCTAGTTTTTCTAAAACAAAGGCTAGATTCTTAAAGTTGAAAGTTGTAAACTATTGTATTTTAGATAAAGTGTTTTATTGGAAAAATGTTAGTGGTCTATGGCTTAAATGTTTGCCTGAGGATGATGCAGAGAAGATCAAGTATGAGCTTCATGAAGGAGAATGTGGAGGCCACCTCTATTGGAAAACCACTGTCAATAAAATCCTTAGAGCTTGTTACTATTGGCCCACGCTCTTTGAAGTCATCTATAAAATAGAAATTGCCTGCCACAAGTGCCAAATCTTTGAAGGCAAGAGAAAGATGCTGCCATTTCCTTTACATCCAATTTTTGTTGAAGCTCATTTTCAACAGTTGGGCCTTGATTTTATTGGAGAAATCCATCCTGCCTCATCTGCCCAACACAAACGGATCCTCACTGCAACTGAATACTTTACAAAATGGATAGAGGCCATCCCTTCTAGAACTACCACAGACTCAGAAATCATCAAATTCCTCGAAAATCACATTTTGTCTCGATTTGGCTGTCCTAGAAAGATTATCTTGACAATGTTGTTGCTTTTAGATCCAAGAAAATGGTGGAATTTTGCCACAAATATCATATTACATCGGGCCATTCAACAACTTATTACCCTCAAGGTAATGGGTTGGCTGAATCCTCAAAAAAAAATTTGGTGAACATCATCAAAAAGTTGTTGGAAGAGAACAAGAAATCATGGCACAAAAAACTAGTACATGCACTATGGGTAGATAGATTAACAAATAAAAAATCAATTAGAATGTCTCCCTATCAACTAGTGTATGGAGCAGATGCAATTTTTCCAACAAGTTTAGGGGTGCCAGTGATGAAGCTAATCCAAGAAGCAAAGTCTGAAGAAAATGACATGCTAAGAAGAATAAACCAAATTGTCTAGCTATAGCAAACCAGAGAAGAAGTGTATAATATAACACATCAAGTGCAGGAAAACATCAAGAAGTTGTTTGATAAAAGAACCAAGGAAAATTATTTCAACATTGGTGACAAAGTGCTGAAGTGGGACTCAACAAGAGAAGACAAGGGCAAGCATGGAAATTTTGACAATCTATAGAAAGGTCCATACATCATCCATTTTGTAAGAGGTAACAATGCAATTTTCCTACAAGAAATGGATGGAACAAAAGTATTTGGAGGTCCTGCCAATGGTAGGATGCTCAAGCATTATTTTTGTTGAAGATCTTGGTTTAAAGATTTATTCATTGTATATAACATTATTTTAATAAAAACCAGAAAAGTGAAACACAAAAACAGAGAAAATAAGAAAAGAAGGCAAAAAAAGAAAAGGTAAAGCCCCATACCCAAAAAAGAATACTTTTGAAAGTGTGCAAGTCCAAATGCCACTACTTTTGAGAAAGGAAGCCTTGTTCAGTCATACAACCTAATCATGATTGAACAGATTTTAATTTTTTTCTGATAAGTTAGTAAATGAAGAATTTCCGAACTGTTTAAAATTGGCTTATTAGTATATTGATAGGAAAAGATATTGGCTCCAAAGTGCGGATATGAACCAAAGAAAAAGAGAGGGATTCATCATAAATTCCAAATTATAGCCCTCAATTTTTTTAGTTTTACTTTGTGCAAAATAAAATCTGTGTGCAGCTTGTCCAAAATTCCACAACTCATGAAAAATCAAACTGCTTAATCTTGATTTGGTCATGTTTTCAATTTCATGATTAATAGATTAGAGAATGGAAATATGTCAAACTGTTTAAACTTGACAGATAAGTATATTAGGTGGAGAATAAAAGAGCTCATCAGTCTAATCTAAGCCTTTGGATGATATAAGTGTAGAAATAGATAGTTTCCTGTTTTTAAAAGAAAAATGATGTCAAGGGTTTGCGAATCTAAATCCATCCAAGTGAAGAAAAAATGCTAGGAAAAGTATGATGGGAAGGTAGAGCTAAGTTGAAGCAATCAAGTTCCTTTTCCAGATTTTAGAGATCACAGCTTCAAATAACAACAACAAATCAACAATTGAAGAAAGAGAAATCTGCCAAGTACAAACAAGTCACTGGTCTACAAATTCCAGAGATTTGAACTCTAAGGTTCTTGACACCTCCTAAAGGAGCTTCCCTCCCCAGATGGAGCCACTGTTATCCCCCTGTATGCTACAGATTCACTAGGTGACTGTGGATTTTCTACAAGTAGCTAAAGATAGCATTCCTTGCCTATCAGCCATCTTTAGAAATCTCACTGCCTTCATTTTCTTCATAAACCTTTTTTACTATCTCTTATTTTGCCTTCTAGTCACCCTGTTGCTCTTAAAGAATTCATTTTGGGCTTATTTAATTTATTTTCACTCTCTTCCGTACCAAAAACCTCCTTTTCCATTTTCCCCACTAAAAACCCACTTTCATACCAAAAAGGCCCATAAACCCCCTCACCTTCATCCTTTTCCCTTATCTCATCAAAACAATGTAAAAGATCCTCTTTTACATTGTTTTAAATCAAAATATAAACATTTCGGACCCACTTTTACATATATTAAAAACCTTTTTTTAAAGTCTGACCCTTTAATGTTTTAAACCCTCCCGCCTTGGTCGAAACCCTCCATACGACCCTTCCCTTTTCCTTAATAAAAGGCGCATTTGCGTGTTTATTTAACCCCTCGGCCCTGCTCTTCACCGAACCCCACACCCCATTTAAACCCTGCCACCTGTCCACCCAGACCCCACCTATTCCGACCCTCCCGTCCCTCCAAAAATCCCGACCATCGTTGATCTTCTTCTGCCAGATCCAACGACCCGAAGCCCGTATGGCAAGATTATATGTGAGGGGGTTAAAAAATCCCCGACCGCATGAAATGGGCGGTATACCTCCACCACACATCGATCAATGAATCGAATCACACCTGATTCCCCAAAACCATTACCATCCCTCACTCCGTGCGAAAACCACCTTCCCGCTTGCGAAAACCGCTCTCCCTTCTTCGTGCCAAAACTCCATACCGCCACCCGATTCAAACTGTTAGGTCCTCGTAATTTGTTAGATTGGTAGAACAAATGAACAGGGGTAACATCAGACCAGTCTTTTGAGTCCTAGGACCTAGCCTCCCTGGACTCAGAGAGGGCTCTCTCTATGTTTGTGTAAAGGATGTATCTTAATAGCCTCTTGGGTTTTGATGTTAGTGTAGTTATAGGGATTAATGTTTTCTTGTTTGTTTGGTTGGTTGGATATGTTGTCAAGGATAATAGGTAGAGTAAGAGAGAATAAATTCATTGGGATATGGAGTCTGCAAAGGTTTTGAAGAGTGAAAAACATAATTCAAGGGTGTCTCAAAGGGAAATTTAACAAGGCCAAATGGATCTAAGTAGGTTTTGGGTGGGTGCAATGAACATAGAGTTGTGAATACAGTAAGTTAGGAGAAATCAAGGATCCTTTAACCTACTAAGAACAAGAAAAAAGCTTTCAGTATGATAGCAAGCAAAACATGAAGAGCAATAAAGGATTCTTCAATCAAACAATACTAAGCAGACCTCAAACAACAGATAAGTAAATTTAGAGAGAATTTAAGGATTATATGAACATTACTTGCAAACAAATAGACATTTAACATAACATTTTAGTAAATACTAAAGAGCATTTAAGAATTCTTTATCTAAACTTCAAGGAGGAAAACATAGAAATCAAAAGAGGCAGGCACAAGTAGGGTGCCAAGAAAGCAACTCTTATTCTCTATTTATGTATTTTGATCAAGGAAACCATAAACATAATGAATAACTGAAGGAAACAAAGACAAAGGTGGAAAACATCACCATATAAACAAGCTTTATGAATCCTAAGATTGTGCTCAATCCATGGATGCACAGTCCAAAGCCATCACAAGACATCAAAAACAAATTTCACCAATAAACTCCAAGTCTATCTCATATTATGCTCAGAAAATATCCAACATATACAATGAGGCCTCAATGTTGTATTTAACTATAAAATAGGACCAAAACCCTAACTAGGGTTCCCAAAATGTCATAAATACTCATAAATAATATTTATGTCCAAAGACACCATGCAAGGCCTAAGGCATAAAATATCTAAGACAATAAATGAAAAATAACTCTTAACACCTAAATTTGGAGTGATTTGCCCAAAAATCCACAAAAATATCCATTTTCCATAAATGAGTGTCTTTTGTTGACTTTTTCACATAAGGGCGCAGTAGGGAGGTCCAAGGGCGCAGCGCCTGCACGGGAAAACTGGGTCACCTTGCAGCTGAATTTTTAAGGTCTTCCTGATGTCAGAATGAGCTCCGTGATGGCTCGTTGGAAAGCCTATCAAGTATACTTTACAAATATTCCCTTGTTTTTCTGATTAGACTCCATTAACCTTTTCAAAAACCAAAACTCCCAAGGATGCTAAAGACGCAATGCCAGCCCTGAAAACAGGGCAGAAAGGTGAAAATTTTCATGTTTTTTGGCCTTTTGGAGGACCCAAACTGCTCCAAATGATCTAAAATTTGGTGTGCATGATGCCCTTGGACTGATGAATCCAAAAATGTAAAATTTTCCTCCAATGGATTCCTATAGAAAAGTGTAGCGCCAAGGGTGTTGCGCCCTTGGCCCTCAAAATCAGTCAAAAAACCAAAATTCTCAAAACTTGCCAAAATTTTGCAATTATCTTCCTCATGGTGTTTGGGATGCTTGTAGAGAAGCATAAGCTAGGATTCCAAGGTTTTCTTGGTATTTTTCCTCCTTGAGTGCTTGAATTTTGGCAAGGGCTCTTTTGAGCTTGGCCCTTGCAATTTGATTTCTCAGGGCATAGTGCTTGGCCATCTTCTTTGGAGGCCAAGGTCCCTTTGTGTATTTGCTAGCTGATCCTCCAAGTATGTGTTAGCCCTCTCTAACCAAGGTTCCTGATCATATTCAATCTCCATGGCAAGCAACTTACTTGGAGTGAGCTACTCTGCCAATGTTGTTTCTTGCTCCCTCTCTTTGGCCAAGGCCTTCCTTAAGCCCATTTTTCTAGGCCTTCTTCTAGATACTTGCCCTTATTTATCTTCACTCTCATAAAAGGCACCCAAGACTTCATCAAGCCTAACTTTGGTCCTTTAAACCTCTTTCCGGGCTCTGATTTCCCTGACTTCATAACTGGCTTTTTGTGACTCCAAATTCTTGTTCTCAGTTTCATAATAGTGGATGACATTCCTAGACCTAGCTAGGTTGGTTTGAAAATATTTGATTTGGGTATCCTTACCTTTGAGCAGCATTCTTGTGACCCTTGCCTCGTTCTCATCATCACTGTCAACATGAATGATTTCAAATTCCCACTCGGTCTCATGTTGATCTTCTTCTTCTTCCTTCATGACCTTCTCTTTGCCTTTGTCCATCTGCTTGGTTGAAGTGGAAGGCATGGTCCCTTGCTTTTTAGAGGCAGAAAACACTTTCCTACGTCCTATTTGATAATTCAAAGAAAAAGGTTCAATTTTTCTCATTTTGGTGCCTTCACCATTGTTGCCATCATGACTGTCACTATCACTGATATCCTTACTGTCCTCATGGCCATCATGATTGCTTCTTGATTCTTCCTTATTGATTTATGAATTTTTGTTTTCCTCTTCCTCACTGATATTTGTTTCAATGATATCGACCTCAATTTCTTCTTCTTCACTGATTTTGGCATCTTCATTTTGTTCACTAACTTGTGGGCTGTCATCATCACTGATATTGGCATCATTTATATCAGTCTCACCTTCATTGTCTTGACTGCTAGGTGCTTCATCATCTGTTTCTGCCCTACTGTTTACCTTATTGACATCAGCCTAATCATTTTGTTCCTCATTCTCACTGATATCTACCTCCTCTGAACTATTGCTATCATGGCTCATTTCTTCATTGTCTTCTTCTGCCTCTTCATTGTTTTCTGCACCTTCATTTTTCTCCTCATTACTGCTAGGAGCCTCATTGTTTTCATTGTCATGACTGTCACCATGGCTCTTTGTTTCACTACCATGTTCTTTAATTTCTTCCTCTTCATTTCTTCTTGCCTCAGTATTTCCAACATCAGCCTCACTTCCTTCACTGCTATATTCTTCATTATCATCTCCTTCATTGACTTCTTCTTCACTTTTGTCTTCACTTCCTTCTGCACTTCTTTCTTCATCATTTCCCTTGTCACTGTCATGAACCTCACTGACATTTTGGCTCTTAGTACCACTTCTATCATCATCATCATCCTCTGCCTCAATATCATGGGAGAGGCATTAAGTTCCATTGTGTTTCTAGGTTTAAACCTATTAATCCTCCCACCTCTGTGTTGATGCCTCCTAGGCACTTGGCCTTCCCCTTCACTAGCACTGCCTCGTTCTCTTGACATTTCGATCACCGCTGCCTTTGGAAACCCTATCCCTACTTATGAAATGGGTGTGGGAGAAGGTAATGGAGTGGTGATGAAAAATGGCAGCTTTTTGCAAGTGGAGGAGTGAATGAGTGAGGGTAGGGTGTATGACTGTGAGTGAGAGGAAAAATCAATGACTACCCTTGCTGAGTTGTAAAAGATCTGCTTGGACACACTTTTCACTTATGTCAATCTTGCAATGAGAGAGAGTGATGTAATTTCAAACTGCTTGCAGTGTAAGGGACAGAGCTATTATGCTTTGATGTATGACCAATCTCAAATCAATTGTAACCACCTCAATTTTCCCCTGTTTTGACTGATATTCCCTTCATAGGCAGATGAGGAAGGCTTAATCAATGTTCTTAGGCATGAAATTTAGGTTTTCAACCTAGGGTTTCCTTATTTTAATCAAATGATAGCAAAAACCTTAAAAGGGAGTTTGATATTTTTCACTTACCCTTTAAATCTTCTTTAAAACCTTTGGAGGTAGTTTGGGAAAATTCTGAGTTGATTTGAGTGAAGGAGCTGGTGTGGAGGCCCTCCTGGCCAAACGCGCAGAGCTTGAATGGGTTTTCGGGTTGTCGGGTTGGCAAGGGTGCAGTGCTGAACGGGTTGAATGAGTTGTCAAGTTGGAAAAGGCGCAGCGCTGAACGGGCTGAACGAGTTTTCAAGTTGGCAAAGGTGCAACACTGAATGTGTTTGTTGGGCTTGTCGATTCCTCCGGGTGAACGTGCAGCATTCGACCGAATATGCATTGCATTCTCACAGGCGCGTAGTGCCATGTAAATTTGAATGAGGAAACTGCCCAGGCAAGCAGCGCACGATTCCAGGCGTGCAGCGCACGATTCCAAGCATGCAGCACAGTCCTGAACGCACAGTGTCGTGTATACTTGCCCGAAATTGATCTGAAATTCACAGTTTTTTTCCTCCGGATGCCTTTGATGATTTTTGCAAGTGAGGAATGAGTTTTTGAAGTGTTACAAAAGTTTATATAGCCCTTGAAACTTTAATTTAACCATGAAACTCACTTTTCTAATGTTTTTCAAGCCTTTGTCACTTTTACTGATATTTCTCTTACCTTTGCTTGCAGGTGACATGAAAGACATTGAAGTGCATTTATTTCTGCTCTTTGATGATCGACATCTTCATTTTGTCATTTTGGTGATTTAACCACATAGTAAATCCTTTAAAAATTTCCTTGTCCTATACCTCGGAATTCGAATCATGCCCTTTACCTTCTTTAGTCATTGTTGATTTGTAAGAGCCTTTTAAAATACTGACTTGGTTTTCTCTTACTCCTTAGATAATGCAAATTCTCCTTTGACAATCTTAGTGAGGGCTGCACATAGTGGCATCTTTAAGGCTGTGTTTTTCATCATAATATTCAATCTACTTTTCTTACTTTTTTCTCACTAACCCCTTTTACATTGTTTACTCTGCAGGTTGCTGAGATGATGAACTTGACCTTCTTTAATCTTGGGGGCTTGATATGTTTTCTTTTGACCCCTTAGAAACTAAAACACAAGGCAACACCATCCCAATGCTCCTTTGACATGCATTCTGGAATTAAACAATGCCCTTTACCTTCTTTGGCCACTTATGATTTGCAAGTGCCTTGAAAACAATGATTCTCCCTTCCTCATTGATCTTCTTTACATTTTTACTCTTTGAGACAGTGGGGCATTTCACCTTGGCGAACTCTGGGATGTTACACACAGCAGCCCCCTCAAATCTCCCTTTTGTTGTCATCATGACGGCTTAACATCATCATGTCACCTATTTTTGGTCATTTTTGGCATGAAAAACTCCTTGGGTTGAGTTTGGAATCTCTACAAACATTGACATCTTCAGAATCCCTCCTTGTTGTCATCATGGAGTCCATACCATGGTTTCACCTTCTTTGAACACCTTCCCAAAACCCTAGGTGTGTGGAATGCCTGAAAACAATTATCAGTGTTGTCTTCTAAGTTCTCTATAGCCCTTTCAAGTTCATTCATTTATGTCTAGTTCACCTCACCTTTTTCCCTATTTCATCTATAATTTCTGAAAAAATTATCTTCATGTTTGGTTTTCTTGGTGTGCCTCCTTCACGTGATTTGTTGCATTAGATCTTTGCTTGGCACACTGCTGGCCCAATCAGGCTTAGAAATCCTGATTCTTCTTGAACACAAACTGCTTCCTCTCTCTTTGTTGTGAATGTCTTTATTGAGGAGAAGGGCTTTTACCTTACCAATTATCTGTTGATAGTCACTTTAACACTCCTGCAGAAGTGTCAAATTTCACATTTACCTCTTGCAGAACTTGAACTTGATAAAGTAGTCCTCCTTGGAGATTTTATGATTTTTCTTGGACAAGCATGTGCTGATCTTCTTTCACATTTGAGCTAGCTTCTAGCACAGAAAAAACAGTGCTTAAAACACCAATGATGACCCTACAACCTATGAAACCCTAATGACCTAGTGGGAGGGTCCTTTGACCTGGTCTTTGACTGAAACTTGGCTTGGGGTCTTCAAGTGTCAAAACAGAGTATTTGACAAATTGATGTATTGAAGATCCAAAATCCAATGTACTCAATTTATCTAAAGAGTCTACAAAGATAGTTTTGAGACCATCAATGCTTGAGGAACCTGGTGAACATGGGAAGGAAAGGTTGTTTGGTAACCCTAGATGGAAGTGGAGTGATGGGCAAAGGAAAAACATTGTATTGAGGTTATAGGTGGGAAAATAGGATATATATGAGTGGCACAAGCCCATGAGGGGTCTTTTGGGAGTGGTAGTTTAACCATGGAATGACAAAATAGTAGAATAGTGAAAATTTTGGTATAACGATAATGAAGGCAGTGAGATTTCTAAAACTCACAATATTAAGGAATCTTGTTTTTAGAAATGTAGAAATGATATTTAGTCATCTACAGATAGTAAAAATTATTGATGACTAACACAAACTATTCGGAGCCCTGTGGCTCTGCGATGAAGCCCAAACCGCCATTTCACACCTCCGCCTCAATCCAAAAGCCCGAAAAATCCCGAATAAACACAGAAAAGCCCTCCCATGTAGGTTTTAAGCTCACAATTCTTTTTATTGTGCATGTTTCATGGCGGAAATGCGAGAAATGCATTTCAAAGGTCCAAAATCGTTTTAATGAGTGATGTGGGTGACGATCCAGAGATCTCCTTTCGTTGGAAAGACCAGGGACATAAAATCAAATGTAATCACCGATGAATCATGATCATTGGTGTTATCTAAAACCTCTAATAGCCGAAGATGCCAACCCTGCACAGTAAACATATGCAGGGACACGGTGATAAGACAGAACAGTTAGAAGACTGCAACAGTGAAGATTAAAGGTTTAACAAGATTAAATCAAGGATCAAAAGACAAATTAAAGGGATTAGTCACAAATCAGAGATAAAGGCAGAATTCAAGGAAAAGGCACTAAGGTATACAGTTAAAGGATAAATCCAAGTTTTAATACCTAAATAGTGCTTAAAGGATAAAACAAAGGCATATAAACACAGGCAAATTCGAATGACTAAACCCAAAGCATTCACTTCTTCAAAGGAAATCTGGACACCTACAACATGTTTTCTTTCAATAAAGACATCAACAATTATTAAGATAGTCAAAGATAGTTCTCATCTACCCTGCAGTTATTGAAAAGTAATTGAGAAAACCTTAAAGTCCAATATTTCCAAAAGTTAGCTCAAACAGTTAAGTTAGGAGTTAATATTGCAGTAAGTATGTCTTAGATATTTTTCCTTGGGCCTTGCATGGTATCAAAGGTCAAGAACACATTAACTCTGTAATAAATGACATCTAAAACCCTAGATTAAGATCACCTCCTCATTTTGTAGATAAATACTGCATGTATCATTCATTTTTAGTGTTGGTTGGTTGATTAGTTGGCTGATTTCTGGTGATTGAGCTAGTTGAAGATTGCTAAGCTGGATTTGAGAAAACTCTAAGTTGCATAGATCTATTGTACTGGAGTAATGTAATTGTTTTTAACATCAATAATACAAGCACATTCATAGGATTCTTGAGCTATGTTAATGGTGAGGTTTTCATTCTCTGTCATTGTTTTCCTTCCATTTTCCATTATGTCCATTACTTCTCTGATAAAAGAACATAAAGTTTAGAGTAGGAAATGTTGTCTTGGCACCCTATTTCTATCTGTATTTTTTATCTTAATGTTTTCGTCTGCAAGGTCTGATTGGAGAATTCTTAATTGCTCTCTGGTTCCACCTAGCTTGTTGTCTTGAAAATGATTTAATAGAGTCAAGCCAAAAAATTCTATGGTATGCTATGTCCTTTGGTGTAGCTTGAAACATTGTTTTTAAGGCCTTTCTTTGAAGTATACTTAGTAGAGTCCATCCAAGGAAGTCTATGGTATGCCCTGTTCTCTGGTATGTCTTAAAAACTTTCTTTGAAGGTATTTAGAGTGTTTGGTTAAATAATATAGGTTTAGCTTTCTCTTTATCTGCACTCACTGCTATCTTAATTTTTTTCTTTGTCTGAATGTAATTCTAGGATTGTTAGATTGTCGTCTTAAAGGTTTTCTTATTAAATTCTGGCCAAAGAATTCTATGGTATGCCCTATCCTTTGGTTTGCCTCCAACAGTTACCTAAAAGGATTTTCTTGTTGAAGTAGAGTTAAAATATTCTTAACTGACTTTTAGTTTTTCTACCTTCACAATTTATTGTCATTTCATATGCCATCTAATCTAAGAAATCCACTTGATATAGTTAGCTTTCCCTATGAAAACCCTTGTGGATTTGATGAACAATTAAATCCTTTTATGACTCCATAGCCCAATGGATTAATATTTCTCATGGTCTATCTATTTAGCTGAAACACTCCTCCAATTAATCACACCATTTGATCTATCAACCTATCAATCAATCAATCAAAACAAACAAGTCCTTATAACTTCATAACTAGCCTAACATCATAAAACAAAAGCATAAAGACATATCATATATAAAAAATTACATAGAGAGATCCCTCTCTGAGTCTAGGAAGGCTAGGTCCTAGGATTCCAAAGTGGTTCTGATGTGGTTCCTTGCAAAGCTTGTTCTTGCCAATCTTGCAAATCACGGGGAGAAAACATGTATGATGTTATGGACATGTGGAATGTATTTAGAGTAGTGGAGTCCAAACACTTTCATGATGATGATACTACAAGGTGGTATACATAATGTGATTATGCATATTTTTGTTGTCTCCATTTGTTATGGATTAGTTATCTTCTTATGGAAATAAGGGATGAATACAATGGGAGAAAGGAAATGGTGGGATGACAATATCACTTTGTACTGAATATATGAGTCAAAGGGACTAAATTTATAGGTTCAAAAAAATGCTAACCATACCAAGGAGTGGATTGGGCAATATTGAACCAATGCTCACTTAGACGAAATTGGGGATAAACAAAAAAAATGTCGAAGGTACCAAGTTGTTGAGGTAAAAAGTAGGAATGAATAAGTGGATCATCCCTAGGGTGATCTAGAGTGATTTTGGACTCTATAAGTTCTTAAGAATGGGGAATAATAATGGTACTAGATTCAACACTACTAGAATTAAATGATGAAGGTTTGGCAGAATTGCTTATTTTGGACCCTAAAAAATGGATTACTCCTTACCCAACTATTGTGCAATAATGTAATGGCCACAAAGTTGATATAGTTTGAATTTCTAGGTTCAAATTAAGGGGTTTTTGAACAAATATACTTGACCGTGAATAAAGTTTTAGAAAATTCAATAACAAAGAAATGGAACACATAAAATATTGTGGAAATAAAAAACACATAAACACATAAAACAAGAGAAACACGGATATACGTGGTTCACCCAATTTGGTCTACATCCATGGAGAAACAACCAATCCGTCCTTTTATATTATCCAACAAAATGAAGAGATACAACCTATAACAGATCCACTATAATTTCCTCTTCTCTCTCATATAGTCTCCTCTCTCTTTATCACTCAGATTTATCATACTACACAGTCGCAACATAATTCCCTCATATAAACCTATGGTTTCCTTCTAGGAAAAATAAAACATAAATTAACATAAATTCTACTATCAAATCATCCACCTACTGAATGACCCAGATTGACTATGAAATTTCAATATTTTACAAGGAAAATTTTCATCTATTTTGAGCTTTGAGGGCACTTCCCTCGAACCCCTGTTGGGGGCTCACTAGCTCCTAGCCCCCCAGCCAGGGGGGATAGTCCCTCCCGCAAACCCCCCCCCGCCCCTCCCCCCCCGCATGGAGGGGTGTACAATATTCCTAGGGTATACACTCTGCTGAAACAAGACCTAGGAATCACAAAGATAATCAGGCTCCACACCTAACAAACTCCCACTTGGAGATTGTTTATAGGAACTCCACCACTTCTTCACTTGTTAGAAAATGCTTCACTTTGGACTTGTTTGTTTCTCATATTCCCAATCATACTTGAAGGCTATTTGAAACTGAGCAGAATCTTAGTTTATCCCTAGTTACAACTTTTGTTAACATATTTGCAGGATTCTGGCTAGTGTGTATCTTTTCTAGCCTCAATTGTCCATCTTCCAACACTTGCTGTATGAAATGGTACTTGAGAGATATATGTTTAGTCTTGGAATGAAATTTCGAGTTCTTTGCAAGATTAATGGCACTCTGGTTTACATTGTATAACTTTCCCATCTTGCTTCTTTCCCAATTCATCCATAAACCTTTGTAACCAAATCATTTCTTTACTAGCCTCTCTAGCAGCAACATACTTTGCTTCCGTTGTTGAAAGTGCAACGATGTTTTGCAATTTTGAAACCCAACTGATAGTTGTTACACCTATAGTAAACACATACCCCTTCGTGCTCCTTTGTTGTCTCTATCACCTGCCATTCTGCATTAACATATATTTGTAGAGAAATGCTTGAACCACCAAATAATAATTCTTGATTTGTGGCACCTCTCAAATACCTAAGAATCCACTTCAATGTCATCCAAAGATATTTTCCTACATTGTTTGTATACCTGCTTACAACTCCCACTACATGTGCAATATTAGGACTTGTGAAATCCGGTGCATACATTAAGCTTCCAACTGTTGATTCATATTGAACTTTACACATATAATCCATCTCTTCTTGAGTCTTGTGACACATCTCCTTACTTCAAATGGCTAGCCAAAGGTGTACTAACCAGTTTTTCATTCTGCATATTAAATCTTTTAAACACCTTTTCTATGTAATCACTCTGATAAAATGTTAATTTGTGATTTTTCTTGTCTCTATTTATTCTCATACTAAGGAATTTTTTTGCAGTTCCCAAATCCTTAATTGCAAATGAATTTTCCAATTTTCCTTTGAGAACATTTATTTCCCGCATGTTAGACACAACAATAAGCATGTGATCTACATATAATAGCAACATAATATAGTTGCCATCATTTTTATTTTTAAGATAAACACAATGGTTAGAGAGGCATCTAGTATAAACTTGTTCAGACATATACCTATAAAATTTTAGATACCACTACCTGGGAACCTGTTTTAACCCATACAAGCTCGTCTTCAATTTGCACACTAATTTTTCCTTCCCTTTGACCTCACACCCTCGTGGTTGTTACATATATATTTCTTCCTCCAAATCCCCATCGAGAAATATTGTATTTACATCTACCTACTCAAGATGAAAATCTTCTGCTGCCACTAGACTTAAAATAGTTATGATTGAAGTCATTTTAACAACAGGAGAAAAAATTTCTTCAAAGTATATATCTTTGTTTTATGCAAACCCCTTCACCACAAGTCTAGCCTTATACATGTTTTTACCTCCATATTCTTCCTTCAACCTATAAACCCATTTATTCTGCAATGTTGTTTTACCTGCAGGAAAATTGACTAAGTCTCATGTTTGGTTATGCATCAAGGAGTCTATCTCTTATTCCATGGCTTTCTCCCACTTCATCCTGGTTTCTTCATAAAAAATTTCTTCATATCTTTCTATTTCACCGGAATCAATCAAAAATACATAATATAATGAAGGAGAGTATCATTCATGGGGTATACTTATCCTAGTAGATATTCTAACCCCACTTTCAGGTGTTTGAGTTGCCTGTTGTTGTTGTGGTTGTTGTTTTTATGGCTGCAGATCATTATGATTTTCAGGAACCTTTAATTTTTCTGTGATCTCATCAAGCCCTACATATTCTTTTTTTTTCCTTTTCCTGCGGTTGATCCTTATACAAGAAATTTTCATTGAATATGAAATCTTTTATCCTAATGATTTTGTGATTTTCTATAATATTCCCAAATTTTCACATGATACTTAGAATATTAGAGTTGTTAATAAACTTACTTAATTAAGTAAATAAAAGGGTGGAGGGACCCATAATCCTCAAAGATGAATAAAATACACTTTTGATGTGTGTATGTGGATATTTCAGATCTAGATCTACATAATGGAGTGGTAGAGAAACTACTTAATGTGAAAGGAGTGGAGATCATGTCTCATTAATGAGATAGATCATGGAGTTTGATACAGTCAACTAAGATCCTGGAAAGAATCAAATGTAAGATCATTAAGAATTCATGATGATATGTTGGAGGAGTGGTGCATTTAATTCACACATGATGGAGAGGGTGATCATTACATTCACACATGATGGAGATCATGGAGAGACAACGCAGTCAACATGGAGACCTATGTCCAAATGTACACAGCAGTTATGAGGCGGTCCAAGGCATGAGCAGGCTCATAATCTATATAAATAAGATGAAGGAAAAATAGAAGGCATGTTGAAGATTATTATTGATGTATGATCTGTTTAGATCTGGAATTGTCATGTGACATTCCATGCTTTCTTTGGCTGTTTAGCTAATATTGCAAGTGATGTTTAGCATTAGGTGTTCCTGGTCGCGAATCCCACCTCTTTCACTGAGTAGCTCTTGAAATATTATTGTAATAAATTCATCGTCAGGCATTGGTGCCATATTGTTCCTACTTTCTGCAAAACATCCATATTCAGAAATTGTATATTTCTGAAGATCAGTTTGAGAGGAGGAGGTTGTCCTTCAATATTTTAGTTGAGGCACTAGTGAAGGATTCATACTATCACCTTGAGCTTCAATATTAGCCTTTCAATGCTTCAGATCTATATCAAGCATCAGTCCATCTATTATTCATCTCCCAGCAGCAGTAATCCCTTCAGGAATTGCACAATCCATTCTTGTAGATCCAAGGGAGAAGGGAAGTTGCTAGCATTTCAGCTAGTAATCTAGTGGAGGACCATTACTTCACATTGTATACATTATTTCCATCATTTCTGAGCTATATTGAATATCTTAGCAACAGGCTAGAGAGCCTCCTTCCTTTACAGCACATTTTTCATTAGTAGTTGTGTAGCAGCAACTGCAACATTCTTTGGAGGATTGAGGAGCTAGATCTTGAGCTGCTAGCTTGAGGATCTAGTGAAGGGATCAGCCCTTCAAGCTTAGATCTGATCTTGTGACATATTTCAACCATCTATTTTTCAGATCTAGCTTCAAATCTGCATAACCCAGCAATCAAAGGATCAAACTCAAGGAGGGTGATTTTCCAAAGTTGTAGATCTGGAAAATCCTTTCTGGGTTATCTTGGGTATCCATCATAGAGCCCAGATCTAGAATCTTGGCATCATCAGAGCTCCAGATTTCCATAGATATGCATTTTTATTTTTAGCCTGCAGTCATATATTCATTATCTCCAGAAGGGAAAATGCAGTATTTTCTTCCAATGACTCTCCAGTTACGCAGTGCTAGTTGTAGCATGTTTGCAGGGTGATTATAGGCCACCTCTTTGGCTAGATCCACTCATCTTTTGTACATTATGTAACTGAATCTTCTCCTATATAATAAAATGGCTCAACTATTCTGTCTATATCTGTGTTGATCATAAACTTACATGTACATTTTCTATGTTACAAATATTACGTTTGTGTATCAATTCATTATTCCATTTTGGGATATTACAGTGGTATCAGAGCATGATATTTGGCTCAGCTTGTGGACATTTTGACAACATAAGAAAAGCAGATAGTAGAGATCTACTATTTAGGGATTAAGTTTTGCCTCATCTTCCTTTATATCTATGAAGGATCTCTCTAAAGAGATCAATGAAACAAGAAGATAAAGGCAAAGAGAAATCTCAAGAAGGTTTCAATATGAAGAAGATCCCAACACTTATTTTCAGCAACAAAGAAGACCGTAGAAGAAAAGAGCTTCACATTATTCCACTATATCCACTTTCTTTGAGAAAGAGGACTGGTATGAATATGATGAAGGCTTGGGGCATGAGACCCTAAGTAAATATATGTCTGAATACAAGTCACAACCTAGAGCATTGATGGAGAATATCTCTCTCCAACAGTTTCTGCGACTCAAAGAAGAGAGGAGATCCAAAAGTAGCAATAGAAGAAAGAGGCATAGATTCTTTTTGCCTACATTTGATGGATCTTCCAGAAGCACCTTGAGGACTTGGAGGGAAGAATTATTTACATTCTTTCTGAAATATCATATATCAGAAAGAGAGGCTGTGGAGTTTGTAGTGTTGCACCTAGAGGGTGAAGCAAGAAATTGGTGGTTCAGTCATGTATCACACATGGAAGTGTCTGCTTATGTAGATTTTATGAAAAGACTGAAGAAGAGATATGGTAAAAAGAAACCAGAGACATTTCACATATTGAAATCTCCCATCATCAAGGAGATAGTGCATGAAGATTCAAGAGAAGATGTTCTCACTATCACTCAAGAGGAGGAGCCTCTACCACCACTAGTTGCAGATGTGCTTACATCAAGAGGAGGATCACTTGCATAATTTCAAGATGGTCTTGAGTTCTTGAAATTTGGAGCCCCATGCATGATTTATGAGATGCATGAGAAGTAGGAGACAGATACCAGCGTTGGTACACTTGTAGAAGTGCAGCCATCACTCTTACCAACATTTGGAGAGAGCTTTGCACCGGAAGAGGAAAATTTTGTAACCTTGCAAGATTTTTCTGAGTATCAGTTAATCCAAGTTATGCATACAATTTCATCTCATATTGTTTCAGTACCTCTTATTGAAACTTATGGGGACATGCCATCAGGTCTATTACATGACCAAGGGTTAGAACATCATGCTGATTTGGAGCAACATTATATCATTGCACAGAGGACCCTTGATCTAATCAAGGAAGAGATGAAGAACCATCCTATATTATCATTGATGGACTGCATTCAACCATTTCCTAGATTATCATTGATGGACTGCATTCAACACATGTATCACCTTGCAGATCTACAACATTGTTAATGAGTAGTAGTGAGAAGAAGAGGACCCATTCCTTATGGGAGCAATCATATGGTAGCTTCATTCATGAAGCAATGGAGGAAAAGATGATAGATGGTAGACATATTGAGATGAGAAATATTTTCTCCTTTCTAGATGACACTTTCTCAATGAGCATCTCACAGCTCAAAGAGAAACTTCTACCTGCAGCAAATCTAGAATCTTATTGGTTTAGGAGGGCCATTGATGAGAAGAAGGTCTCATGGAGAGATCTCATTAGAGGTGCACTTCAACATATCATGGAGTGCAAATTTCTTCAACAGTTTGAGAAGGTTGGTGTCCAACAATGGGAGGATACCAATTATTTGCATAATGAGATCCATCATCTACATTGGGATGAATAGTTGATAGTATGGAGAAAGGGGTTGCCAAACCACTTGCAGATCTATGATACAGGGCAGCAAGAAGCATGGTTGCGATGGTTTCTCTTGGGTGAGTATGGTTACCACTCAAGGAGTCATAATTTTCGGATTCATGCCTTACACATCACTGGAAGAATGCAGAAGAAAAATGCATGGTTACTTTGGTTGTTGATGAGCGAGTTTGGACATCACATGATATATCTCATGTCCATGTATTTACTCTTGTTTGGGACATGTTTCATGTATTTACATGCATTTCTGTTTGGGATGTATCTCATTTTCATGTGCGTACTTGTGTTTGGGAGAAATTTTAACTCTCACATGATGTGGCATAAGGTAGATTGTTTGTATAATGTTGATGAGACATCTCACATGTCCATTATTATATTGTTGCTCCATGACTTGCATCATGACAATGCAAGAAGGCAGTAAAAATCCTTGTTGCTATGGTTACTTTTGGGAGAGTATGGGCTGAATTCTTCCCATACATTGCATGAAATTTTTGGAGGATGGAAACATGAGGCCTTACAGCGTTGGCTTCTGTTGGGGGATTATGGTCATTGTACATGGTATGATGATGTTGTGATGGGGCAGCAAGATTCCTTGTTAAGGTGGCTTCTCTTGAGAGAATATGGCCACTACATTTGGTACAATGATGATGTGGTATGGCAGAAAGAGGCATTGTTGCGGTGGATTTTGTTGAGAGAGTATGGCTCTCACATTCAAATTGATGCAGATTTGGTATGGAAATAAGAAGCATTGTTGCGGTGGCTTCTTTTGAGAGAATATGGCTCTCTTGTTTGTTTTCATGATAATTTAGCATGGCAGTAGAAGGCTTTGTTACGTTGGTTGTTATTAGGAGAATATGGTTTGACATTGTTCATGTTCACCCATATGTCTCTACTTATTGTTTTTTACTATGTTGATGTGATGTTTGATTCCTGCATGGCCAATAAGGCTAATGATGTGATCATTGATAGATGCAATCTACTCTATGTATCATGGGTTGGAGATATAGTTCATGAGTTGGGAATTTCCACTTTGGGAATGAACCACTTCATCTTATGTATCTCATGTATAGAGGAGAAATTTGGTCATAATATGGTTGCCACTTGGAGATTCATTGATGAGGAAGGGTATCTAACTTTTCAGTTGGAAGCCATTCTAGACATTCTAGAGAGGCAGCTTTGGAGCTGGACATGCATGACACATTGTGATAGATGGGAAGGCCTTCCACATGAGGATTCCATTTGGAAGGAGGATGTTTTTTGTAGCATCCACTTTTGCAATTTCTTGAGGTCAAGCAACATTTTGTCAGGGAGGACTGTAATATTCCCAAATTTTCACATGATATTTGGAATATTCGAGTTCTTAATGAACTTACTTAATTAAGTAAATAAAAGGGTGTAGGGACCCATAATCCTCAAATATGAATAAAATCCACTTTTTATGTGTGTATGTGGATATTTTAGATCTATATCTACATAATGGAGTGGTAGAGAAACTACTTAATGTGAAAGGAGTGGAGATCATGTCTCATTAATGAGATAGATCATGGAGGTTGATACATTCAACTAAGATCTTGGAAAGAATCAAATTTAAGATCATTAAGCATTCATGATGAGATGATGGAGGAGTGGTGCATTTAACGCACATATGATGGAGAGGGTGATCATTACATTCACACATGATGGAGATCATGGAGAGACAGTGCAGTCAACATGGAGACCTATATCCACGTGTACATCGCAGTTATGAGGAGGACCAAGGCATGAGAAGGCTCATAATATATATAAAGAAGATGAAGGCATAATATAAGGCATGTTGAATATTATTTTTTATGTATGATATGTTTAGATCTGGAATTGTCATGTGACATTTTGTGCTTTCTTTGGTTGTTTAGCTAAGATTGCAAGTGATGTTTAGCATTAGGTGTTCCTGGTCGAGAATCCCACCTCTTTCATTGAGTAGCTCTTGAAAGATTATTGTACTTCATTCATCATCAGGCATTTGTGTCATAGTGTTCCTACTTTCTGCAGAACATCCATATTCAGAAATTGTACATTTCTGAAGATCAGTTTGAGAGGAGGAGGTTGTCCATCAATATTTCAGAGTAGGAACCAGTGAAGGATTCATCTTATCACCTTGAGCTTCAATATCAGCCTTCCAGTGCTTCAGATATTTATCAGGCATCAAGCCATCTATTATTCATCTCCCAGCAGCAGCAATCCCTTCAGGAATTGCACAGTCCATTCTTGTAGATCCAAGGGAGAAGGGAAGTTGCTATCATTTTAGCTAGTAATCCAGTGGAGGACCATTCCTTCACATTGTATACATTATTTACATCATTTCTGAGATATATTGCATATCTTAGTAGCAGGATAGAGAGCATCCTTCCTTTACAGCGCAGTTTTCATTAGTAGTTGTGTAGCAGCAGCTGCAACATTCTTTGGAGGATTGAGGAGCTAGATCTTGAGCTTCTAGCTTGAGGATCCAGTGAAGGGATAATCCCTTCAAGCTTAGATATGATCTTGTGACATATTTCAACCATCTATTTGACAGATATAGCTTCAGATCTACATAACCCAGCAGTCAAAGGATCAAAATCAAGGTGATTTTCTAAAGTTGTAGATCTGGAAAATCATTTCTGGGTTATCTTGGGTATCCATCATAGAGCCCAGATCTAGAATCTTGGCATCATCAGAGCTCCATATTTATGTAGATCTGCATTTTCCTTTTCAACCTGCTGTCCTATATTCATTATCTGTTGAAGGGACAACGCAGTATTTGCTTCCAGCAGCTCTCCAGTTATGGAGTGCTGGTTGTAACATGTTTGCAGGGTGATTCTAGGCCACCTCTTTGGCTAAATCCACTCATATTTTGTACATTGTGTAACTGAATCTTCTCCTATATAATAGAATGGCTCATCTATTCTATTTATATCTGTGTTAATCATAAAATTACATGTACATTTTATATGTTACAAATATTATGTTTGTGTAACAATGCATTATTCCATTTTGGGATATTACATTTTCATAATCATAGAAGTGATAACCAAAATCATTAACACCATATCCAATAAAGGTACATTTCTTTGATTTTCCCTCAAGATTTTTTCTATTTTCTTTATTGATGTGGACAAATTCTTCACAACCGGAAGTCTTTAAAAATGAGTAGTTTACCTTTTTACCTGTCCATTACTCCTCTGAAATACCACCATCCAAGGAACTTGACGGCCCTATGTTTATTATATAAAAAAATATCTACAACATCTACATGAGATTGTAAGGGAAATCCTACATGCAATCTCATGCACCTTGCAAGCTCCATGATTGTCTTGTTCATCATTTATGAAACACCATTTTCCTATGGTGTTCCTGAAACTATCTTCTCTCTGTGAATTCCATGATCTGAGCAATATTTATCAAACTCTTTGCTGCAATATTCACCTCCATTGTCTAATCTAAGATACTTCAAATTATTTCTTGTCTCATTCTCAACCAAATATTTCCATTTCTTGAAAGTATCAAATACATCAAATTTATTTCGAATATAATAAATCCAAGTTTTCCTAGTTGCATCATCAATAAAATTAACATAATAGAGAGAGCCATCGAGATATTATACCTGGGAAGGTCCCCATATATGTGTATGCACAAGCTCTATTTTTCATGCTTCTTTTCCTTCCCAACAATGAGAAATATGACTCTCTTTTATTTTCCATAAACACAAATTTCACATAAATCCAAATCAACATGCTTAAAACATGGCAACAAATTTCTTGAGTGAAGAATCTGTATCCATTTCTCGCTCATGTTTCCAAGCCTATGATGCCAGAATTCCATATTTTCTCCTATGGAGGTTAAATCATTAACATAATTAGAAATTTCGTTGCATAAATACAACGTATCAACATTTTCTCCTTTTTCTATTATCATAGCTCCTTTAGTGACCTTTCAAGTTTTATCTATGAAATTATAGTTACATATCCTTCACCGCCTAACCGCCCTGTTGAAATTAGATTTGTTTTCAAATCTGAAAAATTCCTTACCTCCTTCAATAGCCATTGGTTTCCATTTTTTTTCTTTATAAAAACCTTACACATTCCAATGATTTTACAGGGTTTAACATCACCCAAATGAACTTGTCCAAAATGTCCTTTAATATAGTCATGCAATTTTTTCCTCTCAAGTGTGCCATGGAATGAAGCCCCTGAATCTACCACTCATGCATCAATAATATTCTCTAATGAAAGAATCAAATCATCTTGCAAAACATTACATGTTACATTCACTTCATTATTATCCTCTTGTTGTCCATATCCTTATTTTCCCTTCTGATATTTTCGATATTTCTTCAGGTGTCCTTTATTCCTACATTTCCAACACATTATCCCTGATCTGGATTTGGATATGCATTTTCTTGACTTACTATGATTTCATGTGCTCCTTCCTCTTTCAATTTTTCTTCGCCTGGTCTCTGTAGTCAAAGAATTACCTGATGTCTCACCGAATCTTTTCTGTCACATTTCCTCGCTACTGATGACACCAACAACATCATCAAAATTTAAAGTACTAGATCAAGAGAGAGAGTTACTAATATCCATAACTAAGCCATTCCAAGTTTCTGGTAATAAGCAGATAAATGATAAAGACCTAACTTCATCATCAAAATTTACCCCTACAGAACTTAACTAACTGGTAACTGTGTTAAATTTATTTAAATTATCAACAACAAATCCACCTTCTGACATCTTCATATTAAATAGACGCTTCATAATAAATACATTATTTTTCATATAGTTTGGCCAATGTCATTATTAAACCTTTTGTTGTTGTTTCCTTGGAAATGTTGAATGCCACCACTGCTGCTAGACACAACCGTAGTGTTCCTAGTGCCTTTCTGTCGAAGAAGATCCCATTATTCATTCATCATACTTGTCAACTTCTTTGATTTTCCACTCAATGGTAGGTATATATATTTTTGATACAGATAATATTCTATCTCCATCTTCCAAAACTAGCAGTTTTGGCCTTCAAATTTCTCGATCCTAAACCTACCATCTTCTGCCATTGCTCCCACTCGAACCAGGAATCCTTCTCTGGTGTGAGTTTATCAGCCAAATAGACCTTTGTATCTAATTCCAGTTGTTGTAAAATTAAATAAAATATCGATGGGAAACATAAAATATTATGGAAACAAAAAACAAAAAAACACATAAAAACAAAAGAGACACAAATATATGTGGTTCACCCAATTTGGGCTATGTCCATGGAGAAAAAACCAATCCTTCCTTTTATATTATCCAAAAAAACAAAGAGATACAACCTACATCAATCCGTTGTAATTTCCTCTTTACTCTCACAAAGTCTCCTCTCTATTTCTCGCTCAAAATAATCATACTACACAGCTGCAATACAACTCCCTCATATAAATTAAGGGTTTCCTTCTATAAAAAACCCTAAATTAGCATAACTTCTATCGTCATATCATCTTCTTAATGAATGACCCAAATTCAATACAAAATTACAATATTTTACAAGGCAATTTTTCATCTATTTTTAGATTCAGGGGCGCTTCCCCCAAACACCCGTCAAGTGCCTGCTAGCCCCCAGACCCCTCCGTGTTGAGGGGTGTACAGTCTTCCTGGGTTATACACTCGGTTGAAAGTATACTTCTAAATCAGGAAGATAACCAGGCTCCACACACAACATTAATTATTTCGATTCCACAACATATTGGTCAGATGGAATTGATTGTTGTAGGAGAAAATATGAGTGATGATGCATATCATCCCATGGATAATTTGGTGTGGTGAAAGAGTACATAATTTCCTCATCAGAGTGAAATACTGGAATGTGATATTGTGAAGGACCACATAATGTAGACAATGAAGTTTTATCCAAATTGTCATCATGGGAGACATGGTTCACATGCACAAAGTATATGGAGGGAGACTGGTGACAAGTGGACTGTAGTTCCACCGATATTGACATCGACCTCAAAGACAAAATGTGTTTCCGAACGTGCATACTTAGATTCTCTCTAGGAGTCTAAATATATCAATCTCACAAATGATGAACAACAAAGGATATGCAGGGTTTTTTTTTCCATCTATACCTCAGGAGGACCAATCACAATGGTGGGTTTATTAGAACCCTTCCCTGAGGGAGAAGAGGTGCCAAAGGAGGAAATTACAAGGGTCGAAACTCCTACGAATTCCATTCATTTCATGAAGAATGATAAGGGTATTGTGGAAGTGTAATATATGAGGGGAGTGATGCAAGTAATTTCTGTACATTTCACATATAGCACATGGGTGGTTTGTGCATATGATTTATTCTTCTTAGATGACTCAGGAATGGTGACTTGCACATCATGGACCTTTGAGTCTAGTGGAAGTTCTTCCAAGGTAATAAAACCCTTTAACTAGGGAGAGTTGAAAATTATTGGTGGTGTGATTGTAAATATCACATAATTAACATGGAGAGGGTGCAAAAGGTTAAGTAGTCATTTCCTGAGTGTTCTTATTTGTTTCCTTCTTCTTGGATTATCGACCCTTTTTAGTTATTTGCAAAGAAAGAGAAAACTTCTATTGAGTTTGTGATGGAATTGAAGTAGAAAAAATGGTCATTGGGACTGGTTGAACAAGTGTCAAAGACAAATAGGTTTTAAGTTGATTTGGAGGAGTATTAATGGGAGGATCTAGGTTCCAAACTGGAATTCCTAATGTAATATTGGGAAAATTCAACATCGCCATCACATGTTTGTTGACTATTCCTAACGGTGGAAATAAGAAATGTATTTGATTGAATGGATGATGACATGGGGGAACCCCTCTGAGTCCATTAGCTAAATTTGCAGTAGCATACTATTGATGAGATGGTTACTGGAATGAGGGACCAAACTACTAAGCAGCTTCAGACCTAGACACCATGAAAACATGTGAGGTGTTAGGTGTAGTCATAATAAGAAATGGGCCATAATTTTCCCTAAGAAACAAGGCATCCTCATAGACCCTAGGACTGATCTCAGTAAAATAAGCCATTATGTTAATTCCACCCACTGAGGACATGACATTCTTAGGGTAAACCTGAATTTTAGGATCGTAGTATATCAATTGATCAATGGTGATAATATTCCCATTATGGGGTAAAATCATGGTACGATAGAAAGAGGAGAATACTTATTTCATGGCATACATGAAAATACATCCTTGCAAGCGTTTATAGTCAAAGGGGGCATCAATAAATTCAAAATTGATCAAGACATGCTTGCTGGCTAACTCCATATGGAAATTTTAGTACAAGCCTAGGGGTTGTGAGGGATGACCTATTACACTCGAAGGGTGATCATAGATTGTAAGGGTTACACAAATCCAAGTTGTTTCCTAACTTGGGTGGAAATAACACATGTGGATTCCCCTTCGTCAATGATACAATGCTAAAAAACGATGTTATTAATGGAGATGGGGGTTTGGAAGGAAAAAATAGGTGAAGATGAGGAGTATCTGCTTTATCATCATCAAAGACAACCACGTGATCTTCTGAAGGATCGACAACATCCAGATAAAAAATTAGAGCCTTGAATTGTAAAGGACACGTCTAAAGGACATCCAAAACTAACATGGTAGCAAGATACTATGATAGGTAATATACTATGCTATAACGATGGGTAGCCCAGGATTTAGTAGTGTTTCAATGTAATGGGACCTTAGTGATCATATGAGGAACCTCAATTGTTGTTTGAGGGATCTGTAGAGTACCATTTGATGATTATAGAGGGTTTGTGGTCAATTTTAGTTGTATTTTAGGAGGAACCCCATATTGACATGTCTGAGTTGAAAGGTTGATGTCAATATAATCCATTATCAAAATTTGATATGTTTTGTTCCTAGGTCAGTTAGGAGACGAAGCAGGAAGAACATTATAGCCATCATAAGAAGCCATGTTCCCTTTTTCAGGAAAGGGATTTTGAAGCACAACTTATTGTGTATGGGGTGGAACGAAGGTAGAGGGAGGTTGATTCCCCCTTGTGGCAGACTCTTGGTTTTTCCACATCTTACGCATATCATGGAGAAGGGTACACTAATACATGTAATGGGCATATGTACAAAAACATGCGTAAGGATTATTCATGCAAAGAGCATTTTTTTGTTTGGTTTGATTGTGTTGTTTATGGGTTGCAGTATTATAAATTTCATCATGGTTAGCATTACAATTTTGGCATTGGTTTCCTTGGTTGGCCCGAGGTAGAGCGTTCTTCTTTCCTTTCCCTTTTTTCCTTTTCTTTGGATTAGGGGATTGATAACATTATGCTAAGAAAAAACCTAACCCTCAGCATAAAAAAAACTAACCCTGTTGAGCAGTGTCTATTAAGGCATGGGAGGTGGAGGTGTTGGTGTTGGAGGAGATGGAGCACTTGGCGAGGCATATGGAAAATAGGGGTTCATAATTACATTTTGATAGGTATTTTGAGTACAAATTTTCCCAAGAACGATCTTATGTGGATTATAATATGCATAGGAGGCACTTGTTCCCACTTGTGAAGAAGTAACATGCAAAGGATACAAGGGAGGATAAGTGTATGAGGTAATCCCCCCCCCCCCCCCACATGGGTTTGGCCATGTCCCATGTGTCCTTGTGGATATGGGGAAGGATGATGGTATGTGATGAGCCTAATTACATCATTAGCAACATGATATAACCATAGTGTAGAAGGATCACCACAGTGAGTGTGAGGAGCATCTAGGATAATGATGTATAAATAACTTGACTAGGAATAGAATAAATCGTATTTCAAAGCCTTATGAATGACCTCCTCCTCATTTCAAGGGAATGTTGATGCAAAATCCTTTGCTATGGGAGGAAGTAATGATTTCAAAAACAAAACAATAAAGAAATGGTCGTAAAGTTCTATAGCTTTCCACAAGCTTTGCAATCTTCACCACTCCTAAATGTGATTTGTGATATGGGTGGAAATGTTTTGGAAACAAGTAGTCAAAATCTCAATCACAGTATCATGGCTGACAGGTAATTGAAACTATGAGATGAAAGTGTTCACAATAGTAGAAAACATTCCGTGAGAGCCACATGGTTGTTCAACATACCTTTTCGCTGGAACACAAGTCAATATGTGTTGAAACAGTTGGAGACAAAAAATATATTTTGTAATGGAGTTAGATGAACACCACATATGGAAGACAAAATATAGTTAGATGGATCTTCTCCAAAATTCCCTTCAAACATGGGAATTCCCAAGGGAAGTTTCGTTGGCATAGGAGGCCAAGTCATATTATGAAGGAGAGGATCATTGATAAGTTGTCTAAAATCTGGTAATTTCAAGCTAGCGTAAGGAGAAAAATGGTTGATTAATTGTGTTTCAAAGAGGTTCTCTTGTATTGGCACCACGATTGGGACCTGTGTTATTACCATAATTAATGCCCACATTACCTCCACTATTGGCTCCTAAATTGGGACCAACATTTCCACCAGATTTTACACCAACAATGTTAGCAGGTTGGGGTTCTAAGGTTTCAGAAGTAGAGGAAGTGCTAGAAGACTCAAATGTGCTAGCATCTAAAGGTGGACTAGAGGGAGGAACCTTGTCTCACCGAGCGGATGTAAGAGGTGGTCTTAGAGGAAAATAGGGATGAATACCTCACATTCTCCATGACTGACGCTTATGAGAGTAATGGTGTCAGGACAAAAATGAATCTAACATGTTAGAAGGATAAGAGAGGTGAAGTAAATCAACAAAAAATAAGAAAAAAAATATGTGCAATGGGGGTGTTTTCACCTACAAATATTTTCCACTAAGGTTACCTTCGTCCATTTGGAGTGAGTGAATCTCAACTTCTAGGTGTAAACTTCAAAATTAGATTTATGACCAAGAGTTGGGAGCCTCAAGGGGAATCGCCAGTATCCTCACTCTAACCCTTACCCCATTTATGAGTTGTGCTATGCACGATTTATTTATTTTAAGCTACCTAAAATGTCAACGACTATGTCTCAATGGATAGTGATTAATGTGTGTTTTTTCGGATACTTATCCTATCGATCCCAACATAAAAAACATATTTTTTTTGGTTTGGAACTAATATTAATCTATTTTCGTTAAGTTAATGTTTAATTTTAGGGCCTTGGCTTGTGCTCATGAACCAAGCATTATTTTCCTATTGGTGTGTATGTGTGTGCAATTGAATATTATGTTATCGATTGCAAATAAATAAATTCTTTTGCATAAAATTAAAGAGAATAAAATGTGTAAATAGTAAATAACTTGTTGTAAAATGACATAAAGTACAGACTTAAATACAACAATCTATTCTTGCCCAGTTGGAGGCTGATAATTAAAAAAAAAAAGCCATCAAACAAGGCACGAGAAGGTTATAAATGATGACAAAAAAATCAAGAATGAAATGAAAACAAACCCTATGTCTAACAACAAACTAAATGCAACAAAATCAACATGGAAACAATGGTTTTAGGGAAATAACAAATCTCGAACAGATCTACTTAAAGTATGGTTTCACTGAGCTATATGCTGGAAGAAAAATATATGGAAACAAGGGGCTATATTATGGGCTCAAACTCTGCTAAGAAGAGAAAATTTAAGATCTATAACATAAAGTGGAAAAAACAGGTTTTTCTTAGTAAAATACAACATACTCCCAATTCAAAATTCCAACACTTTTCGGCTAAATATTTACTCGAAACCCTAGAAGATATGTTTTCTTTCCTCAAACATTAGAAAAGTGAAAATATCTATATTTATTGATAGACTGTATACAGAGGGATACCTAGACCCTACAATGACTAAAAAACTAAAAAAATAGGGAAAACTACAGAAATGAAAAAAACAAAAGTGGTTGAAAAAAATGTACCTAGAAGTGCATTCTTGTTGTAGCTTCTGGGGTAGTTCTTGTGTTTACCAAACCTGGTACTGGGGTAGTTCCTATGTTTTTTAGATCACTTTTGACCCAAAAAAATGCATTCCACTCCTAGGTTTTCTAGTTCGAGGGTTAAATTATTTTTTCTACTAGATGGTTAAGACAATGAACCTGTAGAATATCAAAAAAAATAAAAAAGAACAATGCATTCAAGGTAATCATCATGAAATAAAAACTTTCCTAAAATAGAAAACATGAAAATAGCAGCTCACAAAAAAACCACGAGGGACTGAAGTGTTCAGATCCACAGTATGGTCACCATTTGTTAGTGGGTAATCTGTATAAGGGTTGGCATAAAACCTTTTTATATTGGTGGTTCCAAATAGACTAACAACAAAAAAGTGGATATAAACCTTAAACTATAACAATGTTAATGTTTAAAATAGATATGTAAAATCATTAGGAACAATAAAGAAAAGAGTGTTGCATAAATAGAATATTCAAAACAAAACAAGGCTATGATGCCAATATACCCAATGACTCAAGCTTTATATATCAAATATATATCACCTATGGAGGAAAATGTATGAACAAGGGCTGCTATGTCATCCTCCACGAGAGGGTTCTTTATATCCCTTTCATGCACACTGCAATGGATTTCCATCTTTCTGTAATGTGCTTAGAGCATAATGGTATGAGAACTCTAAGGAGAGCTCAAGTGGAAAAGAATCAAAATGTCAACAATGAAATGGTCATAGTGAGAATGAGTGGAGAAATCCTCTCTATTTATAATAAAATGCTAGATTTGTCTTAATATGGTCAGATAATAAAATATTTGCTAGAAAAAATCAAGATCTAACGAATTTGAGTATTTTATTATTATTTGTGAGAAGAAAATGTCAAAGAGATGGTCAATAACCTTTGTTTAGTTAACAAACTAAAGAAATAATAAATTTTTTTAGTTAATTAATAAAAATGGGTGAAATAATTAATAAACAAATGGGTTTATTAAATTACTTCTAGGTGAAACCATCAAAAGTGCTAGTAATAATTATTAAATAAAGATTAAATAAATTATTCTTATGATAATGTTGAAAGGATTAAGAAATAATAAATAAATAAATAAATTATTTATTTAATTATTCCTATGGAAATGGGAAACCTTAATGGGTAAAAATATGCGAATAACTTAAAATTAATGAATTTATGGGTTATTCTCATGTGGGTAAATTAATTAAATAGAAATAACTTAGGAAAAGTGGTTCCTTATAATATTTCCTAAGGTGAAAGTGGGTTTTAATGTGTAAAACCCATACTACGTGGTGTATTTCGATCAACCCAGTGAATTATGTCTAGGAGATCACTTTTTAGGTGATAACATATCATCGTTTGGGTCACTCATCATCATTGTGCTAAAGAAGGATGAGACTTGGCAACTTTGTATAGATTACAGGGTGTTGAAAAAAATTACCCTCAAGAACAAGTACCCACTACCCATAAAAGGATGATATGCTCGATCAGTTGCAACAAACAAATGTGACAACCCCTAGTTAATTTCCATTTGTGAATAGATTGTAAATATTTAAGGTAAATATTTGACAAAGTTTGGGCTAAGTAAGGGACACAAATTCTAGAGACTAGGGAGGTTGCTTGCTTGGGATGGTGTAAGTTTCCTTACTACGCGAAAATATGAATTGTTTTGACAACAATTGGAGGTTGTGTGTTGTGGGTTTTAACTGATTGTTTTCTAATTTTATGGAACTTCAAGATAATTATGCAAACCATGCTTTCTTGGGTGACTTAAATAGCAAAAAAGACAAAAATTAATGTAGCTTGGGGGTTGTGAAAATTGCTAGAGAAACAAAGAAGTAAAACATGGGAGGGGGGGGGGGAATAGAAAAGAACCATTGTGGATGAGAGGATAAGAGATGAGGAAACACATTCAAACAAAGGTGTGTCTAGGTAAAGCACATTGAAAAATGCAATAAAATAAATAGAGAAGAGCATGCCCCTATGGCGGAGGTTGGAAAAAAAAGAAAATAAGGCATATAAGGAAAAGAGGATTTGTGTGATGATTAGACAAAGAAGGAGTATCTGAAGAGATTGGTAGTAGAGAAGAATATTGAAGCTTACATCCAAGAAGAAGTACCTGGAATAATTGATTTCGGTTGGCAAGATTGGCATGAGAAGTTATCTCAAGTGAGCAAATGGCCCCTCAATTCCCTGTTATCCAGAGGGCGGAGATGGATTTCTCTAGAGTCCCTTGAAGTTTGGGGTGGAGGGTTGTTCCTTGGATTCTTGAAAGGAGGTCTTCAAATGCATTTCTTGTTGTTCTTGCTATGTAGTCGGTTATAGAGTCCCTTTAGTGGGTGGAACCACTATGTTATAAGTTTTAAGGGTTCAGGTGAAGCCTTTGGATTCCCTGGAGTTTATTAGTTGTTGAATAACTAAAGGGTGGAGGCATTAGGCATATCGATTCCCTGTGGAGTTTGTTGAATGGAATTTGGCTGGTGACTGGAGGTGGGAGAACCTCTAGAGTTTCTATTTCAATTAACAGCCAATGTTCAACTCCCTAAGAAAAACCACCTTAGTCTCTAGAATTTTTATTGGGGGTGATAACTACAAGTGAGAACTGGCTACAACCTTTCTATTTTTGGGTGGAGAATTGTTGTCTCGACAGTTACCCAACTATAATATCAATCCAAGATAAGTCTATGTACATGTATCCTGTGTCATTGAACAAATATATACATATGTTTATGTTCAAACCATTATGTTAAGATTTTGTTGATTGCTTGAATGATGCATGATTTACTTATGAGTGAAAAAAATGAGGTTTTGTTGATTGGACCTTGTGACTTTGATTCTGAACTAACACTCTGTATGTCACGGATAATTTCACTCATATAGTGATGAATGCACTGAATGAATACTCTGAACATAAAGGGTCCCTAAAGGAAGACCTGGACCAACCTTCCATAATTTAATAAACTCATTAGTATGATTGACAATCAGAGTTATGAAATATGAAGATCCTATACTAATGATTGTGTACAAATGGGAAATAAACTCATGAGTTTCAAAGTGAGCAATGTAGGAAATTAGGTTAATTGTGATCAACCGATCCTTCTGCAATTGTAATGCTCTACTCCTGGGCATAGTTGTGTGTGTGTGTGTGTGTGTGTGTGTGTGTGTGTGTGTGTGTGTGTGTGTTTGTGTGTGTGTGTGTGCATGTTTTATAGTGTTATGGGAACATTTTGTATTTCTGGCCTTGGCATAATTCCCATTACTCTTGATAGGGACACTGTCAAAACCCTCATTGAGATCTACTTATAAACTCAATCTTGCACTAGAGAAAACAATATTTTTTTAATAATGTGTAAAACAACTACTAATTAAGGAAAGCAACCCAACTTTGCAGTCATATTCATAAAAACTTCATGGATTAAGTTTAGCATAATTGCAATTTTTCCCACTTTGAACTCTGTAGATATTTTCTGCACTTCCACTTATCTATGGACTTTACATGGTTTATATATATTTTGCATGCATAAGTTCTTCCATTTTTTTTTTCTAATATATACTAGAGATTATTGTTTCTTTTATATATATATATATATATATATATATATATATATATATATATATAGGTTCGTTTAATCTTTTAGTGTTCCAAATATATGAAAAAAACTAAAATGTTATAGAATTACATAACCTTTAATACAAGGGGTATCCCTTACCACTATATATTAAGTCTCCCAAATTTTTTTACAATTACACTCATTCAGAGACTTAGGAAACAATGTATATCTATGACTATGCAACAATTTATTAATTTTGTTTGTATCCGAGTTCAACACTCTTATTATGATCATGTTATCGTGGCAGAGTTTATGTTCCAATTTTATATATATATTATAACCTTAATACTCACCCAAACAATACATTGTGGAAGTGTATGCTAACACTGATAGTATAATCACAGAGGTGAATTGTCATTTATATGCTTATCTCTTAGAACAATATTGTCATGCTCAACCCTTACTCCTCTTGTTCAACCTCGATGACTTCTCTTATCTATGTTTCATTTCCCAAACTCGAAGGTCCGTAATGGATTGTTTACGTTGACATAAATGTATATGAATATTCTCAGTAAATTCATCTCCTTGCATGCTTCACTCCTCTAACCATTTACAATTATTTTTTTTTGTATATATTTCCTTTGATGATATGTTTACTGTCTCTACAATTTTGCACTTCCTCATCTCCGCAACCTTTGTTTAAAATTTAGCCACAGAGTTTTGAAGCTTGAAAGGGACTAAGATTCTTCCCAGTGAGAATTCTGGGTTCTAAAGGACACCACGACATTGGTCCCTCGCCCACTTTCCTTCTGGGTATACCTATGTAAATGGTTGATACTTCCTTACTAAATCATGCTTCAATTTTATATTTATGTTCTTTATTTTTCTGTGCTTACAGGAGCCAAATGACAGATGGGCTCCTTCCATTTTTTGAAGGTAAGGCTATGATCTTCAAAACCGAACCTTATGTGGTCAATTTATTCTAGGTATTTTCATGTCATATTTTATTGGTATTAAATTACATTTTTCCATACCCTCATTTAAAACAATTTCCTCTTGTTTCTATGGAAGGTTCGTCTCCCCTCTTGGAAAGGATTTATAGCTATTTTTCGTTCCATTCAATGAGGGTTTTGTCCAATGGAGAAATTATTTAACCTGTATGACTCCAGGTTCTTACCAGTCTTAAAATGTTTACTTTTGACCGAGGTTCTTCGACCACATGACCAAGACCTTTTTGGGTTTATGATTTGTGCTAAGGTTTGAATGTTTATAGCTCCTCTAGATTGTGAAGCTAAAGCCTCCTCCTTGGTGGGTTTCTTAACAAGTTCTTCAAGCACTCTTTATTTATATTGTTGTTATTGATACTCTGTAATGTTTAAAAATATGGCCAGTTGACCACATTACTTGTTCTCCAGAGAAATTGTATATGGACTCGACTTTTAGCCTAGGGTTTTCCATTAAAGCCAAAATTTTCGAGCTTCTCTTTATATTTTCTAATATATATATATATAAAGAAACTATCAGAGCTCAATTTATTTCCTCCGAAATGTAAAATAAAGTGTTTTATGTTTAATTGTTGTTTATGTAACTTATTTCAAGTTATTCCTTTCCTTAGAGGAAGTTTTTTTTTACATTTATTGAGTGAAATCCCATGTTAAATCTCTATATACTTATTCATGAGAATCAAAATACCATTTATATTTTTATTTGCAGTGTTGTAGCTTTTATGATTAATAGAATATTTACATTTCCTTTATCTTCATGTATGACTATTTTTTTTTTTTTTTTAAAGACATGGTTGATTGAAAATGAAATGGGTTATTCTTTGTGCATGTTAGTTTATAGTTATCTAGAGAAGGGTTTATACAAATATAAAATAACCACATCCAAAAAGTTACAAGACTTAGTCTAGGGAATTAGGAGAGACCTATAACGAGACTTCCCTTCTTTCCCTATGACCTATTATATAAAACCAGGGATTTTTACCCAATTAAACAAGAAATAAAGATGGATCTATTGGACATAAATAAATATCGATCCACTGGACATAAACTATTCATAAATAAGGCGCACACTTATAATTACCTCCATGCTAATTCACACCACCATCCCGCCCAGAAGATGGGAGTGATTATGACTCTTTTCACTCGAGCTTTCAAGATTTCTGATGACAATCATGTTGAAGAAGAAATTTAATATTTAATAAAAGCATTCATAAATATGGGATATAAAAACAAAGACATCATCAAGGCCATCAAAAGAGCCAGATCCAATAGCAAAAGAAATCCCCCAGACGATTCCCCCACCGCAAAAGCTTACCTCCCTTACATTCAAGGAGTCACTGACAAGCTGGCCAAGGTTCTTGCTAAGAAGGATATAGGAACCTCTTTTAAGCCTATAATAACAATCAGACAAAAAATGAAATCTGTCAAATACAACCCTAATCTCCTCCAACAAAAAGGTGCATACAAAATAAATTGCTCATGTGGCGATTGTTACATTGGAGAAACGGGTAGGTCTTTCAAAATCAGGCTGAAAGAGCATGGTGCAGACATCAGAAATGGGAGAACCCATACCTCAGCCCTGGCTGATCACTCCAACAAAACTTCTCACCATATATGTCTCGAGGATACCAAGGTGATTGCTAGTGAGAATCACCATTTCAAAAGAAAGATTTGTGAGGTGCTAAAAATCTTAAAACACCCTAATAACCTCAATAGGGATGGTGGTGTGGAGGTCAGCAAAAATTGGGTGCCCTTATTTCCCCAACACTCTCACGTCCGTTAACCCCCCTCTCCTCCTTGTCTTACACTAGCTCCTATGCTCCCCCCTTTTATTGTGCCCTAGACACCCACTTAGGACCTTCAGTCTCCCCTCCTCCTCCTCCTCTCTGTTCACCCCTATGGATTTTTTTTGTCTTCTCTCCTTCTCACATGGTTTCCCTCTTTCCGTCACCTTTCATAATCCGCCCCTTCCTTTAGCCCTTTTGATATTGAATTCTAATGGGTCTCTTAAATAAACCCTCTCATTAACCCTAATCATTTCACATAATGATTAAATAAATCTTATATGTTGCTTATTAGTATTAATTAACCAATATTAATTGTAATAGGTGACTATTACCAATTGATATTAAAATTGATACTAATAAGATCAATAATAATAATTTAAATATAATTTAAATATCAATCATATATATTAGACTATTTATTAATTCATTCTATTTACATTAGTCATAAATATTAAGTAATATTAAATGATCCTCATAAAAGAATTTCATAAAATTAAGTTTATACCATCTGTAATATTAAAATAAATCATAACCTATGCATTTTAATCAAAATTAAATCCCATTAGAATTTTAAACATTAATAATAAAAATTATAAATTATTCTAATTATCATTCATACACATAAGACCATTATTAATTCTATCAAAAATTTACAATAATCATACATATTATTTAATATTGAAAGTCCCATTAATGATTTTAATAAAATTTCTGGCATAACAAATATAATTAGAATATTTCTAAAAAAACAAAATAAGAATAAGAAATCAAATTAATAACATATTTAATGATGAAATTAAAACATAATGATTTAATTATATTTTTATATTTACTTAGGTATTTTTGCTGGTCGACCATTTCTTTCTCCTCTTCCATTCCTTCAGCGCTTGATTATATTTATCTCTTCCATCTGCCTCTCTTCTGGGCAGGTTTAAGTCCTCATGATGAGTCTTGGTTAGACTCAAAACATTGACGTAAAAATGAATACTGTGGAGATTTTGAATCCTCCTACTCAAAACTCACACCACAGAAATCTGCAAACTATCAAACAAGAAGGGTGTCAACTTACACACCTTCCTTCGAGGGTAACTAATCAAGTTCATTTTTAGACCTTATAATTGTAATATATATATATATATATATATATATATATATATATATATATATATATATATATATATATATATATATCCAAACTCGTGGGTTCATACAATATTTTATTTGCAATCTTTCTAAAAAATACTACCTCTCTTTTACCAACTCTGCCACAATAGTCAAGAAAGCCGTAGCTGAATTTTTTTTTAAATAATATTTAGCTATTTTCTCTATAAAAAAATTATTTACCTTTATAGGTACTCTTTTTGAGGAATTCCTTGTGATTTATTTACATTATTTTAATTGAAATATTCCCATGGAGGCAATCCCACATGTTACAAGTTGGAGCTAATAATTATATGAACTACAATAAATATATAATCTACATTCATTTCATAGAATTCCTACTCACTAACTTTTATTCTCTTCTATCAATCAATTTATAATAATCAAAATCTACCATATACTTATCTATTCTTCTCTTGGGAATGTTATAAGAGTTATTCTGGTCCTCCCAAACATAATTTGGTTTCATTTCCTTTTCAGCTAGCTACCCCCAAGATCTCCTCCTTCCTGCCAGAGAAATAGCCTCAAGAATTTCCTATTTGTTTCTCATAAAATAATTCTCCTGAACCTATAAAAGAAATGTCCTTCTTTCATCCTGAGGTCCAACTAGTATTTCTCTCCCACTAGTTACAATCAATAATATTTGTCTTTCTCTCCCAGAAGATTCCTAACCAGATCCAAAACCATGGCATTTATCTCCAGCCAGGACATTCATATTCGGTCTCTGTCTTGCTTAACCCCCCCCCCCCCCCACCTTCCCTCGCCCACCATCGATCTCTCTTGCTTAACCTTGCCCTCTCCCTTGCCCACCATTTTTTTTGGAATCAATCCAAAAGGAGATGGTTTCTTCTTTTGTTTTTTCCCTCCTCCTGGGTATAACCAATTCCATTTGTTTTCCTGAAGGGGTTAATGGTCACCTTTTTTCCTTCTTAAATCTCTTTTTCTTGCATTTTTATTGTTATTTTTTTTTATGATGCTAGTATAAGTGGTGATTAAGGCTAAGGTACTCTAAGTGCCTAATATGAGGTTGAGTGCTGAAAATAATGAGTAGTTGGCATTATTTTTAAATATTTTATCATAAATAATTGAAGGAGACAACAAGGAGAAATTATAGGAGGATTGTCCACCCTCTTTAAATCTCGAAGGAAGTCAAAGGATCCCCGAGTATTCTCTCCAACAATTCGAATTCCAGAGGCAGCCAAGCAACTCGAAGACAAAAGTGCACTCAATCTATGTTTACTTGGAGTCAAGTGGACTCAATCACTATTTTCAAGGGAGTTTTTGGTAGCCACCTTGTAGAATAAATAGATAAGAACTAGAGCTAGGAAGGATTCAATTCTACTGGGAAATTTATTGCAAGCTATTGAGCTTTTGATTATTGTACTCAATGATTAAACTTTGAGAAATGTACAAGACTATTCTTTCATGAAATGAGCAGATTGATTTCATTTTACTGATTAAGTTTCAGAGAGCTGGGCATGTGGGTTAGGGCCCAATCCAGGTGGCTCAACCTATTTGTTGTACGTGTTCTTTTTTTTCTGCCATTCAATTAGTTCTGCTTCTGATAGTTTCATCGTTGCTTAGTTCTTGCTTTCAGTATGCTGCTATACATTTCATTTTCTTATGAGTAATATAATAGAGGAGAAAAATATAAAAGTTGTGGATCAAGACCTCCCTTCTCATCTCTATCAATAGAGCTCGACGAGGGTGAACCTTCCCATAGACCCAGAAATTGATTTATGTTCACTATTTATGAGATTAGGGTAGAGTTTCATTACCATTTTCAGCGTTCCTTTTGTATTGTGTTTTCACGCATTTGTATGTATCTTTGTGCATAAGTTAGAAGGTTTGATTGCAGTAATTAGTGTTAAATCCCCAGAGCAGCTCCGTGGTGCCTTTCGGCTTCATTTTCCATATCTGTCTTCACAACCTAAGCACTGTTGTTATGCCCTCAATTCCCTCATTTTACTTTTTTTTTGCAACCGCTACCCTTCTCATTACCAAAAACACTTACAAATGCATTAGAGTTTGACCTCTGCCCTTTCTTCTCGAAACTCCCTCTACGGTACTTCGCTCTATTGCAAATCACATTTTCTAATGGTTTCCGTTAATAATTTTTGCCTCCAAACCCCGATTGTGATATCACCGTACTCTGTTGCCACGTCACCCATCGCATTTCACAACCTTTTCCCTTTTTCCTTTAAAGACTTGCCGCAAATCGCAAATCACATTTTCTATTGGTTTTCATTAATAATTTTTTCCTCCAAACCCCGATTGCGATATTACCATACTCTGTTGCCACATCACCCATCGCATTTTGCAACCTTTTCCCTTTTCTCTTTAAATACTTGCAGCAAATCGCAAATCACATTTTCTATTGGTTTCCATTAAATACTTTCCGCCTCTGAACCCTGATTGCGATATTACCGTACTCCACCTCCACATCACCCATCGCATTTCGCATTCGCAATTTTGGTCGTGTCGCATTTCGTACTTCGCACTTTCCTCCCAACTGCATTGTTGCTTCTCCGCCAATCTTGCGGTATTGCAATATCGCATATCGCATTTCCGTCCCTCCATCACAATTCTGCCATCGCACTTTTCAAAGCCTCCCACTCCAAAAAAAAATTGCGATATTAAAAGTTTTAATAAAGTTTTAAACCCCTTTTTCACTCCCCTAAGCCTTGTTTCATGTCGTTAAGATCTCCATTAGCACCTTTACCCCTTTCTTCTCCAAATTGCAAGAAACACCTCTTCAAATTAGAATTAGGTCATGAATAGCTGCATAGATAGGAGCATGATAGATAGAGTAGGGTGTGTTTAGCCGATTGGCCAAGTTAAGTGCAATTTAAATTACTTTCCCTTTTTCCATTTCCTTTTTGCAAATTAAATTAGTTTCATTTCTTCCATTTACTTTCTGCAAATTAAATTAGTTTCATTTCTGCCATTTCCTTTCTGAAAATTAAATTAGTTTCATTTCCTTCATTTTCGTTCTGCAAATTAAATTAGTTCATTTCCGTCATTTCCTTTTAGTTTCATTAAATTAGTTTCATTTGTAGAAATTAAACAACATGCATGTATATCTTGGATTCACCCGATCTAAAAATGTACTAAATTTAAATACTGAATCGCTTCTACAAATATTTTGCGGAATTAAAAACACAATCGCTAATCACATGAAGTAAAGAAGAATCAAATCACACACAATACAGATAATTTCCTGAGGAAATATTTCTACTCAAACTCCACTATCTTCTCTTGTATGTTCAGCATGGATCATGAAACAATTACATACAAAACTCTTCTCACAAGATCCCTCTAGTACTCAGCTAATTGTCACACATTATCATGCAAAAACTCACCAATACTTAGCCAATTTACTGCCTCTAGATAGCCTGCCTTGCTTGCATAATCCCTGATGAATGTAGTCCCTAAAAGATAAGAATTATGGTCTTCCTTGGCCGCGCAAGTATCATGGGAACTCCAATGGGTGTTTGGTTCAATGTGTGCAACCCAATAATCCTACAACTGATAGTCAACTTCCCTTTCACCTAGATCTCAACTGGGTCTCCACTAGATCTGACATGCATGCAACTAATAATAGTAAATCGTCATTTGCATGTGACATCACTGATTGTGAATTAATTAATATTTAATTCACTTGATCTCTCACTAGTGTATCTTCAATTACAACTAGCACAATTGATTTTAACTCGCTTAATTGAGTTAAACTGATTACAACCTGCATTAACTAATGCACCATTGCACTTCGAACTCTGTTACAACTAGAATTATTTTGGATTCCTCACCAACTACCTCTAACTCAAAATCCACTAGCTAACTGAGTTTATCACTCTTAGTTAACTATTACAAGTTATCATTGAGAATAGATTACATTTTATTGTCCATCTTAATTAAGTGATAACTAAAATAAACATGCACCAAAAATAGCACTATGGGCCCCACCCTAGTGTAGGTGCTAAAATTTTCTTATTGAATCTCAACACTCCCTCTCAACAAGAAAGGGATTATCCTTCACCCCGATCCTGTCTCTATGGTATTCGAATTTGCTCCTGGTGAGCGCCTTCGTCAGAATATCTGCATCCTAACATTCTATGGGAATGTACTGAAGCAACATTAAACTTCTCTACACATAATCTATAATATGATGGTACCAGATATCGATATGCTTGGACCTATCATGAAACACAACATTAATCGAGAGTTTAATGCAACTCTGATTATCACAATGAATCAATGTCAGATCCATCTGAGAACCAAACAAACCAACCAATATATTTCTCATCCAAATAGCCTCACATGAAGCTTGACTTGTTGCCATGTATTATGCTTCCACTAAACTGAGTGCCACAAGTTTTTGTTTCCTGTTGTACCAAGAAACTGTCGTCGATCCTATGCTAAAGATCCCTCCTGGTGTGCTCTTTCTGTCTGATGGACTACCCGCCCAATCTACATTTGTGAAGCCTTGAAGCTTCACCCCCTCTGTTCATCTGTACCATAAACCATACTCTGATGTGCCCCTCAGGTATCTCGAGACATGCTTCCTTGCCTTCCAAAAGAGCTTGTTAGGCTTAACCATAGCTTGAATCAGTTGGTTAAATGCGTAGAAAATATCTGGTCTAGTGTTCACTAGATACATCAGTGAACTAACTAACTGCCGTAGACAGTAGCATCCACTACCTCTCCAGAAGTAGCATCCTCTTTCCTCCAATTTCTTGGAAGAGGAGTATTCATGGTTTTACATCTCTCCATATGATACTTACCCAATATTTCCTTTGCATACTTTCCTTGAGACACAAAAATTTCACCATGCCGCTGCCATATTTCCAATCCAAGGAAATAATGAAGGAGTCTCATGTCCTTCATTTCGAACTACCTTGTAAGATCCTCCTTGCATGAGTGTATCAATTGCTCATCACCAGTCAAAATTAGATCATCAACATAAAGAATAATAATCAATAGCTTACCCTCAACCACAATTTGGTACAAGTTTGCATTCGCTTCACTTCTGGTGAAGCCCAATCCGGTGAAATAGCTGTCTATCCGAGTGTACCAAGCACGGGGTGCTTGCTTCAACCCATACAATTCTCTTTTGAGTCTGAACACATGCGACTCATTGTTGAAGATTTTGAAACGTTCGGGCTGCTCTATGTACACCTCTTCCTCAATGATCCCATTTATAAACGTAGTTTTCACATCCATTTGATGAATGCGCCAACCCATCTACGCTGAGAGTGCAAGGATGGATCTTGTGGAAGATTACCTTGCAACAGGTGCAAAAGTCTCATCATAATATATCCCCTCAATATGTGAGAATCCCCAGGAAAAAAATCTAACCTTGTATTTCTCCACACTCCCATCAGTAGCTTTCTCTACCTTGTAGATCCATCTCAATCCAACCACTGATTTGTCGACCGGTCTTGGGACTATCTCTCATGCACTGTTCTTGAAAATGGAGTCATACTCCTCCACCATTGCATCAACCCAAGTTGGTTGTTGCACTTCTTCCTGAAAGGAAGATGGTTTAGTAACAATACATTTTCTCATAATACCCATGTATCTAGTAAATCGATTAGGAGACTGTCTCTGTCTGCGCTGTGAAGTAGGGGCTCCTACATTTTCTGCAACATCAAGTCTCAATCTATCAGCTTCTGTGGTGCACCTTTTTCCATTTTTAATGGATGGCTCTGCATGAGTGTTTTCCTCCACTCCATGAACCTCCTCATGTGGCTGATCCACATATTGAGACTCATCTTTGGGAACCAACAATTCCTCCTCTGTATGCAAGTCCATCTCCCTCTCAGGGTACAACCGCATGGCTTTCTCCTCATCAAATTTTATATCCTGTCGCACAAAAATCATTCTGTTGTTTGGAAAATACACACGATAATTATTGGGTGTTTCAGTGTACCCCATAAAAATCTGATCTTAGATGTTGGTTCTAGATTCTTCTTGGTGTCCTTGGTCACATGCACATAAACAGATGAGCCAAAAATCTGAAAGTGTGAAACATTAGATTTCTTACCAATGTAACCCTCTTTAGGTGTACAAATGCCAAGTATCCTATGAGGACAACGGCTTTGCACAAATATTGCAATGTTGCATGCTTCTGCCCATAGATGCATCAATAGCCCTTGATCATGCAACATCGCTCTTGTTGCACCCGCAATCATTATGTTCTTTCTTTCAGCGACCCCATTCTGTTGTGGGTTATGAGGCGCTATTAGCTCTCTTTGAATTCCTTCTGTGTTGCAGAAGTTCTTGAATTCGTTAGAGATGTATTCTCCACCACTATCACTCCTAAGAGCCTTCACTTTATTCCTCGACACTTTCTCCACCAATGCCTTAAACTCAAGAAACTTAGAGAATGTCTGATATTTCTTTTGCATGAAGAAGATCCAGCACTTATGAGAAAATTCATCAACAAATATTACATAGTACTTATGTTTTGTTGTCGAAGCAACAAAGAATGGTACACACACGTCTATGTGAAATCTCTCAAGGATCACCGAAGCTCGGTTCTCCTTCTCATGAAAGGTGGCCTTTACATATTTTCCCATAGTACATCCCTTACATGTGTCTGACTGTGAAATTGTACCCCTGGGAAGACCATTAGAAATATGTTGCATGACTTTCAAGGCTCCATGGTGAAGATGGTCCAATATCCTATGCCATAATCCCCCTCATTCCGGCTCACCACTTGATCTGCATTTCCCATCATTTCTGCACAGCCATCTACCTCTAGCTTGTAGATATTCTTAACTTAAATCCCTATCCTCTTGGCTTGTCCTATTTTTTATGTCGCGGGAAAGATTTTCCTTCACTAAAAACATCATAGCCTCTATCCTCCAACATTGCAACTGAGACTAAATTTTTCTTCAAACCTGGTACATGCATTACATATTTTAATTGAAAGGGTTTACCTAACTGCCTTTGGAAGGTAATGGTACTAATCTCAGTAGAATTGTACTGCCTTTCATCCCCCATTTCAATATGCATCTCGAGATCCTTCTCCTCCAAGTCACTGAAAAGTTCCTTGTCTCCCGTCATGTGAAAGGAAGCGCCACTATCCAAATACCACACAGATCCCCATGCACTTGACACCATGCATGCGATCAATGAGAAGTCAAACTCAAATTGCAAGGCAAGGGACTCACCAGTTTTAGATCCTCTAGCCTTCTTGTTCTTCTTCTTTTGTGGAGAGTTAGTAGAAAAATGACCATGCTCGTGACAGTGAAAACACTTCACCTTGGACATGTCCTGCTTCTTGCCATTCTTGGACTCGAATTTGGAATGGAATTTATTCCCCTTCCCATTCTTCGCCTTGGAATCCAAAGCACAATCCTCTTCATATTCATTCTTAGATGAAGATCCATCTCTGGGGTTTCGTCTGAACTCCTCCTGCACTAAATCCGACCACATTCGTTCCCAATCTAGAAATTTTTCTTTTCCATTGACAGAGTCTTGATAACTATGCCAACTCTTCAAAAGTCCTAAGAGAACCAAACTCACCAAATCATCATCATAGGCTATTATACCAATGCTCCCCATTTCATCCCGACATTGGACAAACTTTGTTAGATATTTTGGTATGGAGACGCCCTTCTCCATCTTGATCTTCCTGAGTTTATCTTTGAGCACCAATTTCCTATGGTCGTTGTTGCTTTGGAATAGGTATATCAAAGCCTTCCAAATTTCATATGTTGTGGCTTTCCCATGGAGGCTTGAGACAATGTGGTCTCTTACTCCATCCAACAAGATCCCCCTCGCCTTTGACACTTTATTTTTCCATGCATCAAGATTTGTAGCATCTGTCGCAGCGGGTTTAGCAACATCATTGTCAATAAATTCCTTCAAGCCATTGTCTTCGAGTACTGCCTCCATCCTGTCCTTCCAAGAAATATATTTTGAGCTCCCCTCGAGTGCATACTCCAACCTCAAGTCATTGAAATCCATTTTGATCTTGAATCACCTATAGCACCAAGAAAGTCTTTTTGCAAATTCGAATTCTATCCAGTCACAAACTCAGCTCCTACTTCACTTTTGAAATTTTCTGTGCTATGATACCATGTATAAATTATAAAACATGCATGTATATCTTGGATTCACCCAATATAACAATGTACTAAAGTTAAATACTGAATATCTTCTACAAATATTTTGCAGAATTAAAAACACAATCGCTAATCACATGAAGTAAAGAAGAATCAATAACACATAACACATATAATTTCCTGGGTAAAGCTTGATGCTAAAAACCCAACTATCTTCTATTGTATATTCAACATGGATCATGAAACAATTACATACAAAAATATTCTCATAAGAGACCTCCAGTACTCAGCTAATTGTCTCACACTGTCATGCAAAAACTCACCAATAGTTAGCCAATTTACTGCCCCCATATAGCCTGCCTTGCTTGTGCAATCCCTAAAAGATAGGAATTATGGGCTTCTTGACTGCACAATTATCATGGTCACTCCAATGGGTGTTTGGTTGCATGTGTGCAACCCAATAATCCTACAACTGATAGTCAACTTCCCTTTCACCTAGATCTCAACTAGGTCTCAACTGGATCTGACATGCATGCAGCTAATAATAGTGAATCCTCAGTTGCATGTGAGATCATTGATTGTGAATTAATTAATATTTAATTCACTTGATCTCTCACTTCTGTATCTTTAGTAACAACTAGCACAACTGGGTTTAACTCACTTTACTGAGTTAAATTGATTACAACCTGCATTAACTAATGCACCACTGCACTTCGAACTCTATTACAACTAGAATTACTCTACATCCCTCGCCAACTACCTCTATCTCTAAATCCATTAGCTAACTGAGTTTATCACTCTCAGTTAACTATTACAGTTATCATTGAGAATAGATTACATTTTATTGTCCATCTTAATTAAGGGATAACTAAAATAGATATGCACCAAAAATAACACTGTGGGCCCCACCCTAGTGTAGGTGCTTGATGCACTAGGCGTGGGTGCTGAAATTTTCTTGTTGAATCTCAACATCATTTCCGTCATTTCATTTCTGAAATTTAAGTTATTTTCCTTTCCGTCATTTCCTTCTAGCAATTTACTTTCTAGTTATTATCATAGTTTAATAAATAGCACCCTTTCGTAAAGTAGAAGAGGATGACATGAGAAAAATGCATATGTTGTGTATATAGCACTGTCACCTCCAAGTTTTGTCCAACCCCGGGTTGATAAAGTAAAGTATGGCAGCCCTTTGGAGTTGTAACACTCTTGGTGACATTATACCAGGGCTCACCACTTTTTGGCGTTGTTGTCGGGGAGGTGTCTAGTAGATACTTTGATTCTATTTTAGCATTATTTTCTTCTTTCCTTTCTTTTCATGTTATTCCAGAAATATAGAAAAAAAATACAAAAAAGATCTAATTTTCATGCCTCGTAGAAGTAGGAATACTCAAAGACAAATCTTACCTAAAACCCCCACATCACCTCCTATCAACCCTTCACTCTTCTTCAGTGGAAGTGAGATTGAACTTCCTATAGGAGAGCCTTCTGAATACTCTGAGGAAACTATTGGGGAAGAAGAAAAAGACCTTGGTCCAACTAAGGGACTTGCTTCACCTATCTTAACCATGGCTGGGATCCAGAGAGCCTTTCCCATAAGAGAGGCATATGGGGAAACTAAAATGAAAAACGTTAACCCCTCAGCTCTTCCACACTTCCATGGAATTACCTCTGAGGATCCTGACACATTCATGTGTGAATTTGTTGTTGTTTGTAGGACTTATGACTACACCTCTGATGATCAGAAGTTGAAGTTATTCCCATCCACCCTTAAGGATGCAACCTTGTGCTAGTTCATGTGTCTGCCTAGGGACAACATCACCACCTGGGCACATATGCAAGAGACCTTCAACAAAAAGTACAGAGACTATTGCAGGTCCAAGGAAACTAAGGATGAAATATTTAGGATGACTCTAGGGCCTGATGAATCCCTAGAGGACTATGAAGAGAGGTTTCAATTAAACTATAAGAGAGCCAACTATACTCTTGATCCTACATCACTTAAACTTGCACTTCTTCGAGGGATCAGAAAAGATATGATAGAAACCTTGAATATGCTATTAAGAGGAGATATCTACCAACTACCTTATGAAACAATCAAAACTGTCTTCCAGAACCATTCTAGGGCATGTAGGAATATGGGAAGAGCTGGCCAAACACATCCAATACCCCTTCCTCTTCCACCTCCATAAAACATGAGATTGGAAACATGCTAGAGGACTTCAAGAGTGACATGCTGCACACCCTTGATTTTCAAATGGGCACATTGCAAGTCAAAAGGAAGCAAGAGGAAGCAGAGAGAGCCCTGGCCATATTTTGTCCTAGATGTACTCGAAAGCACCCAAGAAATTGATGTCCATTGAATTTCATGGAGGTTTGCTTAGTCTATGAGGAGAATCATGCCACAAGAAAGTTTTCCTCCTTACCTAGACTTCTGGTTGTATATCAAGGCGGTGAATAAATGCCAGAGAAACCGATATGCAAGGTGCAAGGTGCAAGGCCATATCAAAAAGGTATGCAAGGTGCACCTTAATCTTACTATCACAAAAATCATATTTCACCCATGCAACCTTGGTACACCCCCACTCCTCCATCCTACTCTACACCTCCTACTTAGCATTACAACCATCCATATCATCCTCAACCAAGGAATCAACCATTTCAGCAGTATGTTCCACAACAACCTCAATGGAACAAACCATCCTAAGGGTGGAGGCCTCAACACAATCAACCACTTGCTCTAATACCTTCAACCTAACATCAGCCTCTAATTACTCATGCTGCTCCACCTAGGTTACCTCAAATACCAACACAACCCAATCCAAACCCGAAAAAAAAACAAGCACTTCAGGCTCCCAGTGGAGAAACATCCTATATAGCTTATGTTGTGGAGATACAGGAGGTTAATCTTAGGTCGGGAAGAGTAATCCTAGACAACCATCCTCGATCTCCACCTGTAGAGGTTGAGGAGGAAAAGTAAGAAGGTAACACTAAGATCCAATAGCCTCCTTTTCCCGAGCGCTTGATCCACCCTAGTTAGCACACCCCAGAGGAGACTGAAATTTTGGGAGAATTGGAAAATTTTTGTGTAAAGATACCACTTTTTGTGTAAATTTTTGTGTAAGGATGTCCCTATATACAATAGTTTCATCAAAGAAAAGTGCTTCAAGAGACTTGGGAGAAAGAAGAGAGATACCCCTACCATCAATGTGGTAGGACAGCTATCGAACCTAATGTTGGGAAGGGTGATCTTTCCAAAGTACCTGGACCCTGGCAGTCCAGTTTTTGATGTGCACATTGATGGTTCCATAGTCCCCAACACTCTGATTGATCTAGGGGATGCCATCAATGTCATGACCAAAGAAACTATGTTGAAACTTAATCTCTAAGGTACTTTGAGGAAAACCACAACAGTTCTGCAACTTGTAGATCGGTCCACAGAAACTTCGGAAGGAATTTTTGAGGATGTTATGGTTACCATTGACTCTTGGGAGTATCCTACATATTTTCTAGTCCTACAACCAAAAACCAAGTTTAATGTTTATCCTCTTATCTTATGGATACCTTGGTTAGCCACTGCAAATGCTTATATTATTTTTCGGGCCGGAAACATGACTATCAAAAATGGGCCTTTGTCTAAACAGCTAGTGCTATATCCTCCAGCCCAGCCTTCCATTGATCATGATCTACCTATATGGTTGGAGCATGAAGAAGATGATTTATATAACACTGCCCCTATGTGCACTATATATGTTATTCTTAGAGGGTGCAGCTTGATGAAGATGAACTCATCGACCATGCCATTAAAAACCAGTCCTACACTAAAATTCCTCTTGAAACCTTAGTCAAAGAGTCTGAAAGACAACCTTGGATGGAAGGGCACTCAGTTGAGTCAACCTTTGAAACCACCAGGGATATTGAGTTTGGCCCATCCAGATCTCTGAAAATCAACCCAGACCTCTCCAATGAAGAAGAGAAGCAGCTATGCCAGCTTTTGAAAGAGAATCTAGATGCATTTTCTTGGGATTACAAGGACATGAAATGGGTGCATCCTTCAATATTCATACATCATAGTTACATCAAAGAAGGATTCAAGCCTGTGAGACAACCCCAAATAAGGATGAACCCGACTCTGAAGGACATAGTCAAAGAAGAGCTGCAGAAACTATTGGATGCAGGTTTCATATATCCTATATCTAACAGTGAGTGGATATCTCCTCTTTCACTAGTCCCAAAGAAGAATGGGAAGTGGCGAATTTGTGTTGATTATCGAGAACTTAACAAATCCACCAAGAAATACCATTTCCCTTTTCCCTTTATAGACCAAGTCCTAGATGGCCTTGCAGGGAAGAAGTTATTTTCCTTCTTATATGGGTTCATTGGGTACATCATATTCAAATTTATCCCTAAAGGCCAGGATAAGACTACTTTCACCTACCCTTTGGGTACCTTCGCTTATAGAGTCCTACCCTTTGGGTTGTGAAATACCCCAACCACCTTTCAAAGAGTTGTCCTGAGAATTTTTTCTGAGTTAGTTCATGACTCTCTTGAAATATACATGGATTATTTCACACCATATGGGTATGACTTCCAGGAAGCTCTCTCCAATTTGGGTAAAGTACTAAGAACCTGCATTGAGATGCATCTCTCCCTGAGCCCAGAAAAGTGTGAATTCATGAAGAAAGTAGGAGTTGTGTTAGGGCACTCCATCTTCCAAGCAGGAATACAGGTCGACTGAAACAAAATCACTATCATCAAAATGGTACCTGTTCCTCAAAAGCAGAAAGATGTCAAGAGTTTCTTAGGCTTAGCTGGTTATTATAAAAGGTTCATCAAATATTTTAGCAAGATGGCTTCACCATTATTTGGGTTATTGGCCAAAGATTCCAAGTTTATTTGGTCTGGTCCTTTTCAAGAGGCTATTGAGCTCATTAAGGAAAAGATGACTAGTGTCCCCATTTTTTGAGGTCCAAATTGGACTCTGCCTTTCCACATCCACACTGATGCATCCGACAAAGTTGTAGGGGGAATTAGGACAATTAGAGCACAAAGTCCCTTATACCATCTGTTTCATCAACAAGAACTTGTCTAAGGTTGAGCTGAATTATATTGTTACTGAGAAGGAGATGTTAGCCATTGATAATGCTTTGAAAAAATTCAGACATTATGTAACTTGATATTAGACCTTTGTTCACACTGAACATGCATTCATCAAGAATTTAATGAAAGAACTGGATGTTAATGCTAGTATAATTATATGGTTGTTACTTTTATAGCAATTTGATTTGAATATTTTTGATAAACCTAGAAAGGAGAATGTTGTTGCAATTTTTTTGTCCAGGTTAGCTCTCCCTATAGGTGAAGAAGGAATGGTGGATAACTAGCTTCCAGATGAGAATCTCTTTTCTATATCAGTACTCTCACCATGGTTTGTTGATATATCCAACTACTTGGTTTCTTGGAAACTCCCTCCTAGTCTTTCATTCAGGGAGAAGCGAAGAATCATAAAAAAAATCACCCCTTTCACATGGATCGGGGGAAATATTTCCAATCTAGGCCCTGAATAAATGATCAGGATATGTGTGATGGGGGAAGAAGTTTTTTATATCCTCTTTGCATGTCATGACGGCCCATGTGGAGGCCACTTTTCTGCAAAGAGAACTACTTACAAAGTTTTGTAGGCAAGATACTATTGGCATACACTTCACCAAGATTCCAGAAGATACACCAGCAGGTGTGACCCATGCCAAAGGATGGGGAAACCCACAGAAAGGGATGAGATGCCTTTGCACCCTCAGGTGGCTCTTGAGCCATTTGAAAAGTGGGGCATGGACTTTTTTGGACCAATAGATCCACCATCCGAATAAAAGAAGTATATCATATTCTACACTAATTACCTAACAAAGTGGGTTGAAACAAAAGCAGTGATGGTAGCAACTAAAGTAGCAGAATTTATGAGGGAGAACGTGTTTTACAAGTTTGGGTACCTGTTGAGTCTCAAATCTGCATCTTTTCCATACACTTTTCTATACCTTTTTCACTCACCTGAACCTCCCAAGTTGTCAATATCATTGTATATTAATTGCAAAAGAGCATCTAAAATGGTTTTTAACTATATTTTTTTGTTTGCTGTTTGATTTAGATTTTGCTCATTTAGCTGCGGAATCTTGCCACTTTCCGCAGCTGCTGCAACTTTCCGCAGCCATTTTGTGAAACTCTATATTACAGGTGTCTTCATGTAAAACGAGCCACATGGGCAAGTCAGAAATGATGTGGACATGGATTGTGTCCTATTAACTCATTAAAACTCATCTAAAGAATACGATCAAGGCGTCCACATGAAGTCAGCAAGTAGAGTCTTACGATGGCAGGGCTCTGTTTCGTGTCACGTAAAGGTTCATACGGCCGTTTCTGAGTTGCGGAGGACAAGTCGACATCTGTACATGGCTCCTTAGTCGAATTCAAGCATCCACTCCTCATAGATTTATTTTCCAACACGGCCATGATCCTAGATCTGTGGACGTAATGATCTACGTGTTCTCCACCAGCATAAACTTTAGGAGACAGTTATATTTCTTTGGTTATATATAACGCGTTTGCATACGCATCTAGAGTTAGTCGATGCTAGTCTCTGTTATCTTTTATTAGTCTGCTCTGTAATGTAATTACGCTGCCTTTGAGCCGTAATACTACTTCACTGTTATGACTGCATTTTAATATAAGAAGACTCTGTTTTCCAACGTAATTCGTACTTGAAGATTGTTGCCAAGGCTGGTGTAGAGGGCCCCTGCACTTGCCAAGGTTCTGTGCATTATTGTATAGTTCTTATTTTATTTCTTTAAAGCTCATTGTGCCATAATCCATTCACATGTTTATACATTGCATCTCTCATGGTATATATGTTTCATTTCTGTTTATAAACTTTCATGCTTTCCATTTCACTTCTGTCTTTCATGTTTTATGTTATTAATCACTGATCAGTGTTCTTGTTTCAGGTTATAGATAGGCAGCCCGGGCATTTGCATAGCTTTTTGACTAATGACATGGAATTAACATTATTCTGCTGCTAATTTGTTTTTCTTTAGTTTCTGTTTACATTCAGTACTGCTTTGTTCATTTCAGTTTTGTTTATTTGCTTCAGTAGTTAAATTTAGATATATTAAACTGCTCATAACATCTTCAGTTGCCTCCGAAAGCCATAGCTGCACTGATGGTGAGGAATAGTATTATGAAATGTGTAGTTTAGTATTAGTTTCCTTTCTGCAAATTTAGATATATTAAGCTGCTCATAACATCTTCAGTTGCCTCCGAAAGCCACAGCTGGACTGATGGTGAGGGATTGTATTATGAAATGTGTAGTTTAGTATTAGTTTCCTTTCTACAAATTTAGATATATTAAATTGTGCATGACATCTTCAGTTGCCTCCGAAAGCCACAGCTGGACTGATGGTGAGGGATTGTATTATGAAATGTATGGTTTGATATTAGTTTACTTTCTGCAAATTAGATATCAGTTACTCAAGTTGTTTATGGTTACTTCCGAAAATCATAGCTGGACTAATGATGAGGGATCAGAAGCTGAATTGATGTAATCTGATTTAGATTTACTTTGTTTCAATTTTGAATTTCCTTAAGCATAGTTTCTTTTGTGTTTAGACAGCAGCAAGAATAGTTTGGTTTCATGCTCACTAGTTCACTGTTTTGATTCATTAGACTAGCATCACCTTTTCATTTTCCTTTCAAGTTTTGTCATTGTAAATTTCAAATTCCTTTTTAAGTTTCAAGTTGGTAAATCATTATAGGGGATATCATTTCCTTGAACAAACATAACCATACTTGTTTTCATTTTAGAATTTCCATTTCACCTTAGAAAACCAAAAACGACAAAAAGTTAAGAAATAGGTTATCTTGCACATATAGTGCGCCGCACTTCATCAGTTTACGAATCCTGGATTGACAAATTAAATGCAGCAATTTAGGACACACTAAATTGACCAAAAATTTTGGCGCCGTTGCCGGGGAAGTGTAAATAGGTAGCCAATTTCTTTAAAAAAAAACACAAAATCATAAAAGAAGGGAAAACTTGATAACTTCTTGAAGTATGCTCTCCTCTTGCACCTAGTGTGATCCGGAGGATCAGAAAAGAGAGTTATTGGTTTAGTAATTTCTTAAGTATGCTCTCTTCTTGCACCTAGTGTGATCTGGAAGATCAGAAAGAGAATTATTAGCCCAACTTTTCAAAAATATAAAAAAAATAAAAAATGACATGCATAGAGCAAGAGATTCTAGGGGAAGGTTTATAGCTAAAGCCAAGAGTTCGATTTTCACAACTCCATCTTCTTCAAGGCATAGACCAGATTCACCACCATCTACCCCTAGCCTTAAGATTTTTGGAAGTCAAGGACCAGCTGAATTAGAGGATTCTCCTATACCACCTACTAAAACCCACTTAGAAAACAAAGAGACTTTCTCTCATCCTTCCTTGGTAGAAGAACTAGAGGACTATACGGACTCTAAAGAAACTATCATGGCAGAGGAAGTAATAAATAGAGGTGGAGGTAGAAGAGGAGGAGATAATGGAGATAACAATGGTGAAGGAAATGATGGTAGAAATAGGGACAATTTGCTTGGATTCCCTATAGTTGATGAAGAAACTCATGCAACAATGAAAAATATCTCACCATCTGTTCTCCCTAACTTTTATGGATTGCGAAGTGAGGATCCTGAAACATTTCTGTTTGAGTTTGAAGTTGTGTGTCGAACTTATGACTATATGGAAGATTCTCAAAAACTCAAACTGTTTCCTTCAACATTGAAGGGATCTGCTTTGAAATGGTTCATGGGATTAGCCACTCAATATATTAGGACTTGGAATGATATGAAACAAACATTTTTGGATAGATACTTGGACTATTGTATGCCCACCAATCACAAGGATGAGGTATTCAAAATGATGCAAAAAGAAGATGAAAATTTGGAAGACTTACTTGAAAGATTTCAATACAACTTGAAAAGAGCAAAGATGAGCAACTTAGATGATGAAACCTTGAAAGACCTGATATTAAAAGCCATTAGAGATTAATGGATAGATATTTTAAACATGATGGGGAAAGGAGACATTTCTCAACTTCCACTTCGTGACATAACAGAACTATGTGTCCATCTCTCAAGAGGAAAATCTAAAACAGGAAAAGGGCCTAGGGATCCTTCTCTTATCAGGGCTAACAAATCTCCAACTGGATCAGTAAGTAGGGCAGAGATTGGCAATATGCTTGATGAATTCAAAACTGATATCTTAGGGAGCCTTAGTGAACAACTAGACACCCTTAAGATCCAAAACAAGCAGAAACAGATGCTCTAGCCATCTTTTGTCCGAAATGTAGGAAGAAACATGCTTTAAGGGAATGTCCCTTGGATGCAAAAGTTGTAGAAATATGTATGATTTGTTCAGAGAATCATGAGACCAAGGATTGTCCTTCAATTCCCGGACTCAAAGCTATCTTTCAAGAAGATCCAAATTCAGTAGAATCTCTCTGTTTTGTTGCAAGAAGACCTTGGCAGGGACAACAAACTCAAGGGTTTAACAACCCTATGAATTTTCAAACCCCACCAAATTGGAATCCTTGGCAACAACCTTGGCCCCAACATCAAAACTCATATCAGCCATGGGTACAAGGGATGCAAAATCCTTATGGGATATTTTCTTAATTTTATCAATATCCTCCATCTTTTCAAAATCAACAAGCTCCACAACTTCCAAACCCAAATCCACAACTTTCATTGCCATTTCCACAACAACAACCTTCTCAACAAAATCCAAATCCTCAACTCATGCTCCCATACCAACAAAAGACAAATCAACTTCCAGCTCGGCCATTGCCAAATCCTAACAATAATAATCCTCAAAATACTTACATGGTAGAAGGACAACAATTTCCTACCTATATGATTGTTCCTCTCAACGATGTACAACTCAGATCTGGTAGAGTTTTAGAAAAACCTTCTATAGATATCCAAGAGCAAGATACCTCTGAGGAGGATTCTCTTCAAGTCAATAAGGGTTCTGAGGAAGAATCTCTTCAAAATTAAAACATTCAAAATGAAAAAGAAAAGTTAACACCCACAAATCCTATAGTTGAGCAACCTGCATGTTCATCTACACCTCCTTTTCCTGAAAGACTACAAATTGACAAAGGGGTGGAAAAACAAATCTTGTTGCCTAACTATGACTTCCTAGATGAATTGAAGAATGTCTGTATCAAGATTCCCTTGCTACAAGCCATTCGAGAGATTCCTATTCTAGCAAAAACAATAAATGAGTTGAGTTTCAAAAGACCAGGAAGGAAACTAAAAGACACAAGAAGAATCCACCTGGTAGGAAAGATTGCAGATATTATGATGGGAAAAATTACCATGCAGAAGTATGTAGATCCAGGAAGTCCAATTGTCAAGACACATAAATGGGATAGAAAATCCAAACACATTGATTGACTTAGGGGCTGCTATCAACATTATGAGTAGACAGACTATGGAACAGCTAAAACTTCCTAACCTTCTTTTTACACCTACTTTACTGCAACTTGCAGATCGATCAGTTATTAAACCAGATGGTGTAGTAGAAGATATTTCAGTCTCCTTAGATTCTTGGGAATATCCAGTAGATTTTATGATTTTGACTCCCAAGAGTAATCTAGGAGGGCACCCACTTATTTTAGGAAGACCTTGGCTAGCCACAGCTGATGCTTTTATTAGTTGTAGATCTTGGGACATGTACATTTCTAATGGTAATTTGACAAAGAAATTCAATTTGTATCCTCCAGCAAGAGAAATCACAGAAGTAGGAGACAATGAATGGGTCGATGATGAGAACATTTTACAACCTGTCTTTACCATTTCTGAAATCAGTGAGGATAGTCAAATTCTGAACACATTAGAAAATTTTGAGACATCTTCAAAATATGACCCCACACAATTTCAGTTGGAATCTGACATAGAATATTTATCATCAAGACAAATGTCTCTTTACTCTATGGAAGAATTTGGTAGTTCTATTATTGAGATTTTTCCAGGAAAAACATTGAATATCAACAAACATTTGGAAAAGTCACAACAAGAAGAACTAACCAAAATCTTGCAAAAACATTCTACCGCATTTGCATGGGAGTATACTGACATGAAAGGTATTGATCCTAAGACTTGCATCCATCATATCTATATTGAGGAAAACAGTAGACCAATCAGACAACCTCAAAGAAGGATGAATCCAAATCTTAGGGAGATAGTGAAAGAAGAGCTCAAAAAACTACTCAATGTAAACTTCATTTATCCAATTTCAGATAGCCGATGGGTTTCTCCTTTGGTTATAGTACCTAAAAAGAATGGTAAATGGAGGGTATGGATTGATTACAGGGAATTGAACAAAGCAACTTTGAAGGATCACTTTCCTTTGCCTTTTATCGATCAGGTATTAGATACATTAGCAGGTAAAAAGTACTTTTCATTTTTGGATGGTTTTAGTGGCTATAATCAAATTCAGGTAGCACCTGAAGATCAAGATAAGACCACATTTACTTTTCCATGGGGAACTTTTGCCTATTGAGTGCTTCCTTTGGGTTATGTAATGCACCTGCAACATTCCAAAGAGCAGTACTAGGAATTTTTTCTGATCTAATCCATGATTGTGTAGAGGTTTATATGGATGATTTTACAGTTTATGGTAATTCATTTGAAGAAGCATTAGAAAATTTGGAAAAAGTTCTCATAATATGTAAAGAAACAAACCTTTCATTAAGCCATGAAAAATGATTTATGATGTTTACTGAAGGGATTGTTTTAGGACATCATATTTCAGGAGATGGAATTAAGGTTGATAGATCAAAAGTTGAAGTCATCTCCAAGTTGCCTATTCCAAATTGTCAAAGAGATGTTAGAAGTTTTCTAGGATTTACTGGTTACTATAGAAGATTTATAGAAAACTTCACTAAAATAGCATCTCCACTCTTCAAATTGCTTACAAAAGACTGTGAATTTAAATGGGATCCCGATTGTCAATCAGCTTTTGAAACTTTGAAAACAAGAATATCTAAAGCACCTATCTTGAGAGGACCAAATTGGAAACTCCCTTTCCATATTTCTACGGATGCTTCAGATACAGCTCTAGGAGCTGTGTTGGGTCAAAAAGATTTAGTTCCTTATGCCATTTATTATACCAGTAAAAATTTGACTCCCACAGAGTTGAATTATACTGTGACTGAAAAAGAGTTTTTAGCCATTGTTCATGCAATTAATAAGTTTAGACATTACATAACAGGCTATGAAACTTTTATTCATACTGACCATTCTGCAATTAGATATTTAATGAACAAACCTGTTACTAATGGCAGAGTGACAAGATGGCTTTTACTTTTGCAAGAATTCAATATTACCGTGTTGGATAGACCAGGAAAACAGAATACAGTAGCTGATTTCTTGTCTAGGATTCAGAATACTAAAGAAGATTCTCCTGTAGAAGATAAGTTTCCTGATGAATATTTGTTTGCAGTAACTATTAAGACCCTTGGTATGCAGATATTGCTAACTATTTGGTTACAGGGAAACTACCTTCACATTTATTTCCAAGAGAAAAACGAAAGATTATTCAGGAGAGTTCAAGATATTCATGGATTTCTAACGAATTGTTTAAAACAGGGCCAGATCTTGTGATCAGAAGATGTGTCAGTGAAGATGAAATGCCTGATATTCTTAAGGCATGTCATGATGAACCATGCGGCGGACACTTTGCGGACAAAAGGACGGCCTATAAAATCCTTTCCTTGGGATATTATTGGCCTTCTCTCTTCAAAGATGCAAAACAATATGTCAAAAGGTGTGATAGCCGCCAAAGAGTAGGGAAACCTACCCTTTCAAATGAAATGCCATTGCAAACACAGGTACTCATTGAACCCTTTGAAAAATGGGCTTTAGATTTCATTGGACCTATTAATCCACCATCTAAGCAAAAGAAGTATATATTGGTTTGTACCGATTATGTTACTAAATGGGTGGAAGCCAAAGCATTAGTGTCTGCTACTGAAAATTCAGTTGTTAATTTTCTTTATGAGGATATTTTTACTCACTTTGGTGTTCCAAGAGAAATTGTGACAGATCAGGGAAGCCAATTCACATCCAACTTGGTGGAGAAATTGATGGAAGAATACAAAATCAAGCACAGAAGATCTACTCCTTACCATCCGCAAGCAAATGGTCAAGTGGAGTCCACAAACAAAGTTATTGAAAGTATCATCACCAAAACTGTTCATCTACATAGAAGAGATTGGGCAGAAAGGCTTCCTGAAGCCTTGTGGGCCTACAGAACTACATGGAGAAATACAACAAGACATTCTCCCTATGAACTTGTTTATGGGAAAGAAGTCTTGCTTCCCATTGAGTTCCAAGTCAAGACCTTCAAGATAGCAGTTCAGTTGGGGATGGACTTATCAGAAGCCCAAAAGCATAGAATGGAGCAGTTGAATGAGCTAGATGAGATCAGACAAGAAGCAATTTTAAGAACCGATCTAGTTCAATATCAAAGAGCTAAATGGCATGACAAGTACATCAAAGAGAAGAAGTTTCAAGAAGGAGATTGGGCATTGTTATTTGATTCCAAGTTTAAAGATTTTCAAGGAAAATTTCAGACTCATTGGCTTGGGCCATATGAGATTGACAAGATCTTTAACAATGGAGCGGTAAGAATCAAGACCATTGATGAGTTTCAAACCCCTCTTATTGTGAATGGCCATAGATTGAAAGTTTATCATAAGCCACTCTCAAAAGAGGATTTTGTCAAAATGTTTCAAGAAAGTTCTGCAATCAGGCTGGTACAGAAGAATTCTTCTTCTCCACCAGCCTAGCTTTTGTTCTTTTCAATTAAAAAAAAAAAAATTGTATAAGCCTGAAAACCAATCACTGATTGGCAGTCTTATACAGAAAATATAGGGTGAAAATCAGGAACACCTCACACTCTATATTTTCCAAAAAAAAAATAAAAATCTCTCTTTCATTTCACAAGTTTTGTGATCATTCACTCCATTCCATTCCACTTCATTCCATTTCATTTCACTTCATTTCACTCCACTCCACTTCATTTCATCCATTTCATTAATAAAAATATTTTTCATGACCATTTCCATCTGGTCATTTGTCATATGTTCATTTCCATTCATCCAAGTAATAGCTGTGTCAGTTTCCGCAGCTGACATCTGTTTCCGCAGCTGACTCCAGTTTCCGCAGCCAGAAGCAGATTCCGCAGCTACAACTCTGTTTTCAAAAGAATGTACAGCCAAATGTTATTTCCATAATCATGAAATAAAATGCAGATGAGAGGATCAAAAAATGAATACATGGAGCATTCAAGACACCAATGAAGAGCAATTAGTTGAAGACCAAGGGAAAAGGCAAAGATTCCAAAGGTATGAATAAAATTTATTTCAAATAGCATTGAAAAACACATTTTTATATAGTTATGAACCATGAGCTCTATCCATTATGTGCAATGATTATATTGACAATTCTGTAACCTTTCACGATCTCCATATTGTTCTCTCGCATTCATTCACAAACGGTTCCATCATTAAACCCCCGATTTTCACTCATGATCCAATATTCCACCGGTGACAATGAGACGTATTTGATTTGACCAAGGACTCTTACAGCCGCATAAATCCATAACCGTTGATTGAAACGTGTTCACATTTATTTCGCAGCCACCAAATTTCAAAACGCGACCGAATGTGTTATACTCTGTCAATCTCTCAGTCGTATCTCTGTTGTGCTCACGAAACCCCTTTATGTTCTGTCTCACTCCATTCCGTTCATTGTGCTCATTCCCACTCTCGGATATCTACCCACAGTCTCACTCCATTCCGTTTATGGTGCTCATTCCCATTCTATGATATATTCCCACAGTCATTGAGCTTGTTCCTGTGCATTCAACCGTTCTATTTCCATTTGAACCCTCACGCAGGCAAATTTGTGAAGAGCAGAAAAGATAAATGGGTAAATTGCTAAGAGCAGAACCGGAAGGACCGAAGTTCATGGAGGGATATCCGCAAGTAAGGGAGATATTGAAGAAAGCAAAATGGCTGCGTTTTATCCAGAAGTTCAGAGGTTATCACAAATAAGTTACAAAAGCATTTGCAAGGTCGTTTAATGGCTTGGAAGCAGAAATTGGAGACCTTAAGTTTGCGGTCAATGAAGCATCTATAGCAACAGCCACGGAACTTCTTCAGGAGGGTGAGCGTTGGTTTAAGAATAAAAGTATCAGTGATGAAGCATGGAGAACAATCTTACGAAACCAAGGTATGGACATAACTGTTTTTAAAAGAGGAATTCCCGTGCATGCATTGAAAGAGGAATGGGCTACTTTGCTGCTAGTTGTTCAGAAATTCATTACATGTGAAGGCCATTTTGGGTCCATGTACATGTACCATACCAGGTTACTGATGAATTTTCTAGATAATCAAGCTCTCAATCTCCCATATTTTCTGTTAAATAGCTTGAAGAAAATGGCTGTGACTGTTCAGAAACACTTAGGAGATGTAGAACCACATCTATATCACCACGGTCTTGTAAAAATTTTGATTGAAAAGGAGTTAAAGGAAAAGAAAGACACATGGGAACAATTTCTAGTTAGAAATTTCTTTGAGGAACCTCAGGAAATTCCTGAAGGTAGTACAACAAGAAGGAGTAGAAGAAAAATAATAAATAATGAAACCCAAATTACTCCTACTCAAGAAATTCCTGAAGGTAGCACAGCAAGAAGAAGTAGGAGAAAAAGAACAATTGATGAAATTCAAAATACTCCTACTACTACAATTGAAAGAACTGATAAGGAAGAGAGACTGTCAAGGAAGAAGAAGAAAGAAATCAAGGGTAAGAAGCCAATAACACCAAAAGAGAGAAAAACTATTGAGGCTATACATAAAACCCCTTCTTCTGAAGAAGAAGATCATCAAGTGTTATCTGAAAGATTAGTTTATCTTCAAAAACAATCATCTATGCCCAAGAAGACAGAGAAAGGAAAACAAAAACAAAAGGATAATGTACCACAGCGTGTGAGAAGAAGCAGCAGACTTAAGGGGAAATTGAGGAAAACACAAATTAAGGGTCCTCATTTCATTGATTTGGGTGAGGAGACATCTGAACAGTCCCCAACTGACCATAGTCCATCTCAGTCAGTTAGTGAACCTGGTTCATTTCATTCCCAGTCAGACATTGAACATACTCCATCCTATTCTCAGCAAGATGTTGATGTAAGCCCTTCTCAGCCAGATTTTGAAAATAACTCTCCTTCACGGCATTTTGGGGACAGCCCAACAAAAATGACACCTGAAATAGACCCTAAGCAGCAGGAAGTATATGACTATATAGAATCTTTAGAAAAGGCAGCTACAGGTCCCAGTACTTCGTCCATTCAGCCTCATACAGTACAGGATGATTTAGTCCAATCACTAAAACAGGAAATTTTTGAGATAGAGCTTTTAAATAAGCACATCAAAAATGAAAATGAGACATTGAAAGAACAAGGCAAACTGGACAAAATCATCCATGATAATACCATGCTACATCTGGGAATATGGCAGAAGAAGAATAAGAAATTGAAAAGGAAATGCCAAAAGTTGAGCAGAGCACTGGTTAATATCAAAGTTAGGTGCTTAATGAAGAAACCCAGAATGTTAGCAGCACCAAGGAAGAGGAGGAGAGGATTGGATGTGCTGGCTGAAGTGTCAAGGCACATGAATTAAGGAAGGAATATCAAAATTTTGGTTGCATGAGGACATGCAACACCTTCACAGTGGGGGTATGTTGAGTCTCAATTCTGCATCTTTTCCATACACTTTTCTATACCTTTTTCACTCACCTAAACCTCCCAAGTTGTCAATATCATTGTATGTTAATTGAAAAAGAGCATCTAACATGGTTTTTAACTATATTTTTGTGTCTGCTGTTTGATTTAGATTTTGTTCATTTAGCTGCGGAATCTTGCCACTTTCCGCAGCTGCTGCAACTTTCCGCAGCTATTTTGTGAAACTCTATATTACAGGTGTCTACAAGGAAAACGAGCCACATGGGCAAGTCAGGAATGATGTGGACATGGTTCGTGTCCTATTGGCTCGAGCAAACTCATCTAAAGAAGCCACGGTCAAAGGCGTCCACATGGAAGTCAACCATAGAGTCTTACGGCGACAGGACTCTGTTCCGTGTCACGTAAAGGTTCATATGGCCGTTTCTGAGCTTGCGGAGGACAAGTCGACATCTGTACATGGCTCCATAGTCGAATTCAAGCATCCACTTCTCATAGATTTATTTTCCAACACGGCCATGATCCTAGATTCATGGACGTAATGGTCTACCTGTTCTACACCAGCATAAACTTTAGGAGACAATTATATTTCTTTTGTTATATATAACGCGTTTGCATACGCATCTAGAGTTAGTCGATGCTAGTCTCTGTTATCTTTTATTAGTCTGCTCTGTAATGTAATTATGTTGCCTTTGAGCCGTAATACTACTTCACTGTTATGACTGCATTTTAATATAAGAAGACTCTGTTTTCCAACTTAATTCTTACTTGAATATCATTTGCCAAGGCTGGTGTAGAGGGCCCCTGCTCAGCTAAGGTTTTGTGCATTAGTGTATAGTTCTTATTTTATTTCTTTAAAGCTCATTGTGCCATAATCCATTCACATGTTATACACTGCATCTCTCATAGTATATATGTTTCATTTCTGTTTATAAACTTTCATGATTTCCATTGCACTTCTGTCTTTCATGTTTTATGTTATTAATCACTGATCATTGTTCTTGTTTCAGGTTATAGATAGGCAGCCCGGGCATTTGCATAGCTTTTTGACTAATGACATGGAATTAACATTATTCTGCTGCTAATTTGTTTTTCTTTAGTTTCTGTTTACATTTAGTACTGCTTTGTTCATTTCAATTTTGTTTATTTGCTTCAGTAGTTAAATTTAGATATATTAAACTGCTCATAACATCTTCAGTTGCCTCCGAAAGCCACAGCTGGACTGATGGTGAGGGATTGTATTATGAAATGTGTAGTTTAGTATTAGTTTCTTTTCTGCAAATTTAGATATATTAAGTTGCTCATAACATCTTCAGTTGCCTCCGAAAGCCACAGCTGGACTGATGGTGAGGGATTGTATTATGAAATGTGTAGTTTAGTATTAGTTTCCTTTCTACAAATTTAGATATATTAAATTGTGCATGACATCTTCAGTTGCCTCCGAAAGCCACAGCTGGACTGATGGTGAGGGATTGTATTATGAAATGTATGGTTTGATATTAGTTTACTTTCTGCAAATTAGATATCAGTTACTCAAGTTGTTTATGGTTACTTCCGAAAATCATAGCTGGACTAATGATGAGGGATCAGAAGATGAATTGATGTAATCTGATTTAGATTTACTTTGTTGCAATTTTGAATTTCCTTAAGCATAGTTTCTTTTGTGTTTAGACAGCAGCAAGAATAGTTTGGTTTCATGCTCACTAGTTCACTGTTTTGATTCATTAGACTAGCAGCACCTTTTCATTTTCCTTTCAAGTTTTTTCATTGTAAATTTCAAATTCCTTTTTAAGTTTCAAGTTGGTAAATCATTATAGGGGATATCATTTCCTTGAACAAACATAACCATACTTGTTTTCATTTTAGAATTTCCATTTCACCTTAGAAAACCAAAAACGACAAAAAGTTAAGAAATAGGTTATCTTGCACATATAGTGCGTTGCACTTCATCAGCTTACGAATCCCGGATTGACAAATTAAATGCAGCAATTTAGGATACACTAAATTGACCAAACATTTTGGCGCCGTTGCCGGGGAAGTGTAAATAGGTAGCCAATTTCTTAAAAAAAAAAAAAACACAAAATCATAAAAGAAGGGAAAACTTGATAACTTCTTGAAGTATGCTCTCCTCTTGCACCTAGTGTGATCTGGAGGATCAGAAAAGAGAGTTATTGGTTTAGTAATTTCTTAAGTATGCTCTCTTCTTGCACCTAGTGTGACCTGGAAGATCAGAAAGAGGATTATTAGCCCAACTTTTAAAAAATAAATAAAAAAAATAAAAAATGACATGCATAGAGCAAGAGATTCTAGGGGAAGGTTTATAGCTAAAGCCAAGAGTTCGATTTTCACAACTCCATCTTCTTCAAGACATAGACCAGATTCACCACCATCTACCCCTAGCCTTAAGATTTTTGGAACTCAAGGAGCAGCTGAATTAGAGGATTCTCCTATACCATCTACTAAATCCCATTTAGAAAACAAAGAGATTCTCTCTCATCCTTCCTTGATAGAAGAACTAGAGGACTTTAAGGACTCTAAAGAAACTATCATGGCAGAGGAAGTAACAGATGGAGGTAGAGGTAGAGGTAGAAGAGGAAGAAACAATGGAGACAACAATGGTGAAGGAAATAATGGTAGAAATAGGGAAGGAGACAACTTGTTTGGATTCCCTATAGTTGATGAGGAAACTCATGCAACAATGAAAAATATCTCACCATCTGTCCTCCCTAACTTTTATGGATTGCGAAGTGAGGATCCTGAAACATTTCTATTTGAGTTTGAAGTCGTGTGCCGAACCTATGTGTTGGAAATATGATGCAGAGTGTTGTCCTTGATGGCAACCCACTGAATGAAGATGAAGACGTGCGACTGTTGACATGTATTGTCCTTGATGGCACTCCACCTGATGAAGTTATGCTTGACTTGATGGACTTGTTAAATGATGTAAATATGAAGTGATATGATGATTGTTGATGATATGATGTTGAGTGTTGTACTTGAAAGGAAACCCACTTGATGAAGATGATGACAACTTACTTGATAAAGTTGTGTTTGATAGAATATGTCCTTGATGAAGGAAATCTGATGTATCTACAATATTTACAGAAGGCAATGAAGAAAGGATTTCAGAATGTACTCAGAGAATGATGAAAAAGAGCATGTCTCTTGGTATACGCGGATTGGCCTAGGGGAAGTTGCGTATGCACGCGGAAAGGAACGTTACAAGTCGCGTATGGGCTAAAGCGCTCAAAAAGTGCAAATCCAAGGGTAACCACCATGGTATTGACCCATAGTATTAGGTAATGATCCGCCTAATTGACCCCGTCCAGGTAGTTTTGGGCTTATGGTATTGTTTTGGTCCATGGTATTGAAAAAGGGGCTCATGGTATTGAAAAAGGATAATCATATAAAAGGAGAAGAAATTCATTGTGCACAACATGAGTGTGAGGGAAAGATGTCTGAGCTTGAATGAATACTTCTCTCTGAAGTAGATATGATTGGAAAGGGTTACACTTGAAGATAAATATGAGTATATGATGCACCAATGATGAAGAAGGGGATCTAGATCTGAAATGCACTTGTATTTACTAGATCTGCTTATGGAAGGCCTAGATCTGTGATGAGGCGAACATCTAGGCGAACATCTGTCTGAAGTGAAAGGGTAAATCTGAACTGACTATCTGATCTGAAGAAGTATGCTGCTCTGGAATAATTGAAGATCTATACGCTACTTCGACGCGGAGGAAGCGCGTATATACGCAGCTTCAGCGAAGAGAAAGCGCGTATGCGCAATAAAATATACACTGAGGTATACGCCGGTTTTTGTGGACGGAAGCGCGTATATACGCGAAATCAGTGAAGTAAAAGAGCGTATGCAAACTAGGGTTTGCTGAAGCAAGGGGTATGAAATATCTGAGCTGTTCTGCTGTGTTTATGCTATCCGATCTGTGTTGATATGTATCTGTTGATGATGTATGGTTGTGCTTAAAAGTATGGAAAGGGTCCAGTATGAAAATATGATGAAATGTGGCCTGCAAGTGGTGTTCTATTGAAGTTGTTGGATCCAGTGTGAAAATTGATGAAACGTGGTCCAAGGTAGTGCTGAGGGTTGTAGCCTTCAGTCAGGGGGTTGTAGCTCCCTTCCAGGTGAGGCTGGTAAACGAGATCGGGGGGTCGTAGCTCCCTTCCAGGAGAGGCTGGTAAACGAGTCAGGGGGTTGGAGCTCCCTTCCAGGAGAGGCTGGTAAACGAGCGCAGGTGGGTGCCTGCGTGCTGGTCAAGTCTGCGCCAGCATATATGTTGTAAGATGTTTTCTCTATAATAAAATATTGAAGGCTGAGCAACTGCAGCGGTGGTTTTCTCCCGACTTGGGTTTCCACCTAAAAATCCCGGTGTTCATGTGTGATGCTTTGTGTGATGGTTTATTCTGTTCTTACTGCACATGTTTACTGTTTATTGAACATCTGATGAATGAATGATGGAATAATATAAGTGAAGATTTAATGACAGATCTAGATCTCTGTGTATACGCTAGTTTTATAAAGGGGATCTCACAGATATACGCCGCCATCAAGTAAAGTAGCGTATGGGTTTTAAGGAATGAAAAAGTAAAAAGTTTGAATATGCAGTAAATACTGATTCACCCCCCCCCCTCTCAGTATTTTTCCCAACACTATGACTATATGGAAGACTCTCAAAAACTCAAACTGTTTCCTTCAACATTGAAGGGATCTGCTTTGAAATGGTTCATGGGATTAGCCACTCAATCTATTAGGACTTGGAATGATATGAAACAAACATTTTTGGATAGATACTTGGACTATTGTATGCCCACCAATCACAAGGATGAGGTATTCAAGATGATGCAAAAAGAAGATGAAAATTTGGAAGACTTACTTGAAAGATTTCAATACAACTTGAAAAGAGCAAAGATGAGCAACTTAGATGATGAAACCTTGAAAGACCTGATATTAAAAGCCATTAGAGATTAATGGATAGATATTTTAAACATGATGGGGAAAGGAGACATTTCTCAACTTCCACTTCGTGACATAACAGAACTATGTGTCCATCTCTCAAGTGATCCGTATTCGCTACCAAGATTCACGACGCTAGTGCTTGTGCGAGATCTGTTCTGCACTAAAGATTAGAAATCAAGATAAGTTATCATCTATTAAATAGCATAGGAGGTAACGATAAGTTACGAAAGTAATTATAAGTAAGAAATCACGTAATAGGTAGTTAATAAATGCTAAGGTAAGTTAAAAATGTAAAATATGAAGTTTTATGCAAAACGTGTCATCGTTCTCGCACTAGTGCAGGATGAGGGTGCATAAGATAGTTATAACAGGGTAATGATTATGATTTGGGAAGGGAAGAATGGTAAAAAATAATGCAATTTAGGGGACTAACAATTAGAAACTCACTCAGAGAGCTACTCATTTAGCAAGTTGCTCACTCAGAAAACAGAAAAGTAGTGAAGAACACAGCATCTAAAAAGCTTGTCTTCTCAACCCAGCTCTTGCAAACACCTTGAAAACAACAAGTAAGCTCAGGTATAGCCTTTCATCCCTCACTATGCATTCATGATATCCAGAAATAATTAACTGCACAGATTTGGAATTTAGAAGGAAGAAAAGTGGCCAATTAGCTTGGCCACCATCATAAAGTATGATTGGGGAGAACTGCAAGTTCACGCCATATGGGCATGCAAAAAAAAATTAAATAAATAAATAAAATTAAATCAATTGGAGTAGAGGATAACGAGAGGAGGAAAAAATTAATAGAGAGAAGGAAACAATGGTCTCTAACGGAAACTGGAGTTGAGCCTGAGTTATATAAGCGCTCCAAAATTAGATGCGCAATTTAATTAAAAAAGATCCCATCTCGTCCAAACCATTTAATTAAGAATTTTTGAGGGAAAGAGACCGAAGGGAGCCCACAACACAACAGTACTGAGTTTGGGCTGCGTATTTGAATAGCATGCAGCATGTTACACCAATTTTTTTATCATATAGCCTGTTACTATTAGATGGACCAAACTACACCATGTAAGACCAATTTTACCGTGGTAAAATTTCTTTCACTATGTAAAATAACTTAGTAATCCATACTTTATTAAGTTGTTTATGGTCTAAACAGGAAACCCCACGAGGAATAATTGAATAAATCCTTATTTGTTTGATTTTCCTCAAGGGATAATTAATTAAGCAACAGTTTAATTAATATTCCTGGTCATAGTTAACCCAAAACAGGAAAATGAATTAGATAAATCATTATTTATCTTATTATTTTCTAGGAATAATTATTTAAAACATTATTTAAGTAATATTCCTTGTTAAATTTGACTAAATCATTTATAAATAATTGAATAAATCACTATTTATTTAATTATTATTCAACCACATTCTTAAAATAATAAATAAATCATTTACTTATTTATTATTTACAAATAAAGGGGTTTGACCAAATTCAAATTCCTTTTCCCTCCAACAAAAATAATAAAATATTCCATAAAATTTGGAACTAGATTTGGTTAATAATATTTTAATTATGCCCCAATATCTAGACTAACTCAATATTTTGTTATAAATAGAAGGGTTTTTCCATTCATTCACTACCTTTTGTTGCCTAAAGATCGCTCTGGATCTATACTTTTGGCCTGACTTTGATCCTCCATCATTTTCATATTTTTCTACCTTTTTCTTTCTTCTGAGCTCCCCTTGAGTTCCATTTTTGTCTGGGTTTTCTACACCATCAAGAGAGAGAGATCTTGGATCTGAAGCGCTGAGGACATACAAGAATCCATCCCATTGAGGGGGACTAGTAACATCTTTCTATGTTCCCTTCCCATGTGTCATAAATACAAAATTATTTAAAAATATTCTTGTCTTGTCTATTGGATGCATGGAGCAACTCTTACTTTTATTTGTTGTTTAATGTATTTTACTGCATAGATCTGGATTTCTGTAGTATTTATTCTGATCATTAACTGCAGATCTAAGGAAATTGACAGCCATCTTTGATGTTAGGGTTGTTTTTTATGCACAGCTAAAGTGATATTTTTTCGTATGCTTGTGACTAGAATTCACGCTAACAACTAGCGACTCCATAAGGGTTTATAAATATGACCGCTGTCGTTTTTCAGATCCCTGCATGACTAGCTACTTCAACCCCTAAGTTTTTTCTTCAGCTTCTTATTTTTCATTTCTTGATGTTGTTTTTAACTTTTAAAACCCTAAAACAATAAAAATTCTAACTTCCATGTGTTTCTGAGCCTATTGTGCAAGTGACAGGTATCAACCGCAGCTGAGACGGAAATTTTTTCTGAAACCTGCTCCCGAGACGGCCAGAAGTGAAGGTCACACTTTTTGGGCCGAAACCTGTGACCTCAACCTTCAAGGCATAGAAAACAACCAGAAAACTGTGACCTCAGTGGAAAAAAGGTCAGAAACTGCGACCTGTCCTTTTTGCGGGATTTTTTCTGTGATTTTTCTAGTTTTTTCTGGGCTATTGTTCAGGGTTTTCTGACCTCCCTCTCCACCTGTCTTGGACCTGTACTTTCTCTTTTTTACTCATCGAAGTAGGAACCAAGCTGCTTAGGGCTTCAGTATGCTTTCACCTTTTTAGGAGGAGTTTAGCTAAAGCAGTTCGTCTGCGATTTCAATGTGTTGAGCCATCTTTCAGATATGAACCTATACTTTCAGATACATTTCAGATTGGCTATTCATCCATACAAAACAACTCTTTTCATTTTTGTTTGGTCCTCCTTTAGGGTCCCCGTTGTTTCCCTTCAGATTCTAGCCTTTCGCCACCTTTCCTGCAGCACTTTTCCCTCCGGTTTTTTGTTGTTTTCCTACACCTATTTCCAGCAGATCTGACCTTTAGATCCTTGTCCCTCCCGACTTCAGATCCATTGGCCATTTTGTGTGTTTTGACTAGATTTTTCCCACCCATAGAATAGTTTTTGGGAAGCCCTCCTCCTTGGGTTTAAATTGATGCATATTTAGCTGTATATTTTCTGTCATATTCAGTTTACTTTACTGTTATTTCATATTTATTTACAGTTATACAACATATTTTTTCTTTTTCTCTACATGCATATGGGTTTAAATAAAATTAACACACTTATCACATACACACACACCCTAAGTGAAGAGCGCTTGATTTACACCGCCAAGCCAAGACTATAACATTGTAATCATTTGATCCTGCACCTTCTTGCCCTTATTGGTCTCTCTTCCTTCTGAGATCTATGTCTGTTTCTAATCATTGCCCCCCCAAGGCGTTTATCTCAGAGACTCCTTGGCCTTCATCCTCAGTTTCCATTATGAAAGGCTTACTCCTCTATGTAGGGTTCGAGTTAGTCCTCCGCCGAGCCCCCATTCTAACTCTGCTTCTGGTTCATCAGGTTCCCCTTCCATTTCTATCCACAGCTCTCCTCCTGTCACCTTCACCATGTCTAGTTCAGGACCTAACGCTGGTGGTAGCCCCAACCCTAATGATGGGAATACTACTAGTGGGGCCGCAACAGGAACTAGCCCGGCTGCTCCCTTGTTCCCTTATATGGCAGGCCTCAGTCTGCCCAATTTTAACCAGTTGATCAATTACTGCATATACCATGATCTTGGTTGGCCTACTATGCTAACCAAGCTCCCTTCAAACATCCCAAAGTTTTAAGGTCTTGCTGGAGAGGATCCTACCAACCATGTTCCTTATTTCCACATATGGTGTTCGTCTAACTCCATCACTAATGACTTTGTCCATCTTCGGTTGTTCCAGTGTATGCTTACTAGAGAAGCTTCTAAGTGGTATGTCGACTAGGCATCAGCCTCTCATACTACTTTTGTGACTCTTTTCAGGGCATTTATATCTTACTTCCAGCTTCCCCTTCGTTATGACACCGGTACCGAACTCTTGACCTCTTTCCATCAATCATCTGCGACCCGCCTATCTGATCATGTCCAAGAATGGCGGAGAAGAAAGAGCCTATGTCAAGCCCCTACCTTCAAAGACCATGTCTACATGGATTGTTTTCTCAAATCCCTTTTGCCTGCTATTGGCAAAGATGTCGCATCTCACTTCCCTGAGACTAAGGAATCTTCCCTCCAGATTGCGTTGAAATATGACCTGATCTACAAACAGTTTGGTTATTTTTATATCGTATTACCTTATCTCCCTAGACCTGATGGTGCCAATGCACTAGGGGCATCCCATGTCGACGACAGTATTTTTGGAGCTCTTTCTCATCTGTATAGTCATCCTCCCATAGGTTATGGTTTCCCTTGGGGAGGGGCCAGCTCCTCTAGCACCTTTCCCCCTCCTGGTAGCATGTATCCAGGATACGACATGCCTCTTATTTTTGCCCAATATATTTACCCCAATGTTGCCCAACCTCCTTATTATCCATATCCATAGCCCAATGCTCCAACTCCTCTAGAATTAGCACCTCAGCCTCCCTTGCCTTCTCAACCCCCACAACAGCAGCCACCCCCCCCAGGGTGAGGTGTATGCACAGCAGGGTGCGACTAATCCTCCTACTTCCAAAAATAAAAGGAAAGGCAACCAAAACCAATCTGCCCTAGGTAATCTAGGAAACAATCCCCAAGGGAATGCACCTAACACAGCAACCTAGCAACAGGGCAATTAGGCCAAGCAGGACAAGCTTGTTTGCATGAACAAACCTTGTTCTTTTTGCAGTGTCTATGGTCACTACACCCATGATTGTCCTATTTTACCTCAGATGTGTTAGATGTGGGAAGCTCAAGTAGCATCTCGAGGACAACAAGCCTCCCCTTTGGTTCCTCCCAATGATGTCCCTATCCAACTGGTTGTGTTTACCAATCCTTTCCCCCAACAAGGATTCATGGCTATCCAACCCCCTGAAAGTCAGGCGGCCACTCAATATCCTTCGTCTAGTACCTCTGATTACCAGATCCTCATGATGAACTTTGACCAACCCATTACTGTTGATCTCAACCTTTAAACTCGATCCCATTAGTACAACAAACCCCCCGCTATGTTTGCCCCCGAGCCCCATTCTTCAGGTCCCACAAAGCCTCTTTCAACACCCAATGGTCCTTTATTTATCCCTCAGCCTAAGGTAGAGGTTCATACCAAGATCCCCAAGGGACCATTACATCGAAACGATGCTTCTGGTAAAGCTGCCCATTTGTATAATATAGTAGATGACTTGGCGCAATCCCCTGCTACCATGTTAAAGTTGGAAGTCCTCCAGTCGTGCCCTTCACAACAAAAATCTCTACTAACTGCCATGGGTTTTGTGGATCCTTCAGATGATCGTTTGATCATCTTCGATGTTGACCGATCATAACATCCTGATCCAGATGGATATTTGTGGCCACCCACCTATTTCACTTGGGGCCCCACCATTGTCTCTTTCATTTTTTCAGTTTCAGCACAACTTACTATTTTTAGTAGTTTTTCGGGTCCTGAACTTCTGGAGCCGTTTTGAGGCCCTAAACGATGTTTTTTGGGCATCGCGCCTGCAGTTAATATCATTTCGTTCCGGAATGGATATATCATTTCTTTCTGGAATGGATATTCATGGCGAAAGTTGTATTCCTCGGATAGATCTTTGTAATGATGTATCATGTGCATCAAACGGAGATAGTATGCCAAAGTTACATCCCTGGGAAGTTGAAACACCAATTTACCCAAACGGGGCCCATAGTTTTGGCGCTTCATCTCCTAGGGTTAGGTTTTTGGATGTTTAGAGTTCTCGATTTTTTCTCAATAATAAATAGGCCTTTGAGCCTCATTGTAACTCAGTTCAAAGGCCTGTAGCCACCACATCTCTTCTTAGAGATAGCTACCAGTGCCCTAGCTAGTTTTATTTCCATTCCGTCTGTAAGCAAATTTCAATTATTTGATATTAATGAAATTAAGTGTTATTTCCGCTGCATCTCTGTATTTATGGTTATGTGTTTATTCTGTTGCATTCCTGCATAAATCCAAATCAGTGGTATCAGAGCGGTCTGCTTTTTCTCGATCCTTCTTTGCATGTCCCCAACGAGGTCAAGGTATAAGGATTTAGGGCTCGATCTGGTGGAACCTTTGCAATATCAGCCTCGCAAACCCCGATGGATGCCCATGGGGGATGAAGAGAAATATGAGGGAGCAGGAGATTCTATCAAAATATTTCTCGCGGAGGCCCTCGAAAAACAAAGGAACGCGATGATAGATAACTTTGCCCAGATCCTTCAACGGCTGCCCACCGGCGGCACATCTGCATTGAATAACCACTCTGGAAGTGTGACTCCTTTTAAGGTACAAGTAAATTTTTACATTCCCATATTTGAGGGTCAAATAGATGCAGATACCGTAGATATATGGCTGAATCTATTAGAAGGATATTTCTCGGTTGATGACTTTTCCGACAGGGAGAAGATTATTTTTGCACTTCTCAAAGCTGCCCCCCATGTCAAGGACTAGTGGGAAACCCACTATGAGAAAAAGGACGAGACAAAACCCTCTCTTTTCTCAGTCGTACCCACTTGGAATTCTTTCCGAGACGCCGTCAAGGAACAATAATATCCTGTGGGGAGCTGTGAGGACAATTACATACAGTGGACCACGCTGCGGCAACAAAGGGATCAAGATGTGCATGAGCTGAAGAATTTTTTCCATACCCTGTGCACCAAGTTGGATATCAAAGATTCAGAGAAACATCTGGTACTAAAGTATCGTAGTTGTCTACACAGATACATTCAGGAGGAAATGGAGTTCCTCGACATCTCCTCGCTTGGTACGGCATACCGGTATGCTGCCAAGATTGAGCAGAAATTCAAACAGAAGAAACGAGACTTTGGGTCTGCGAATCAAAAGCAAGGGAAAGGTGCTCCCAAACTGCAGAAAAAAGGACAGAGCCAAGGCATGGCGACTCAAGCCAACCTGCCGAAGCCACAAGCAAAGAACAACACTGCAAAGCCAAAGAAGGACACGGGAAAATGGTGTGAGTTCCATAAGAGCTCCACTCACAACACAAGTGAGTGTCGGGCCAAGCAGTCGCTGGTGGCCGAGATGCGGGCTTCTGAGTCAGATGCATGCTCCGACTTTGAATCAAAACCTAACAAGGGGAATGACAAAGGGAAACATATTATTGATGCGGAGCCCAATGCCACTTTTGCCACTACGAAGATCTAGAAGGAGGAACCGGAAGATCCGGAGGAGGAGGAACGTCTCTTCCACTCCCAGATGTGGGTAAAGGGCTCCTCGGTACAGTTCATTGTCGATAATGGGAGCCAAAAGAACCTCATTTTGGCAGACGCCGTGAAGCGGTTGGGCTTGCCGACCATAGCTCACCCACATCCATACACCATCGAGTGGCTTCACCAAGGACGAGATCTCCGCGTCAACCAGCAGTGCCGCCTTCCCTATAGCATCAAGCCCTTCACGGATGAGGTATTATGTGATGTTGCTCCTATTGATGTTTCTGATGTATTATTAGGACAACCATACTTGTGGAAGCGTCATGCTGTGTATGAGTCTCGACCTCGTGCTGTTATTTTTACTTTGGGAAATAAGTTGTACAGGATACCAGAGGTACCACCTCCTACGACTATCTCTTTGGTTACTGCAAAACAATGTAGTAAGCTCATTTCCCAAACCATGAAATTCGTTTTCCTGATGATCCGCCCCCAGGGCAAGAAGAAGACTGTGGCCACGACCTCCAGACAGGGCCCCTCTGCACGACAACAACAAATGGATAAGGTCGTGGAGGAGTACGGGGACATCTTTACCTCACCCACAGGGGTTCCTCTGCACTGCCAGGTCAAGCACCCGATTGATCTGACCCCAGGTGCGCCGCTACCCAATGGACCGATCTATCGACGCTCTGTTCTGGAAAATGATGAAATCAAGAGGCAGATTCAAGAGCTGTTGCAGAAAGGTCACATCAGACCAAGTTCATCGCCCTGTGGGAGCCCGATCGTGTTGGTACAGAAGAAGGATGGGACATGGAGACTCTGTATTGACTATCGGGCACTGAACAAGATCACTGTCCGGAATAGGTACCCAATCCCACGGATTGATGACCTTATGGACCAACTCAAAGGTGCAAAATATTTTAGCAAGATCGACCTGAAGTCTGGGTATCACCAGGTACCAATTGAACCCTCTGATGTGTGGAAGACTGCCTTCAAAGCCAAGGAAGGCCTTTTTGAATGGTTGGTCATGCCTTTCGGGTTGATGAATGCTCCCGCAACCTTCATGAGGATGATGGAAGACATATTGCGGCCATTCACCAACTCATTTGTAGTGGTGTACTTGGATGACATTCTGATCTTCAACAAGACTTGGGAAGAGCACCTTCACCACATCCGACAAGTCCTCCAAACACTACGACAACACATGTTGTGTGCCAATTTGGAGAAGTGCACGTTTGGCATGACCCAGGTTCAATATCTGGGATACATTATTGATGAAAGGGGGGTGCATGTGGATCCAGCCAAGATCCAAGTCATTCGGGATTGGCCAGCCCCAACCATTATAACAGAGCTTCGCTAATTTCTGGGTCTTGCTAATTTCTACCATAGATTCGTGTTGGGATTCTCTCATATCACATGGCCCTTGAGTCAAGTCACCAAGGGAGGAGCGAGAGAAAAATTCTTTTGGTTGGAACCTCAACAGAAGGCGTTCACAGAATTGAAAAATCGCCTCTATTCTGCCCCAGTGCTCACATTACCAGACTTGCAACAGCCATTTGAGATCGAGACAGATGCCTCTGACTATGCTATTGGGGCAGTTCTTACTCAACAAGGACATCCAGTGGCATATCACAGTGAGACATTGTCTGAGACAGTTCGCAAGTATCCCACCTATGAAAAAGAAATGTATTCCATTGTGCAAGCCTGTCGACAATGGAAGCATTACATTTTGGGGAAGGAAACAATCATCCACACAGACCACCGGCCCCTGCAGTTCATACAGACACAAGGGAAGTTGCAGAATGATCGCCATCAGAAGTGGTCCACATATCTGCAACAGTTTCATTTGAACATCAAGTACAAGAAGGGTAGCACCAATAATGTTACAGACTACCTCAGCCAACCACCGATCGTGGCACTCACCATCGTGCTCAACTCTTGTGGGAATGAGACTTCTGATTGGCCACTTCTTTATGAGAGTGACCCAAAATTCGGCCACACTTACAAGGCACTCTTGGGGGGTACACAAGTTCCAAATTTTCACCTCCAATATGCACTTTTATGTCACCTGGGACACCTTTGTGTTCCTTCAAGCGAGCATGCCAAGATGATATGGGAAGCACACTACAGTCGAGTCGCTGGGCATTTCGGGGTCGAGAAAACAGTAGAAATCCTGTAGAAGTATTTCTATTGGCCAAACCTTTGGAAGGATGTCGAGAATCACATCAGATCCTGCACTGCTTGTGTCATTGCCAAACCAACCATCAAGAAGCAAGGCCTATATACTCTGCTACCTACCCCTAGTCGACCTTGGGAATCCATCTCCATGGATTACATGTCGGGCCTGCCTTCTACTAAGCAGGGAAATGACTGTGCTTTCGTGGTCGTCAACAGATTCTTGAAGATGGCCATCATGGTGGCCTGCAGGACATGGAAAATTTTAGGGGCTAATATTCGCAGGTGGGCTAATTTTCCATGGTTTTTCCAAAAAAAAGATTCGCCAATTTCCATTTTTTTATAAAAATGATTTGCCCAAATTTTACAATATAAAATTATTTTACATTAAAAATCGCCAAAATTATATAGAAAATATATATAATATCATTATAAATTTGAATAATCTTACAAATACATCAATAAAAATTTTAAAGTTTGCATATTAGGGACTAGTGATATTTGCCAGATTTTTAAACTTCAAGATAATTTTCCATCCTTAAAATTTTCCCTGCTGCAGGAAGAATATCACAGAAGAAGCCACTATTAAACTCTTCTTTGAATGAGTGTGGGTGCACTTTGGGATCCCATAGTCTATCATATCAGATTGGGATAGCAGGTTCCTCAGCACATTTTGGTCCAGCCTCTGGTCAATGTTGGATACCAAGCCCACCAAGTCCACAGCTTTCCATCCCCAAACAGATGGCCAGACAGAGGTCGTCAATAGAATGATTGTACACATTTTGCGCATGTACAATTAAAAGCATCCACGCACATGGGATGAGAGCCTCCCATATGTACAACATAGTTATAATCGGGCTTTCCACAGTTCAATCAGCCATAGCCCCTTTCAAGTGGGCTTGGGATTCTAGCCACTATGTCCTATTGACGTAGCCATACCATTTGTAGCTACTCAGGCCGATTCAGCTCATGTCCAATCTGAAGTTGACAAAGCAATTAGCTTCATTGAGAGCATTCAACACATCCGCCAACAGGTTCATGATATATTGGATAGAGCCAATGCTAAGTACAAGAAACGCCATGATCAACACCGGGTGCCACACAACTTCCAGGTGGGCGAAAAAGTATGGCTACATTTGCAGAAGGAGCGCCTCACTGGACCCCACTGCATGCTTTTCCCACTCCGATACGGGTCGTACACCATCACCAAGGTTGTATGGAACAATGCATTCGAGCTCAGTATTCCACCATTCCTTGGTCTGCACCCAGTCTTCAATGTGGATCGCCTTTGTCCTTACTTCCCACCTCTACTGGACACCTCAGACATTGCAGAACAACTCACACCAGTAGAGTTAAACCCAAACTACATGGAACAGGCCACCACAGATTGTATCAGGGACATGAAAATAAAGAGCACTCGCCAACAGAACATCCAACTATATCGGGTTGTCAAAGCTGGCCAACTCTTGCACCAAGAAACTCAACGCAATGGGGACCATTGCTTTCTAAAGGGGGAGGAATGATCCATATGGATATTGGTGGCCACCCGCCTATTCCACTTGGGGCCCCACCATTGTCTCTTTCATTTTTTCCGTTTCGGCACAACTTACTATTTTTAGCAGTTTTTCGGGTCATGAACTTCCGGAGCCGTTTTGAGGCCCCAAACGACATTTTTTGGTCATCGCACCTGTAGTGAATATCATTTCATTCTAAAATGGATATTCATGGGGAAATTTGTATTCCTCGGATAGATCTTTCTAATGATGTATCACGTGCGTCAAACGGAGATAGTATGCCAAAGTTACGTCCCTGGGAAGTTGAAACACCAATTTACCCAAACGGGGCCCATAGTTTTGGCGCTTCATCTCCTAGGGTTAGGTTTTTCGATGTTTAGAGTTCTCCATTGTTTCTCAATAATAAATAGGCCCTTGAGCCTCATTTTAAATCAGTTCAGAGGCCTGTAGCTGCCACATCTCTTCTTAGAGATAGCTACGAGCGCCCTAGCTAGTTTTATTTCCATTCTGTCTGTAAGCAAATTTCAGTTCTTTGATATTATTGAAATGAAGTGTTATTTCCACTGCATCTCTGTATTTATGGTTATTTTTTTATTCCGTTGCATTCCTTCATAAATCCATATCACATCCCCCCTTCCTGCTTCCATTGGCTTCCAAATCCCTCTCAAGATCTGGAATGCCAATGTTTCCCATTGTATCATTGATGAGGGGGCATCCACCTGTGTGATGTCTGCTTCTGTTTGGAAGCAACTCGGATCTCCTGAGTTAGCCCCTTCCACTATCACCCTCCAAGCATGGGATGGCCACTCCCCCCAACCCCTTTTCATGTTCCGTAATTGTCCGATAACTCTTGCAGGCAAGATTGTTTGTGTTGACGTAGAAGTCATTGATGCCCCCTTAGATTCCAACATTCTATTGGGTCGTAGCTACACTTATGCGATGTATGTTGTCCCATCTATGGTTCACCATAAGATGCGCTTTCCTCACAATGGAAATATTGTCACCATCGACCAGTTGACATATTACGAATCAAAGTCTCATACCTCCCCTGAGTCCATCATCTCTTAGGTGGCCAATAAGAAAATAGTCGAACCTCTGACCAATGTTTCACTTGGAGTCTATAAATATTCATATTTTCTTGGTTATTTCCCTAGTCTCTCTCCTCCTATCCCTAATCCCAGCTTGTCGAAGGTTTTCATGATGCAATCTTCTCGGTCCGACCTCAAACGGACTGGTTTGACTAGTCAGCAGGCCCACCCTCCACAACCTGCTCCTAGCACCTTGACTCAGCCTTCAAGACCCCTCCCTTAAGGCCCCTCATCTGTAGCTGGTATCCATGAGCCTATCTACCCTCCTAGAACAGTTCCTCTTGGCCTTAACCATCTCGGAGTTGTCCTGCCTGGCCATTACCCCTCCAGTCAAATACCATTTCTTGCTCCCCATCCTAGAGTATTCTAGGTACCTGTTATGGCTACCCTGTCCCTACCTAACATGAAATTGGGGATCCCAATCTAGTACATTGATCCCCAAGGCACTATCCCGCCTAGTCAGCCCAAAACTTATACTACTTTTACCCCGGTCCAACCGGTTGCCATGACCCCTCTCTTTGCTTCTATGCCTAAGCCACCTCAACAGGAACCTACTCCTGTTGCGAAAGCTTTGGGTGAGGGGAAAAGCCCACAAGAAGGCACTGTTAGCCCCCTAATTTTCTCTCTTTTTACCACTTTTCCCTTCTTAAATTATAACCATTTACCCCTATTTCACCTCCTTTATGCACCCTCATCCTGCACCAATCCAAGCATGGTGACACATTTAATATAAACCTTTATTTTTCATGTTTTAATTCAATTTAGCATTAATTAAATATTTATTACATGATTTCTTATTTCTAAATCACTTTTGTAACTAATCGATATCTCCAAAGGTTATTTGATGGTTAAAGTGCTTATTGTGACCGCTGATCTTAGTGCAGGATCGGATCTGCACTATTACCAGCACAACAGATCTTCGCGGCAGATCCGAACCTCCTCGATCACCGCCCCGTCTTCAGCCATTTCAGCCACGACAGCGAATGATTCAAAGGCAGCTGAGACTAATCCATGAAGGAAGAAAGATAGTTAGCTAGGGCCAGTTTTGCAAAATCGTCTTATCTTGAAGGCCGAGACTAAATTCTGCATTTTGTTATGAATTATTTGAACAATCTATTTTGGCCTTTGGCCAACAGATCTATATAATGTAAATTGTAAATAGGACCTAGGAGGAGAATTCTGGAGCAGAGTTTAGATTGAAGTCGATAAGTGGTAAACAGTCTTTTGTTATCGCCCAAATCTGGGCTGGACATTGTGTCAACGTATGTATTCACCTCAATAAATTAATAAAAGGTTTTTCCGCCTCATGTTTCAGAAATTATGTGTCTGTTCTTTTAAGTTGATGAATTAACTGGTTTAGTGAGCAGCGTTTAATTTAAAAAGGGAAACGCACTGGTTGGCTAGGGCCTAGCCAACCCAGCACGTTTACCCTATTTTCTGTTTCCTATAATTTGTGTTTAAATTATTAAAGTGTGATTCAATTTTCAGCACATGCATTCCTGTCTTATTGAAAATGAATCCGTCGTGTGAAGTAGTTACATTTTATTTCCCTGCAAATTACTTTCCTGCATTTAATTTCAGATTTGATTTCCCCGTCTGGTACAAGAAAGAGAAGCAAACCTGCACCAGGCACGTTGGTGTGACATTTCCTTTTTTCTTGCAGTTCTGTTTATTTGGTTTTCCACCGCCTGGTACAAGCAGGAGAAGCAAACCTGCACCAGTGCATGTTGGTGTGACATTTCGTTTTCCTGCAGTTCTGTTTATTTGGTTTTCCACTGCCTAGTACAAGTAGGAGAAGCAAACCTGCACTAGTGCATGTTGGTGTGACATTTCATTTTCTTGCAGTTCTATTTATTTGGTTTTCCACTGCCTGGTACAAGCAGGAGAAGCAAACCTGCACCAGTGCACGTTGGTGTGATGCAGCAAGTTTTCTTAATCTACTTTCCACGATTTTATTTATTTCTTTAAACACTTACGACAGGATAAATGATTGTTTATTTACTTCTAAATTTTATTAAAATTAGAAATATTCACTTTTATGTATGCAATTTGATTTGACAGTAAAACAGAACTTACAATAATTGAACACTTGTTTTAAGAATTAAAAGCTGAGTGCAAGAAACTCTGATCAGGTGCAGGAACTAGTTTCTTGCCATAGGATCTGAGTGCTCTAAACCTTGAAAATTTCGAGCCCTTGCATGAAGTAAAAAAGCCTTCAGTAAAGACACAATTTATACCTTCTACATGACTCTCTGATCCTGCACTAGTGCAGGACAGATTAATGCAAGAAGGAAATATTTAAGGAAGCAGGTTAAGGGCCCATCTAATGAGACTTCTAAGGTGTCTCTGCTAAAGGAGAATACACACTCGGCAGATTAAACAACCATTAGCTAAAGTGATTTCCTTTTATCTTTAATTCTCTCTTGCAAATGCATACTTTCTCATTTCAGTCTTAGATTATTTTTTGATGGTTCAAGTTGCCTTTTTCTCTTTTTATTTGATTTTGTAATCTTTCCTTTAAGAAAGTAGGGATTTACATTAGAAAGATTCATACCATCTCTGGCATTGCCTGTGCTTCATCTCTAAGTTTGCGAATCCCCCGGGTTGACAAATTAAGTGTTGAGGAGTTTGCTTAAGTGTAATTCCTGCACCCAACATTTTGGCGTCGTTGTCGGGGAGGCGATTTGATTTGGTAAGAATTTTCTGATTATGCAATAGAGGTAATTTTTCTTTATTTTTGCAGTGTTGTTTCTTTGAAGGAATTTAACTAGTGTTAATTAATTTCTAACAGCATTTGTTTTTCTTTTTTTCTTTTCTTTTGAAATGAATGCCTAGGAAAGGTAAGGGTTCGAAGCCCACTGAGGGCCGAAAGAATTCTGAAAATAATTTTCATATTGAGTCTCCTTCTGTCAGCAGGAAGCCCAATCCAATTCAAACCCATCATGCAGGAACAATCCACTTGGATTCTGGTAATAACAGCTTAGGTGTGGATCAGCCCGTGGAGAGCGGTACAAGTAAGAGGGGAACAATGGTGGACCAAGAAGATCATCTAGAAGGGACTGGTTACAACCAAGTAAGTGAAGGAAAATCTACTTTTGTGTTTCCAATTGTGGATCCTGATACTGTGTCATAGATGAAGAATATTCCACCATCAGCTCTCCCTCATTTCTATGGTAAAGTTCATGAAGATCCTGACTCTTTTCTATTTGAGTTTGATATTTTGTGTAGAAGTTATGATTATGCAACTGAGGCACAGAAGTTAAGATTATTTCCTGTTACCCTCAAGGACTCAGCTCTTCGCTGGTTTATAGGGTTATGAGGAAACACCATAACCTCTTAGGATCAGATGAAGAGAGTGTTTTTGTCTAAATATCAAGAATATTTCAAAACTAGGGACATGCAGGATGAAATTTTTACAATCATACAAGATGATGATGAAATGCTTGAAGATTATTGGGAAAGATATTTTTATATTTTACAAAGGTCAAAACTTAAGCTTGATCTCAACACTATTATAACCTTGTTCTTAAGAGGACTTACTGATAATGCTAGAAATAATTTGAATCTGTTAGGACAAGGTGATATTTCTCAGCAAAATTTTGATCAAATTTGTGAATTATGCAGGAAATTTTCAAGAAACCAATACAAATCCGGTAGAGGAGCTCAAAATAGAAATAGAAAAAGTGAATCTACTGATGCTATGATTATTGGACTAGAAAATAAAATGGAAAACATGAAAATTGATATAATGAACATTGTTACCAAACAGTTAGACTCTTTAAAATTTCAACAGAAACTCATAAAGGAACACGATTCATTGTGTATTTTCTGTCCTAAATGTAGAGACAGGCATCCCCCCAAAGCGTGTCCTCTTAATTTGAAAGAAACTAATAAGTGTGCTATTTGTGCAGAAGACCATATCACAAAAAAAATTCCCTCTATACCAGGACTTAAAGCTGTATTTATAGGGGGACAGCCTGAAGCTAAATACTTGAATGTTATGGGAGAGAGAAGGAATTGGCCTAAGGTAGGTACAGGTATGGCTTAAATTTTCTCCACACTATTTTGGTTATAATTCGCATGCGTATTCTTATCCTAACTCTCATCAGAAGTGGCAGTATGGGAATCAATATCAACATGGGAAAGCTTCTCAACCATGGAAACAAGGTTGGAGAGGGCCAACTCATTCTCCATATACCTACCAGCCACCTATGTAGTCATACCCATCTACACATGCACCTTATTCAATGCCTCAACTTCCGAGTCAGTCCACTCCACAATTGCCTTTAACTCCACCCTTTCGACCTCCTCAGTTTCCTGCTCAACCTATGCCCAATCCTAATAATAATAAAGCATTGTAAATGATCTATGTAACAAACCCACCTTTACCATTTGAATACCAGTCTATTCCAGTTGGGGTTCATGATATTCAATTAAGATCGGGAAGGACTGTAACATCAGAAAATCAGAAGCAACCTATGGTGATCGTTGAAGAGAAAGGAGAAGAGGAAACTCTCAACCATTCTCCAAAATCTATCACTAAGCAGCCCTTACCCTCTGAATCCTTGCCATCTTCTTCCAACCAGCCTCCCTTCCCAGAGAGGCTAGTAATGGAAAGGAGTGAGCCTATTTCTGAGACTAGTTTGGCATCTGAGCTTCAGAATATTTTCATTAATATACCTTTTCTTCAGCCATCAAAGAGATCCCCATTTGTACCAAGATTATTAAGCAACTCTGTCTCAAGAAACCCGGGAGGAAGATATTGGAACCCCGAACCATTCAATTTGATGGTAGGGCAGCAGAGTTGATGACGGGATGTGTGTCTGTGAAAAAATATACTGATCCCAGGAACCATGTTGTCTTAGTTTAGATTGGTAATGTCCTTGTCTCTAATGTTCATATAGACCTAGGAGCAGCCATTAATGTCATGACTAAGCAAACCATGGATCAACTTCGGTTATGTCATCTTCGCCCTACTCCCACTGTGCTTGAATTAGCATATAGATCTAAAATTAAGCCAGAAGGAGTATTGGACGATGTGATCATCTCATTTGATTCTTGGGAATATCTTGATAATTTCATTGTGCTTGAGCCAAAGAACCCAGTAGGAGGACGTCCCTTGATCTTGGGTCAACAATGGCTTGCTACGGCTGATGCATATATTAGATGTCATTCCGGTGATATGTATATCTCACATGGAGATTCTAGGAAGAAAGATACCTTATACCCCCCTGCCAGATCCATTCAAGACCTTCAAGATACTTTATGGTTGGATCAAAGCAGTGATGAGGAGACTCAGTCTATTTCCCTTATCCACCATTATATTGGGTCTTCACAAGAAGATGAGATTCAAGATTTTCTGAATAATCTAGACATTATGCCTAATTATGAGCCTTTGAAACAAATTTTCAACCTAGATTTTCAAGAAAATCATGATTATCATTCTTCTGTACCACTGCATTTGACCACTCCCTTAAGTACTCCTGAGCCTAATACCACTCTTATTGAGATTATCCCTGGTAAATACTTGCATATTATTTCAGATTTGGACTCATCTCAGCAAGAGCAGCTTGTGAATTTGTTGCAAAACCATCTTAGTGCCTTTGCTTGGGGCTATGAAGATATGAAGGGTATCCCTCCTGAAACTTGTACACATCACATCTATTTTCAGGAAGGAAACCAACTTGTCCGAAAACCCCAAAGGCGAATGAATCTAGCTCTAAGAGACATTGTGAAGGAAGAAGTACAGAAACTCTTAGATGCTGGTTTTATTTATCCTATTTTCGACAGTCAGTGGGTCTCTCCATTAGTACTAGTACCTAAGAAATATGGAAGATTGCGTATTTGTATTGATTATCAATAATTGAATAAAGCCACCCTTAAAGATTACTTCCCTCTCCCTTTCATTGATCAGGTGCTTGATACCCTTGCAGGAAAGAAATATTTCTCCTTTTTGGATGGCTTCACTAGTTATAACCAGATATAGATTGCACTCGAAGATCAGGATAAAACTACTTTTACATGTCCATGGGGGACATTTTCTTACAAAGTGCTTCCCTTTGGTTTATGTAATTCCCTGGCTACCTTTCAAAGGGCAGTCCTAGCTATTTTTGCTAATCTAGAATTTGTAGAAATTTATATGGATGACTTTTCTGTGTTTGGTGATTCTTTTCAGGAAGCTCTCAAAAATATAGAGAAAGTACTTCTTCGTTGTCAGGAAGCCCATCTCGCTTTGAGTGATAATAAATGTAGATTAACGTGCAAAGAGGGAGTGGTGCTTGGCCATTTTATTTCTGACAAAGGTATCCAGGTTGATCTGGCAAAGATTGAAATCATTCTGCATCTTCCTACACCCAAAATTCAAAGGGAAGTAAGAGGTTTTCTAGGACATGCTGGTTACTATAGAAGATTCATTGAAATTTTTTCAAAGATAGCTGCTCCTCTTTTCCAACTTCTAGCTAAGGATAGTGAATTTTCTTGGTCCACAGCTTGCCAACAGTCTTTTGAAACATTGAAGGAAAAGTTGGTACAGGCACCAGTTTTGCGAGGCCCAAATTGGTCCCTGCCTTTTCACATTTCCTCTGATGCTTCGAATTTGGCTATTGGTGTAACTTTAGGACAAGAGGAAAATAAGAAATCCTATGCTATTTATCATATTAGTAAAAATTTGTCTTCTGCTGAATTGAATTATACAGTTACAGAGAAGGAGTTTTTAGCTGTGATTTTTGCAATTAATAAGTTCAGACGCTATATTATAGGATATGAAGTATTTGTACATACTAATCATTCCGCGATTAAATATTTGATGAACAAACCATTGAAAAGCGGTAGAGTGACTAGGTGGTTACTATTGATACAGGAGTTTAATGTTACTATTGTTGATAGACCAGGGAAATCTAATGTTGTAGTATATTTTCTTTCTAGATTAGATAATCCTGGTGAAGTAACTCCTATTAATGATGATTTTCCAGATGAACATATTTTTCCTATATCTACAGATTCTCTATGGTTTGCTGACATTTCTAATTACTTGGTTACTAAGAAGACACCACCCCACTTGTCCACTCGTGAAAAGCAAAATATTATTTAGAAAAGTGCTGCATATTCCTAGATTCAAGGAGACCTCTTTTACACTGGTCCAGATCTGATTATCCGTAGATGTGTAAGAGAGGAGGAAGTGTTTGACATATTGAAATCTGCTCATGATGAACCTTGTGGAGGCCACTTCGTTGATAAGCGGACTGCATATAAATTGTTACGTGCTGGTTACTTTTGGCCTTCCTTGTTTAAGGATGCCAAACAATATGTCAGGCAATGTGAAAGCTGTCAACGAATGGGCCAGCCTAATAAAACCAACGAAATGCCTTTATTCCCCCAAGTTATGATTGAGCCTTTTTAAAAATGGGTTATTGATTTTATAGGGCCAATAAATCCAACATATTTAAGTAAAAAGCATATTCTGGTTTGTATAGATTTTGTTACAAAATGGGTAGAAGCTAAAGTTGTTTCTTTTGCTACAGAAAAAGTTGTTGTTGATTTTCTTTTTTCTGAAATCTTTACTAGATTTGGTGTGCCTAGAGAAATGGTTTCTGACAATGGTCCGCAATTTATTTCTAGTCTGGTACAGGGTGTGATGGAGCAATACAAGATTCGGCACAGGAAATCCACGTCGTATCATCCGCAAGCAAATGGACAGGTGGAATCTAAAAACAAAGTGATCGAGTCCATTCTTAAAAAGACATTCAATATGCATCAGAAATACTGGGCTGAAAGATTACCAAAAGCTTTGTGGGCATACAGAACCACTTGGAGGAATAGCACGGGACATACACCATATGAGCTACTATATGGCAAACAGGTTCTATTACCGATTGAGTTCCATATCAAAACCTTCAGAACTATAGTTAAGTTAGGACTAGATCTCTCCAAGGCACAACAACAGCGTCTTCTCCAATGAAATGAGTTAGATGAATTTTGCAGAGATGTTTTTCAGCAGAACATCCTAATTCAACAGCAACGGAAAAGGTGGCATGACAAGACTATTCAGAAAAAACAGTTCCAACGAGGTGATTGGGTACTCCTCTATGATTCTAGATTTAAAATTTTTAAAGGGAAGTTCCATACACATTGGATGGGACCTTATGAAGTGATCCGAGTATTTGAGAATGAGTATTAGAAGTCAAAACTATTGATGGACAAGATTCAGTATTATTGGTAAATGGGCATAGATTAAAGAAGTATTTTCAGCCGCTTGCCAAGAAAGATTTTACACAACAAGTCCAACAGCAATTTGGGACGGTAGTGGTAAATAGTAAAACCAACCTTTTGAAAACATGAACTCTTCTTCTTCTCAAAAGAAAAAAATAAAAAAATAAAAAAGTAAAGAAATAAATATTTTCCTGTAATTGTGAAAATCAATTCGCTGACATGATTGCAGAAGGGTCAACCTGAAAACCAGCTTGCTGGCAGGGAGATCAAAAATTTATAATAAAAAGAGAATGTTTCTTTATCATTATATATGCTAGCAACCACCGAGTAAAAACAAGTTCAACAAGCCTTTATACATTGGGGTAATTAGCATGGATATTTTTATTCAAGTAACACTTAATTATCGCTGCAGTTATTTTTTCTTGCACCAGTGCAGGCAGACCTTCCAGAAAATTTTCTACCTTTATTCATATCCCATTTCATAATATTCCCTTAGTTTTCTTCTTTAAATCCCATAATGATTAACCTTCCCACATTCTTCTGAATTTACCCTACCCGCTTCGTAAAAATCCCACTTTACCCTAGAATTTTTTTCCCTATCCCACTTATGTTTATCCCCTCTTTAGTAATATTCCTGGAGTCCCTGTAACAAAATTCCTTCCCATTCTAAAATTTTCCCCTTTCCCACTTCTTTGTTCCCCCATTAATTCATTGCAGGATCTCATACATAAAGAGCAAAAATATTCCCTAAAGCATCAAGGAAGGGCGAAGCAAATTTTCAGTATCAGTTGAGGAAAGCTATGCTAGAAGTCCAGCCCATATTCTACTTAAATTCTCTGTTCCTTTTTAGACAATATTCTTGCACTATTGCAAGCATATCATCCTATATAACAGTATAAGCAGAATGGTACCAGCAGAGCAGTATAGAAACCGGTGTAAACAGATCAATGCAAGCATGCACCTTGACAGAAATAGCGTACAATTTTTTTTTTGAGCATATGTCATAGGAAGTGGTCATCATAGAAGTTTACAAGCAGCCTTTTTCACTTATTTGATAAAGTACTTATGCTATCATATTAACTAGGAGAAAATTATTTAAAGTACAAAGTGTTTTTTAGTTAAGAATCATGGTCATTTTTAATAAATGCTAAAGTTTTTTTGAATTATAAAGGAATGCGGAAATGTTTAAACCGTTGCTTGGATATGATTACTCTTTCCGCCATGATCCTAAATTTCCTTCACTTATAGTGATTACCTCACTTAGTCGTTAAACACGCCGTCGCAAGTACCAATCCCGCACGATTCTAAACATGTTGTGCATCTACGGCTATTTTGGTGGGATGAATCAGTGATAAGACAGAAGGGATGGTGGATGGTTGATCCCTATCTATAAAGAGTTAATTTTTCCGGTATTGCATGCAAATTTTTTTATTGTTCATAATTGTAGAGCAAATATGTCGCCTGTTAGATGTGAACTGTCATCCCTGAGTGAGGTAGATCAGACTGCTGAGTTTCGCAATAGTCTTTCACTATTGCGAGACTCAGGATTTCTTCCATTTTTGCATAAATTTGATGGGCACAATAGTGAAGTGGCCCTACAGTTCACATAGATTTTTAAAAACGGTCATGTAAATATTGGGCCCCTGAGATTTAAAGTCACGGAAAAATCAATAGCAGCAGCGACGGGCTTACAGAACACTGGTGTGCAGTACTTTAAAAATCAGAAGCTCGAGAGGAAGCGCTGGCAACGTTTCGTTGTTGATAAGGACATAAACGTAAACTGGAAGAAAGGAGTTCCGCGTAGTGCCCTGCTGGGACAATGGCGGGACCTCCTTTTTATTCTCCAGAAATTCGTGACTTGTGAGGGGAGGTACTCCCTCACCTTTGTGTATCATTTTAGGATGCTGCAACACTTTGAACCCGGCCGGCACGTCTGGTGGGGGATGGATTTCACTTAATTTTTGCTTAAGAGTTTAGAAAATATGGCCAAGGGCATGCAGGGAGCACGGGCAGACCAAGCCGATAAGAAATTGTATCATCACGGCCTGATCAAAATCCTGGTCTAGAAACAATTGGAAATTAAGGGTATGACCTGGAAGGAGTTGCTGAAGCAGCTAGATAAAAATCCCTCTGCAGGAAAGAAAATAATTGCTGAGAAGAAAATAGAGACCCCTGCCAGCACGAGCAAGGGTCCAAGTGTAAAGAGAAGTCCTTCTTGCACCTGTGCAAGAAGGAAACGAACCGAGAAATCAGCAGAAGAAAAGGGCCCATCTCCAAAGAAACAGAAGACAGCGAGTGCACCTGTCGAAGAAACTCCTCCGACGCCCCAAGTGCATGAACAGACCCCTGAAGAAGATGATTTTCTGTCAGTCCTTGCGGAGGGAGCAAAATCTATGGAAATTGAAGATGACACTCTGTTGGCCGACTTTATTAAGGGCCGAAAAAAGAATGAAGAACCTGGTGCAGAATCGCAGTCCCCATAGAATGTTGAATCCCCACCTGCACCAGTGCAAGACGAACCAAAACCAGAAGAACCAGCACAAGAAGAAAAAGAGTCGGCACGGGAAGAAGAAGAACCGAAAGATTTAGAAGAAGAAGAAGAACCAGAAGAGTTAGAAGATGAACCAGAACCGGAAGAGTTAGAAGAAGAAGAAGAACCAGAAGAGCAAGAAGACGAAGAAGAACCGGAAGAGTTAGAAGAAGAAAAAGAACAGAAAGAGGAAGAAGTGTTTACTGAAACTCCGAGGGATAGTGAGGTCCCTGAAGAAAATATAGCCCCTGTTGAGATAGAAAAGGAAGAATATTCGGTAGCTTCTGCTACTCGGATACTTGAGCTCGAGCTTCAAGTACATAATTTAGAACATCTCGTAGCCAAAACGCAGGAGGAAAAAGAACATAATAAGGAATAATTCATGGCGGAGATCCAAAAGAAGAAAGGAGAAGTCAAGGTATGGAATTACTGTGCTTCACAATGTTTCAAATGGCTTAAAAAGGCGATGAAGAAATTGAAGAGCAGCAAAAAGGTGAAGTTTGAAACACTACAAACTGATGATAGTATGTCGGAGGAGTGAGCTGGAACGCTCAAACTTTTGAAGGTTTTCTGCAGAGGTAAAGAGTTGTGTGAGGACACACAACAACTTAGGGATGGGAGGATGTTAGCCCCCTAATTTTCTCTCTTTTTACCACTTTTCCCTTCCTAAATTATAACCATTTACCCCTATTTCACCTCCTTTATGCACCCTCATCCTGCACCAGTCCAAGCATGGTGACACATTTAGTATAAACCTTTATTTTTCATGTTTTAATTCAATTTAGCATTAATTAAATATTTATCACATGATTTCTTATTTCTAAATCACTTTTGTAACTAATCAATATCTAAAAAGGTTATTTTATGGTTAAAGTGCTCATGACTGATGATCTTAGTGCAGGATTGGATCTGCACTATTGCCAGCACAACAGATCTTCGCGGCAGATCCGAACCTCCTCGATCACCACCCCGTCTTAAGCCATTTCAGCCATGACAATGAATGATTCAAAGGCAGCTGAGACTAATCCATGAAGGGAGAAAGCTAGTTAGCTACGGCCAGTTTTGCAAAACCGTCTTATCTTGAAGGCCGAGACTAAATTCTGCATTTTGTTATGAATTAGTTGAACGATCTGTTCTGGCCTTCGGCCAACAAATATATATAATGTAAAGTGTAAATAGGACCTAGGAGGAGAATTCTGGAGAAAATTTTAGATTGAAGTCGATAGGCGGTAACCAGTCTTTTGTTATCGCCTAAATCTTGGCTGGAAATTGTGTCAACGTATGTATTCACCTCAATAAATTAATAAAAGGTTTTTTTGCCTCATGTTTTAGAAATTATGTTTCTGTTCTTTTAAGCTGATGAATTAACTGGTTTACTGAGCATCGTTTAATTTAAAAAGGGAAACGTGCTGGTTGTCTAGGGCCTAGCCAACCTAGCACGTTTACTCTATTTTCTATTTCCTGTAATGTGTGTTTAAATTATTAAAGTGTGATTCAATTTTCAGCACACGCATTCCTGTCTTATTGAAAACGGATATGTCATGTGAAGTAGTTACATTTTCTTTCCCTGAAAATTACTTTCCTGCATTTAATTTCAAATTGGATTTCCCCATTTGGTACAAGCAGGAGAAGCAAACCTGCACTAGGCACGTTGGTGTGACATTTCCTTTTTTCCTGCAGTTCTGTTTATTTGGTTTTCCACCGCTTGGTACAATCAGGAGAAGCAAACCTGCACCAGTGCATGTTGGTGTGACATTTCGTTTTCCTGCAGTTCTGTTTATTTGGTTTTCCACCGCCTGGTACAAGCAGCAGAAGCAAACCTGCACCAGTGCATGTTGGTGTGACATTTTGTTTTCCTAAAGTTCTGTTTATTTGGTTTTCCACCACCTGGTACAAGCAGGAGAAGCAAACCTGCACCAGTGCACATTGGTGTGATGCAGCAAGTTTTCTTAATCTACTTTCCACGATTTTATTTCTTTCTTTAAACACTTACGACAGGATAAATGATTGTTTATTTACTTCTAAATTTTATTAAAATTAGAAATATTCACTTTTATGTGTGCAATTTGATTTGATAGTAAAATAGCACTTACAATAATTGAACACTTGTTTTAAGAATTAAAAGCTGAGTGCAAGAAGCTCTGATCAGGTGCAGGAACTAGTTTCTTGCCACAGGATCTGAGTGATCTGAACCTTGAAAAGTTTGAGCCCTTGCATGAAGTAAAAAAGCCTTCAGTAAAGACACAATTTATACCTTCTACATAACTCTCTGATCCTGCACTAGTGCAGGACAAATTAATGCAAGAAGGAAATCTTTAAGGAAGCAGGTTAAGGGCCCATCTAACGAGACTGCTAAGGTGTCTCCGCTAAAGGATAATACACATTCAGTATATTAAATAATTATTAGCTGAAGTGATTGCCTTTTATCTTTAATTCTCTCTTGAAAATGCATACTTTCTCGTTCCAGTCTTAGATTATTTTTTGATGGTTCAAGTTGCCTTTTTCTCTTTTGATTTGATTCTGCAATCTTTCCTTTAAGAAAGTAGGGATTTACATTAGAAATATTCATACCATCTCTGGCATTTCCTTTGCTTCATATCTAAGTTTACGAATCCCTCGGGTTGACAAATTAAGTGTTGAGGATTTTTCTTAAGTGTAATTCCTGCACCCAACAAGCACCAAAAGACAAGGCTTCCTAGATAACCCACCTCAAGCATTATCGCGCCTCTTTGGAGGTATTTCAGGAGTACGAGATTGAACAGAACCTGTCCGCCTCTCCCGTCCTTGCACGGTATGCTTCAGGCCAACCTGAGGATACCTCTGCACCCATTAACATTCCCCCTCCCGATATCGATATGACGGAGTCTTCGGCCACTCTCCTCTACTTTTCATCATCTATGAGATCCACGGTGGAAGATCCCTCCGGGACTTCCCCTTCTATTTCGCTTGACCTCCCTTCAACGGTCACCCTGGGATCAACAACAACGGATCCTTTATCTGCTTGTTCTTCTGTCACTCCCCGTAATGGTGCACATGTGAACCTTTCTTCTCATGATGATGAGTCAGGTAGCTTTGTCGCGTCATGTGGTTACCCTTCCACTAGTCACCCCATCTTTTACTATGATGACAACATAATGGAAGCCTTTTCCACCCCTGAATTCATCTTTCTCACCCATAAGAGGAATGGCACCATCCGTGTCTATGGTGAATTTCGCAACCTGAGCACAAGCTGACTCCAAGGCATCTCCCCCACACCATCACCCTTTCGGTGTGCGGGTGGTAGAAATCCGACCCAGACCACTCCCTCTAGCAGTGTTTGTTTGATTTATACCTTGCATTTCGGTTGCTAGCATTATTCATCATCCTCTCATTTTTTTTCTTGTGGCACCTTTCAAATGGCCCCCCATCCACACCATATATCGATTATGTCGATGGTGCAAGTCGCTACTCCCAGAATCTAGCCTTGGTAGCCTGGGCCATTTTTACCCCCTTGCATTCGCTTGCTCTCTCTAACGGCGTATGTATTGTTACTGCCACCAATAACCAGTACAAATATGATGCGATGCGAGGTTTATTAGACTATTCCCTTTCCCGTCGCATCCTTCACCTTCGTGTTTGTTTACATTCCCTTCTTCTTGTCATGCAATTGAATGGTGTCTATCGTGTGCATAATCCTGTCCTTTTTAGAAGATATTTATGAGTGAAGCTTTTGATGCGTGAATTTGAAATCATTACATTCAGTCATGTACCTAGAGCACAAAATCACTATGTAGATATCATTGCAAACAATATTCTAGATTGGAACTTTTCACACGCATTTCACACAAGAAAATAACAATAAACCATAAAACGATGCATATCCATTATGTGTGTCGTTCAAAATGTTTTAGAGTCCATGAACTCTGATACATATGACATGCCCATAGCATGTTACAAAAAATCAAAACTAGGGGCACCACATGCCCCTACATCTAATCACTGTCTAGAGGATCCCGAGCTAATGGCTCAGCTTCGGTAGCTCATAGATCGTGCATCCCCTATCCGGCCATCACCATGTGCTGCATGACCCCTCGCCACTCCGAGGGTAGATCGATACATGGATCTATGTATTAATCATCAAGATATTTCCAGTCGCACTCTGAAACACTGGTCAAAAGCCTCTCACATCTATGACGGGTGTCCTCCAGGAGGGAAACTGCATCCTCATTTTGCAGACCCCTCGACCCACTAGGTGCTGCAGTCCCTGACATTGCAAGTTGTCCCATATACCTGACTAGTTTCACTGGTGTTGTATCTTCGTACCAAAAGTGAATGAATCAGTACCATCTACAATATTATGAAACTTAAAATGCACATAAAATATTAGCAACTTGTCACATACCATCAGGTCCCCATGCTCGACCTAGCGACAATGGAAAGTCTGGGTCCCGATGATAACTCATCCCACTATAGGGATAGTCGTCTATGCACAATGGAATCTGATCCTAATGAGCAAAAAACTTAGGTTGGAACACCTATCTGACTGCCCCACCTCCCCCTCTACATAGTAACTACCCCCAGCGGCACATCCTAGGCTCTCTCAGGCCCCCATCCTGGATCTGTGTGCGAGGCCGAAGTGTCAGGATCTTCTCAAAGAAGAGCGAACATAGCACTGTGCCATATTCACAATCGTGGTTCACATGTCGATCACATAGTGAAAACTGTCGTTTCAATGATGACAGCATCATTTGGGCCCACCCATAGTATGTCCCACTCAACACACAAGCATCATCTGGCCCACAATGATGTGGTGGAGCACCTGGTTGCCCAATATCCACAACACTTGTTGACTCGAGGAGTCCTGACCCAAGTTCGAAGGTTAAGGTTTGCCAACAAACCCCTATACTACTAGCCCTTTCGGCAGTGACCTGCTTGCGTAGGCCAAAGTCTCACTTGAAGCAGTATGGGAGGGTGTTGGAACCAAGTTTCCACACCTTGGGAGAGAGCAGGTAAGTCAAGCCGGTCCGAAATTTTTAGATCTATACGGCCAGAGGTCGTTCGTAGGAGTTCCAATAAATAACCAAAATACAGTTATCAGATCTAATTAACAGGCTCGCATCCACGTGCGTACTATCAGCTATAATCACAAAACATTATATTCGCAACAGATTAACAGATCACAGATGCATTTACCATAAACATAGACAGTCCGCAGCTTACCAACAGATCATATAACTCAAGTCTACATCAACCATAACAGATCAGGTCCAGATAACATCAAATATCTGCAATATTTTCGTACATCTATATTATTACCCAAAAATCCTCTTACATTCGCAAATTACCACCTGCGCACACAGCCAGCAGGGTCCGCACACAACATGAGAGAGGATCTCTGCGCACACAGCTAGCAGGATTCCTAACCCAAACAACCCTACCATAGACCTAACAGTTTGTACTTCGCATCAATCTCTATTCATTCCTACCTATGACTCAAAAAAGGTTCATTTATTTGGAGCGATTTAGCCTACACATCCAATGGTCCGTAAATTGTGGTTTTCAGACTCTTGGTCTACCCTTGACCCATTTACAATGTGTTAGGGGCTTTGACCCACCCCAAAAACCCTGGGTTAGACTAAAAAATACAAAATTATACAAAAATGGACAAAATTCATAGCCTTTGGGAGACCCTGCTCCAACAGTCCCCCAACACAATCTTGTGCCTTCTCTCGAGTCACTGTGCTAGTGGGGCTTCAACCTGCGCTTACAATACTCTGATTGCCTCAGCTAACGGAGGCAACACGCTTTCATTTTGGACAATTGCATTCTATCCAATGTTGACCAATTTCTCTAATAGTGGTCCCTCAGTCACAGTGGTAACACTCTCCAAAGTTTGGTTCAATTTCTTAATAGCAACATCGGCATCCTGTGACAGTTTGAGGGATTCGTCCACCCATGGCTTCAGTCGATCACCCAGGGTCTTCTTCTTTTGCCGCAGTTCCTCGATATCTACCAGAAGCGCTTGGCTAGTGCGCAGTCGTTGCAAGCGCTGGGCAAGCACCAAAGTGGGAAAGGTGGCTTCGATTGTCTCGAACTCCTCTTCTTTTTGCCGCAGGTCCTGGTTTATCCCTCGCAAGATTGGATTCCCTGGACCTTATTCAATAGCTGCATGGCGGTCTCTAGTAGCTGGGTTCCCTGTGCGATCTGCCCCGTGATAACATTCATGGTTGCGGTGACCAGCGCAATTCTCTAGGCCTGGACCTCTGGGGGTGTTTCGAGCTGTAACTTAGCCTGCATATCTGCGATCTGCTACTCCATGTGTGTCTTAACCACCTGAACTTCATCCTAGGAAGCCTTGAGTGTTGTGACCAGTCTTTCTAATTTTTCCTGAGGTGTGGCTAAGGCTGGAATCTCTACGGGAATATCCGCACAAAGTCGGTGAATTGTGTTCTCAAGCTCTGTGTGCTTTGCAGTTGCGAGATAGACCTCCACCTCCTTTGCAATGATGGTTTTCTCAGCTACATCGAGCTGTTGGTGCACTTGTTGGTCTCGATGGTGGATTTCCTAAAAGACAGCAGTTTGGAGACCCTACAAGGCCTCATGGGGTAGCCGAGCTAAGTTCAACTGGACTTCTGCACAGGTCTAGACTTTGGGTCCCAGGTCGGATGGACTGAGGATCATAACTGCGCCAAGGAGAGAACAGAGGTGGCTATCATATATAGCTAGTGTTGCGCTACTAGTGACGGAGGGTGGGCATAACAGGGTCACACTAATCTCCAACTTGTCTGCTTTTAACTAGAGCGCTCACATCTCAGCCTAAATTGTGTCGACCGTAGCCCACTGTTGTTCTTCTAAGGCAGCCCATATGCCCTCTACGGCTAGAGTGACTGCATCGGCGATTTGTTCCAGGTCTCTGTCAGTCAGTGTGATTCTTTCGTCACGTTCCTCTCGTTGAGATCGCTGCTTCTTGCGGGGCATTCTAATCGGCTCAGTCGTGCGCTTTGTGTCATGGGGGGATGCAAGTCTGCCGGTCTCCAAACCTTCTGTACCCAAACCAGTTCATAGGTCCGTCTGGGTTTCTGCCTTGACATCCTTCTGTTGCTGCCCATCCTTTTTAGTGGCCACACCTGTGTCTTGTTGGGTACTCTTGATGATATGGGGTTTGACCTGGGATTTTTTGGTGCTTCTAATGCCCTTCGCACTAGTTTTGAAGCCAAGTTTCCAGTTAGGGGGCTAGAGCGCAATGACGTTGTCGATTTCTTCGTCCACCACCATGTAGAGAAGCGAATTCTAGGCTTTTTATTTATGCACTCTGATATGAACATTGTGTAGAGTGACCTGGAATGTGGAAATTCCCTTGTATCTGTCGTACACGGTAGGGGACAACCACGTGCGGCTACGCTACTCTGAAAGAGGACCCCGAACACCTGGTTGTCCTCGAGCCGTTGCGGATCCGTGGAATCCCACAAGTGTGCATAGCAAGCCCCTTCGCACATGTCCAGGGTAATCTTAGGGAAGACGGACTCTGCGAGAGCTTCCCAGGCAACCACTGCTATAAGAAACAGCAACCAAGAGTAACCAAAGGCGCGGCCCTGCTCCTGGGGCTCACGAACATTGGTTATAAACTCATTGCACAAATACTCTGCCTAGTTAAAACATACCACTTTCTCACATTGGTCGGCTAACCGAATGACATAGGCTGGAACAGAGGTGACCTGACACTTCCTCATCATTTTACATGCTAAAAAAATGGTGCCCAACTGCGTACCCTGGTCACTGACGGTATTTATGATAAATCCCTAAGTATTATGGTCCACATGATACTTTTGGCACACGAACTCAGCAGTCTCTGCCTCATATTTCTTACCCACGTGCTCCAGGGGGTTCGGCCCGCTCATGGGAAGACCAGTGATCCGATACACGAGCGCAGCGTCAATGGGGATCTTGTCCTGGATCCACAAACATCCGTCATGAATTAGCACGAGAAATTTTCGTGCGAGCAGGTCCATTACATTGTAGTGTCCAAAGTGGGGCATCTGAAGTAGATTTAGGAGCTCAGACCCAGCAAAACCACGTACCCAGCGTTGGGGGACAACTTTGACCCCATCGTCGCCATGAACTTTATCAAGGTACAATTCAGGTGCGAGCTCAAGGAAGGCCTCAAAATTGGCCAAATCATGGTCATCAAACTTAAATTCATGAAGGTGACCAAAAGGTTCACCTATGATAGGGACTGCCCCTAAGGTCAGCGGCAACTACAGGTAGGTGATCAAGCCATCGAGGTTCTTGGGCATGCGTGTTGATGCCCTGTGTGGTGGCATGAAGGGGGGCAACCAGTTGATCGGCTTGGCGGGCTTGGCCTCCTCCTGCGCAACCCTCAGGGATTTCACGTTTTGTAGGGAGGTACGGGGCTTTCCTACGACCCATTTCATAGGCTTCAAGGGCTTTCCTGAGCCCTGAGCTTTTTATTTTCCTTTCCGAGTGGTAGGGCTAGGTGTGGAGAGGATTTCTTCAACTTCAGATTCGACCTCCACCACTTCCTCAGTGTCTTGGTCTATTGATGTTACTAGCTCCGAGAGTTCGGTAGGGTTAATGGCTATCATTCTATCACAAAATGTGAACTCAGGGTTGCAATTGTCATAGGGCATAGGCTTCTCAGACATGAACGAGATGCTAGCGGCACAGAATTTCTTACAGCACAACTTCGTCTAGGACAACCAGGCTAAGTACAAGATATTTTATCAATACGGAACCTGTTTCTGATCTATATCACCTATTTTATAGCCTTGAGTACCGTCCAACGGTAGGGTAGACTTTACACGGGACTTACCATCAAGTAAACGGTAAAAAATCTTCCAAAATTGCCGCATTAAATGCCGGTCATCCGCTCCATCCAACGGTAATTTTTTGCTTTTACCCGATTTGACTGTTTCAACAACTAGTTTTCGCACCCAGGGTGCACTTAGTGTACCCCTGCGATCCCAACATACCCTTGCACTCTGAGCAATCCTCCCACGTTCCTGTTGCACCGAATTTATTCTATTGGTATTCCTTTCAACTAAAATTTTGTGTTGCCATAGCCCAGCCTTCCAGACCTCTTGCACCGTCGTTGTACCTACGTAGTGACCCTCTACTACATCTTAGTAATTTACATACTTCATGAGTTGCGATGCTGATGTAGTCCACCACTCGATGCACCAACTCCTTTCTTTTTCGTATTGAATATCTAGCAAGCACGATGCCTATGGTTTGGAACAGAGAGATCTCGGTAAACCATGCATCCACAACCTTACTTGCGAACAACTACGTATCGGGAAATCCTTCCTCGTCCGTCTCAACTTGGGACACATGATCCTACTCCAAACTCAACTTTCCTAGCTCGACAATGAATTCAACATCATATTCCTGAAGCATTTGCCACCTGCAGACTTCCTCCCCCAACACAGTCACATTCCGTAGGCGTTCTAAAACCCAATGATCTGCAATAATTTTATAGTGGCATCCTAACATAGGGCGTTGATACTTCCATAGTTCATAGGTTAAGGCCAACCCTTCCCTCGTCGTGGTGGCATAATTGTGTTTCACACCTGAGATCGTCCGATTAGTATATGTGTTTGTGTGGTCACTGTCCCTGGTGCCAAGTTGCGTACTACTTACTTCACAAGCGATTCTTGAAGTAACCGTATGAACTATCATCGCCAGAGCAGGGAAGCGAAAACAGGCGCAGAGACCATCCTGTTTCTGAGTTTTTCAAAGCTCTTTTGGTGCATGCCATCCCAACTGAATGAATTATCATGTTTAAGCAGTGTTCGCACAAGTTCAGTGATCAGTGTGTATCTCCGACTGGATTTTATATAGTAGCACATATGTCCCAAGATCTCATGAAGCAACTTCGTAGTCGTGGACCTTACCTGTGGGACTGGTGCGATGAGTGTATTACCGATCTCCTCCCTCACCCTCTGTGTATGATAAGGTTGTTATTCTTCCGGCCGCGAATCAAAGTTGAGGGTGACGTGCGTACCGCCCAAGTTCCCTGTGACCTGCTTAGGTTCTGAAAACTTATCTAGATACCCCTTGTTTAGTTCCATCATCGTGCCTATTGTCTCCTCATCCTAGCAGTTCTCACTCGTAACCTGCTTGGGTAATACTGTCGTATTAACGTTGTGTGGTTTTATGGGTTTCGTACTAGCCACCTCATGTATTGGAGATCCCGCAACTATGCATTCCTCCCTTGCTGCTACGGTCAAGACCTTGCGCGGGTCTGCATTGAAATCTTCTATGGTGGCCTTGTGGAGCTCGACAATATCCTAAATCTGTGCTTCCCATGTGGGGCCTCCCCATACTTCATTGTGACTAGATTCACCAAGCAACACGGTGTTGAGAGCCTGCAGAGCTCCCTCAAGTGCCTCCAATCCTCCCGTTAACCCAAATGTCCCCAAGAATTCATCTCTTGGGGTCGCCCACTAGCGGGTGCGTTGTCATAGCTCCGCATCGATATACCAGGTAGCGGGAATTGGTCCCAAGGCATGAAAAAACAAGTGAACCCATTCTTCTATGGTAGGATCGCACCATTGCTCCATCCAAGCGGACAAGTGTTCATGTGGGTTTCCTGAGCCCTGGAATCTCTTGACGCGCACATCGATTGAAGGTTCAAACAGCAATACCATCATATCCCGACATTCCTCCCATTCCTGGAACGCCCCCTTATGTTTGTCCCACCAATTCGCAGGTGTTGCGCGCATATCTTGGTTAAGAGCCCATATCCTCCATTCTCTGGGAACCTCGGCTTCAAAGGTTCACAAAAATTCTTTTATACTACCGAAGCCATTAAAGCAGGGTAATTATCTTAACTCGGAAGATATATATCGGAAGTCTCTGGTAATTCGCAGGTAGTGCAGCATGGATACTTCCTGCAACCGATTTTTCCAATCTTATAATTCTTCGTCGAAGTCAAAGACACATTCGTTGTGCTTCTCCCAGCAAGGCATATCGTCGACCGTGGGGTTGATCTAGTCTTCGTCCTTCGTAGTTAGCTTATAGATGTGATCCATCCCGTCTTCCTCGCGTGCTGGCTTGGTGTACCTTTCTCCTTCTGTAGGGTCAAGTGGTACGATCACCCGAGTTCCCTCTCTTTCAAACACTCGTTTCTTCAAGTTGATAATTCCACGCATATCAATGGCCCAATCCAATCCTAGGAGTTTTAGGTAAGTTTCCGCATCTTCTACAATCTAAATGACTTCAAAGTTAGCTCGTACCTTAGCCCTAGCAATATCTACGACCATTTTTGACAATCTCCCCAATGGTATGATCTTCTGTTGATTAGCCATGCGCAGCTGGATAGTAGACCATTCCAATTTAGGTTCTCCCATTCGTTGCCAAGTATGCTTAGGTAGCATGTTTGCATCAGATCCTAGGTCTAGAATTACCTAGTCCATCTCATAATCACAAATCTGTGTAGTTAATCGCATTTCACACCTAGTGCACCTCTTCTGCTCGTAAATTTTGTGCACATCCTTAATCTTCGTGGCTGGTTCTGCTTTTTCTGCGCAACCATCGAGTAGGGATTGGAGGTTGTCTACCGCTTTCTGGTTGCGCGACAGCTTCATGCACGCTTGCAAAAATGGTTTGACCTCATCTTTGATTCCACTGTTTGGACCCGATGTCTTGTTTTGGGCCCAGTCTTTCCAGGCTGTGACAGAGGTCTCCTTCTCCTTCTAGGGGCCCACACCTTCTAGTTCAGTAGCTGCTTTACAGATCAGAGACTCTGTCTCCGCTCTTTCCACAGACCCTTCGGTGGTCGTACCGTTGCGTGTTATTAAATTAATGCTCAGCTCCTCTTCACGAGGTTCTGCCTTCACTCATTGTACATTCTGTGTATGATTCTACTGTTTTTCCTGTACCTTAGCCATCAGAATTGGGCAATCCTTGATCACATGGTCCAATTGTCTACAATATCTGCAGTATTTCCAAGTTGGGTTCGTGCAGTCCCTTGCAAAGTGACCTATTTCCCCACAATTATAGCAGATTAATTGGCCTCTACCCCTGCCTGCGCTTCCTCCTCGTCCCCCTCCCCTACCCCTGGTCAGGGACCCTCCTATTCCTGTGGGGGATCTAGGTGATGAGGTGTCTGAATGTACCCTATATAGGTTTCCCCAGTCGATAATCATATCATACGTTCGGCAATTTTGTTCTTCATGTCCTACATACCTACAAAACCTACACCACCGTTGTTTTACTTCAGGGATATATGTGGCAAGGCGGGGCCAGTGGTTGGTATCGTGCAATCCAGCAATGTGGCAGCAATCACACCATAGTGTCGGCCCACTCAATCCCGTAGCTTCCCTAGGGCGCAGCAGGCTAGGTCCCCCGACATGGATGTAGTTTTCCAGCAGCGAACAGTTATATTTGGTGTGGCCATTCACCCTGCATCATATGCACCATCTTTCGGGGCTGGCCTCCGTCCCTCGCTCCTTACGTAGATTCTAAATCTCCATGTGTATTGCTTCTAGCTAGCCTTATATCTGTTGTACTCCTAACTGGGTATCATCTCTTGGCGCAGCTTCCAGCTTCATGGCAACCTCCAGGGCCTTCTCTTGTGTTTCAATAGCTTGGTGACCCATAGGTACGTGCAGGTGGGGTAGCAACATAGCAATGAACCACTCCGTGTGCTGCCTGTCATCATACTGGAATCCTCCTTCTTTGATCACTTTATTTAATCGCTGATCAACTTCCCATACAGACTCAGATGGTCCTCGCTTGAAATCCTTCAATTCATTTACTATCTGACAGTAGGACTTAGGTTTCTTGAACTGTTGTTTCAACGCATTCTTAATTTCCTCAATATTTGCATTTGCATGTTGGTCAATGTATCACATGTACCAGTCCAGGGCTCTCCCTTCAAAAGCAAGGGATAACTGTGCTTGTTTCACTGCATCGTTTACTATGTTCTGTGAAGTCCATACCGATCCTACGACAAACCAAAACCGATCCATGTCCTCATCGCCCACACCTTTGAAGGTAGGTAGCTTCATATGCGCAGCCATATCGTCTTCCGATGGGGGTGGAGGTGAGTTTTTACTCCTATGGGGGTTCGATAGTGGCGTCAACAGAGGGCTATGCGTAGCAAAATTTCTTACTGTACTGTAGACAGATTCGTTCCCCCTCTTGGTTAGTTCTGTAGTACTTACCACTGCGCGTTTTTCCCTCGCTCTAGTCGAAGCTCATTCACTCCGTATGGCTACACAAAATTCTTTTTTCGCACAACAATATCTTAATCAGTAATGGAAAAGTCTTCAAAAAGTTACCCCAGAACCCCTTGAAGAACCTCTGCTCCACTTCTAAGTAAGATACGAATTGATTGAATGCAAATTCAGTCACAAATCCTCCTATCACATTGTCCACCCAGTGATCTACCATGTGAGTAATGGTGTTTTTAGTCTCTTCAAGCTGCCGTATACGTTTTGGGGTCCACTGGGTGACCCACTCATCTTTCCAACACTTCTAAAATTCGCCTAGCCCTGTGAGCCACTTCTAGAGCTTGGTCACAATTGTTACAAAGAAGATCTCATAGATCTCTGTGAAAATATACTTATTCTTCCACTCTTCAATGGTCAACTTCTTACTGCGGTTTTCTTTTACTTTGAATTCCTGAAGTTTTTTTTCAAACCATTCATCGATTTCTTTTCTTTCAGGTTTCCAATATGGTATTTTCATTACTTGATCTCTCTCAAAATGCTCCCGGTCCCAGCAACGGAACCATTTGTTGGCTCGAGGGGTCCTGACCCAGGTTCGAAGGTTAAGGTTTACCAACAAACCCCTATACTACTGGCCCTTTCGGTAGTGACCTGCTTGCGCAAGCCAAAGTCTCACCCGAAGCAGTATGGCAGGGTGCTGGAACCAGGTTTCCACAACCTGGGAGAGAGCAGGTAATTCAAGGCGGTCCACAATTATCATATCTATACGACCAGAGGTCATTTGCAGGAGTTCCAATAAATAACTAGAATACAGCTATCAGATCTAATTAACAGGCTCGCATCTACGTGCGTACTATCAGCTATAATCACAGAACATTATATTCACAGCAGATTAACAGATCACAGATGCATATACCATAAACATAGACAGTTTGCAGCTTACCAATAGATCATATAACTCAATTTTGCATCAACCATAACAGATCAGGTCCATATAACATCAAATATCTATAATACTTTCACACATCTATATTATTACCCAAAAATCCTCTTACATTACCAAATTACCACCTACACACACAGCCAGCAGGGTCTGCACACAACAGGATAGAGGATCTCCGCGCACACATCCAGTAGGATTCCTAACCCAAACAACCCTACCACAGATCTAACAGTTCGTACCTCGCATCAATCTCTATTCATTCCTACCTATGACTAAAAAAAGGTTCATATATTTATAGCGATTCAGCCTACGCATCCAATGGTCTGCAAACCGTGGTTTGCAGACTCTTGGTCTACCCTTGACCCATTTACAATGTGTTAGGGGCTTTGACCCACCCCAAAACCCCTATGTTAGACTAAACAATACAAAATTATACAATGGACAAAATTCATAGCCTTTGGGAGACCCTGCTCCAACAACACCGTTGCGGCCAAAGCATGGGTCTCTAGCCGCTCTAGATCCCCGATTGGTATCTATGTCCCCTTCACATGGAGACCCAGTCAACAATGGCGCTCCATAAACTCCATAATGTTTTTCCCTCGCTGTAACATTGGATGTTTATTTCCCACCATCCCAAGTGGCGGGAGACCAGTCAGAAAATATATATCTTGGACAGTCAACTCGATCTAGTGCCCTTGCACTATAAAGATCTCATGATTTGGATCCCAATAGCTGAAAATCCGAACCAACAAGGGCTCTCCAGCTTTCATCAAATGGTTTTCCCTAAACTTAAGGACCCCAAACCTGGCCAATGCAATGCAGACACCATGATCATCCCGGATCTTAGACCGTAATGTATTCAAGTCTCTCTCTCTCCAGTTGATCCTCAAATCTGCCATATTTTCACAAAACCATCATTTTTGTCAGTGTACAGAAAGGAAAGACTATATTACAACCATAAAAACCCAGTTCTTAGTAAGTAACGGCACCAAAATCCCTCCCTTTGACAAGTCGCACTTTTCAGGCTTTTTCTGGGGCAGGTCACAGTTTTCTGCCCAAAAATTTCTACCCAGGTCGTAGATATTGCCCCAAAAAGTGCAACCCGACCATGAAGAAGAGTAGTGGTATGTTCCTGAGCTCTAGGTGCCTAAACTTAACTTTCAATCCATAAGAGTAGGGTTAGATCTCTTACTTGCAACTGACGGATCTCGATTCCAACTATTAGTTTGTCCGCTACGATCTCCGCAAGATTTAGGGCCTTTTATCCTCTCTACATTCACCACAACTACACTTACAAATGAATCAAATCGGAGGGGAAATGCCTTATTAAAAGAGAAACCCTGGATTTTTATTTTTCCAGCTGCAACCAAACCGTAGCTCTGTTTGACAAATAGTCAGCACCATTGGAAAAATCTCACCGAGATCTCAAATGGGTATCCTTTAGTTTTTTGTGATTTGATACTTCACCCGGACACATTTTTTCCAAGAAGGGTCACTTCACCACTCCTCAAAATCGAATTTCTTCACTTGCAACAATTGTACTTGGGGCACCACTTTGCCTTCATAATTTTCCATGCTCGTGTCAATTTTCATCGTGAGTAACCATCTTGTACTCATGTTTTTATGGTCACCGCCAGGGCTATTCTGTGTGGCAGCGTCATCAAGTCGCCCTTGTTTAGAGAATCCGAGTTGAGTTATCATCGCATCCATGGAATCTGTCCTGAGTCCCTTTTTATCCCGCCACAGTTCTCCATCCTTCATTTCTTTGTTCCTCTCTCGTGTCGCACATTTTGGCCTTCAGAAATATTGTCCCCTATCCCCTCTAGTGTCGAGTTAGTAGCTGCCAGGTCATCCATGCCATTTATGCTCTAATTAGGGAAGTCGTCAGCCCGCTACTTAGTACCCCCCATTCCACCATAATCCCTAGTGTCATTCTATCAGTCGCTCTACTATTATCCCTCATGCCTTAGTTGAGGATCCCTTATTGTATCACCTATGGCAGACCTCCTTTTGTCGACATCAGCTTATTTAATCCAGAACACAGGTCTGGAGGGCAGTGTACCTTGTTTCCAACTTCCACCCTTGTTCGGTACCTCAGATCAAGCAAAGGGACTCTCTATTTCCCTTTGACTTGATTGTTTCTTAGCTACAGCTCCAGCTCCTCATGGCGTGATCGAGATCCATATACTTGATGTTTTAATGATGCAACAAATTGGACCGATGATTCGCAGGTGTGTGTAAGATGTTTCAAACCTCATGAGGGGGTGGCCCTTCAGGTAGCCCCCTACATGCCCGGATGACCTCTCTACTATAGCCTTGGATGCAGCTCCATTGATTTTATGGTTCCGGCCTCAACCGCTTGCAGCGCCTCTTAGTTATGTATCATTTAGATTTTTAGATTCCTTTCCTGTTTTACAAGGCCTCTTTGGTTGTACTTATATCCCATGTACTCAGATATTATTGTATAATTCCTGGTTTTTGTCCCAGGCACAATATGTATGTGGGATCCATTATCACGTTTTTATCTGGCCCATGTTTTAGCCAGCATGTACTATATAGTTCAGTCCCTTGTTTACTGGACGTATTATTCTATGCACTTTGTTATCTCAGTGAGCATAGGTATGCCTCCCCCACCTCATGTAGAACAGGTACTCACTCATAAAAGAGACTTGTCAACTCTGTAAGTCTCGCCTCCTCAGGGTCTTTTCCTCTCACGCTTTAGTCTACCTTATATTTCTCTCTCTCTGAATCCCCCTTCTGTCTCTAGTGATTGAGTTCTTACAACGTACTTCAGTCATACGATTACCTCCTAATGCTCACATGTTGGGGGGCAATATGTTACACCAATTTTTGGTCATCCAACCTGTTACTATTAGATGGACCAAAGTACACCATGTAAGACCAATTTTACCCTAGTAAAATTTCTTTCACTATGTATAATAACTTAGTAATCCATACTTTATTAAGTCGTTTATGGTATAAACAAGAAACCCCATGAGGAATAATTGAATAAATCCTTATTTGTTTTATTTTCCTCAAGGGAAAATTAATCAAACAACAGTTTAATTAATATTCCTGGTCATATTTAACCCAAAACAGGAAAATTAATTAGATAAATCATTATTTGTATTATTATTTTATAGGAAGAATTATTTAAAACATTATTTAAATAATATTCCTTGTTAAATTTGACTAAATCATTTACAAATAATCGCATAAATCACTATTTATTTAATTATTACTCAACTACATTCTTAAAATAATAAATAAATCATTTATTTATTTATTATTTACAAATAAAGGGATTTGACCAAATTCAAATTCCTTTTCCCTCCAACAAAAATAATAAAATATTCCATAAAAGTTGGATCTAGATTTGGTTAATAATATTTTAATTATGCACCAATATCTAGAATAACTCAATATTTTGTTATAAATAGAAGGGTTTTTCCATTCATTCACTACCTTTTGTTGCCTAAAGATCGCTTTGGATCTATACTTTTGGTCTGAATTTAATGATCCTCCATCATTGTCATATTTTTCTACCTTTTTTTGCTTGTGAGCTCCCTTTGAGTTCCATTTTTTTCTGGGTTTTCTACACCATCAAGAGAGAGATCTTAGATCTGAAGCACTGAGGACATACAAGAACCCATCCCATTGAGGGGGACTAGTAACATCTTTCTATGTTCCCTTCCCAGGTGTCATAAATACAAAATTCTTTAAAAATATTCTTGTCTTGTCTATTGGATGCATGGAGAAACTCTTACTTTTATTTGTTGTTATATGTCTTTTACTGCATAGATCTCGATTTCTGTAGCATTTATTCTGGTCACTAACTGCAGATCTAAGGAAATTGACAGCCATATTTTATGTTAGGGTTGTTTGTTATGCACAGCTAAAGTGAGATTTTTTCCTAGGCTTGCAATTAGAATTCATACTAACACAGTTGCAGAAGCATAACAACATCACCAGCAATCAGGCTAGCTTCTGAAGTATACTGCATATTAGAAATAATAGCAAGGGACCAAGAGAAGATTTTATAGCAACCCAAACAAGGAATAATTCTACTCCTAGCCTTAAAGAAGAAGGAGAAGAAGAGCCAAAAGAAGAACCAGAAGAGGAACAAGAAGAAGAAGAGAAATAGACATAGGGCCAAGGAGAAATGGAACAAATGGAAATGGAGACAAAATTCATAAAGGTAGTAGAAAGTGAGCAAGAAGAAGACTCACGACACCACCCACATCCCCTAAAAAACAAGAGTAAGTTGACATCTTAGCTTCTCTTAGAACAAAGAGAAAAAGGCAGGCCTATATGTATTTCAGAACTAAAAAGAGTCAGAGGGTAAGTCAGAAAGAGCCGAAAACTCCTATCAAGAGCCCCATCATCATTGAAGAATCACAAGGGGAGGAGGAAAGAATCAGTGAGACTGTTCTGAAGGAGCAGATGCAGATGGAATAGGCAGAGAATATAGCACTAAAGGACCAATTTCAGCAAAAAGGGCAACAAGTAGCCACCATGGCATACTTGTGCATAGATTCCCTTCAGCACAGATTCCCTACCGACTCATATGCTTTGTACCTCAAGGAGCAATGGCTCCTATTTCAAATCAAAACTCTATCCTCCCATGGATCCCTAACTTTCCAAGATTGTAGGAAATTCATGGATTTATACAAGAAAGCTAACATGGTTGATTAGGCAAAGATGGAAGATTTTTATGTGCATAACCTTGTGCTGAAAAATTTGGATACTTGGGACCTCAATTATACAATGGGGGGTATGCAGTTGATGACTCTAGTATCTTGGATGATGAATGAGGACACTAGAGAAAAATAGTTATGGAGGGTCATGAGAAGAAGAAATAGAGAACCCTTACATATCAGACCAAAATTTTTCAGCCCAAGAGGATTCATCCTTAATCGTCAAGAGATTGAAAAGGACCCTACACTAGTTGAAAGCTACCTCAAGACTCAAACACGGGTAATAGGCCACTTTGATGATGTTTCTAGGAAAATAGAAGATGTGTACATTATGGCCAGCCAAAGGAGATGGAACAACCTCCCTCACAGCCTCAAGAACAGGGAGTACCATACTCCAGAACGACTAAGGGGTGCCTTGGAAAGAGTGCCATTATACAAGAGGGCTATGCAGGCCAAGAATATCCAATGGTTTGGTCTCAAGCTCAATCCACCTTTGTTGCTGAGGCTTGATGATGAAAGGGACACAAATGCACAATATAGAGAATGGGAGAATGTAGAAAATATTAATGGGTTTTACCCCCTTGAGGGGGCTCCCACACTTCTTCCTCAGGAAGTCAAGGGGTTTTCAAAGCCTTGAAAAATGCAGGGGGGGGATTAATTGCTCAGAGGGTGAGAAACCATTCAGTAGGGGTGTAATGATTAGCTCCATCATTATAAATATTTGGAGGGGTTAATGGTCACCTTTTTTCCTTCTTAAATCTCTTTTTCTTGCATTTTTATTTTTATTTGGTTTTATGATGCTAGTATAGGTGGTGATTAAGGCTAACATACTCTGAGTGCCTAATATGAGGTTGAGTGCAGAAAATGATGAGTAATTGGCATTATTTTTGAAGATTTTATCATAAAGAATTGAAGGAGACAACAAGGAGAAATTATAGGAGGATTGTCCACCCTCCTTAACTCTTGAAGGCAGTCAAAGGATCCCCAAGGATTCTCTCCAACAATTCAAATTCCAAAGGCAGCCAAGCAACTCAAAGACCAAAGTGCACTCAATCTATGTTTACTTGGAGTCAAGTGGACTAAATCACTATTTTCAAGGGAGTTTTTGGGAGCTACCCCAGATAATAAATAGAGTAGGGCTAGAACTAGGAAGGATTCAATTCTATTGGGAAATTTGCTGCAAGCTATTGAGCTTTTTATTATTGTACTCAATGATTAAACTTTGAGAAATGTACGAGACTATTCTTTCATGAAATGAGCAGACTTATATCATTTTACTGATTTAAGTTTCAGAGAGCTAGGCGTGTGAGTTAGGGCCCAATCCATGTGCCTCAGCCTCTCTTTTGTACTTGTTCTTTGCTTTCTTCTATTCAGTTAGTTCTGCTTCTAATAGTTTCATCGCTACTTAGTTTTTGCTTTCAGTGTGCTGTTGTAGGTTTCATTTTCTTATGAGTAATAGAATAGAGGAGAAAACTCTAAAATATTTGGATCAATACCTCCCTTCTTATCTCTGTCAATAGAGCTCGAGGAGGGTGAACCTTCCCATAGACCCAAAAATCGATTTATGTTCACTGTTTCTAAGATTAGAGTAGAGTTGCATTACATTTTCAACCTTCCTTTTGTACTGTATTTTCACGCATTTGTTTGTTTCTTTATGCATAAGTTAGCAGTGTTGATTGCAGGAATTAGTGTTAAATCCCCAGAGCATCTCCGTGGTGCCTTCCTGCTTAATTTTCCATCTTTGTCTTCACAACCTGAGCATTGTTTCTATGCTCTCCATTCCCTCCTTTTCCTACTTTTTTTGCAGCCGCCACCCTTCTCATTCCCAAAAATGCTTATAATTCGACCTTCGCCCTTGCTCCTTGAAACTCCCGGTACCATACTTCGCTCTATCACAAATCACATTTTCTATTGGTTTCCGTTAATACTTTCTGCCTCCGAACCTTGACTGTGATATCACCGTACTCTGCTGCCACATCACCCATCGCATTTCGAAACCTTTTCCCTTTTTCCTTTAAATATTTTCCGCAATTCAAAAATCACATATTCTATTGGTTTCCATTAATAATTTTTTCCTCTGAAACCTGATTGTGAAATTATCGTACTCCACTGCCACGTCACCCATCTCATTTCGTAACCTTTTCCATTTTTCCTTTAAAGACTTGCCAGAAATTAGAAATCACATTTTCTATTGGTTTCCGTTAAATGATTTCTGCCTCCGAACCCCGATTGCGATATTACCTTACTCCACTACCATGTCAGCCATCGCATTTTGCAATTTCAGCAGTATATCATTTCGCACTTCGCACTTTCCTCTCGACTGCAGTTTTTCTTCTCCGTCAATCTTGTGATATTGCGTTATCGCATATCACATATCGCACTTCCGTCCCTCAATTGCAATTCTACCATCGCATTTTTTAAAGCCTCCCACTCCAAAGAATTTTTGCGATATTAAAAGTTTTAATAAAGTTTTAAACCCCTTTTTCACTCCCCTAAGCCTTTTTTCATATAGTTAAGCCCTCCATTAGCACCTTTACCCCTTCTTTCTCCAAACTGCAAGAAACACCTCTTCAAATTAGAATTAGGTCATGAATATTTGCATAGATAGGATCATGATAGATAGAGCATGGTTTTTTTAGCCGATTGGCTAAGTTAGGTGCAATTTAAATTATTTTCCCTTCTTCCATTTCCTTTCTGCAAATTAAATTAGTTTCATTTATTCCATTTCCTTTCTACAAATTAAATTAGTTTCATTTCCTTATACAAAATAAATTAGTTTCATTTTCGTCATTTCCTTTCTGGCAATTGAATTAGTTTCATTTCCATTATTTCCTTTCTGAAAATTAAATTAGTTTCATTTCCGTCATTTCATTTCTACAAATTAAATTAGTTTCATTTTCGTCATTTCATTTCTGCAATTTAAGTTAGTTTCCTTTCTTTAATTTCCTTCCAGCAATTTACTTTCCAGTTGTTATCATAGTTTAATAAATAGCACCCTTTCGTAAAGCAGAAGAGGATGACATGAGAAAAATGCATCTGTTGTGTATATAACACTGTCACCTCCAATTTTGTACGAACCCCAGGTTGATAAAGTAAATTAGGTCAGCCCCTGGGAGTTGCAGCACTCTTGGTGCAATACCAGGGCTCACCAATAGGTATGTTACACCATTTTTTGGTCATCTAACCTATTATCATTAGATGGACCCAAGTACACCATGTAAGACCAATTTTACCCTAAGTAAAATTGCTTTCACTATGTATAATAACTTAATAAACCACATTTATTAGGTTGTTTATGGTCTAAACAGGAAACCCCAAAAGGAAATATTAAACAAACCCATTTTGTTTAATTTTCCTCATGGAATAATTAATTAAACCATAATTTAATTATTATTCCCAGTCATGTTTAACCCAAAAACAAAGAAATTAATTAGATAAACCTTTATTTATCTTATTATTTTCTAGGAATAATTATTTAAATGTTATTTAGATAATATTCCTTGTTAAATATGACCAAATCACCCACAAATAATTAAATAAATCATTATTTATTTAATTATCCTTCAACCACTTCCTTAAAAAAGATAAATAAATCATTTATTTATTTATTATTAACAAATAAAGGGATTTGACCCAAGTCAAATACTTTTTCCCTCCAACAAATATAATAAAATATTCCATAAAAGGTGGATCTAGATTTGGTTAACATTATTTTAATCATGCACCAAGATCTAGAATGACCCGATATTTTGTTATAAATAGGAGGGTTTTTCCTACCATTCTTCACCTTTTGTTGCCTATTAGATCACTCTGGATCTATACACTTGGTCACACTTTTCCATTATTTGCTGCGTGAGCTCCCTTTGAGCTTTATTCTTTGCATTGGGTTTTCTACACCAACAAGAGAGAGAGATTCTAGATCTGAAGTGCTGAGGACTTCCAAGAACCCATCCCATTGAGGAGAATTGGATACGCCTTCTTGTTTTCCTCCCAGGTGCCCTTAATACAAAAATTCTTTCAAAATTTGTTCTTGTCTTGTCTATTGGATATATGGAGCAAACCCTTCTTTTTACTGCTTAATGTCTTTCTATGCATAGATCTGGTTTTTTGCAGCTCTTTTCTTGATCAACTAACTGCAGATCTGAAGATATTGGCAGCCACTTTTGTTGTTAGGGCTATTAGTTATGCATAGCTAAAGTGGTCCTTTTTCGTACACTTCGACAAAGGATTCATACTAACAAGGTACATGAAGTATTCAACCACTCAAAATGGTACATTTTCAAATATTAAACAAGCACTAATACAAGAGTTCAAGAAGCCAAAGTCTCAATCACAATGCATTACTGATCTAGAGGAGATCAAACAGAAATCCAATGAGTATGTTTGGGAGCTTGACCAAAGGTTTAAGGTGTTATTGGATCAAGTAAGTTTCAACATACCCCCAGAGAAACATAAGGAATGGTTTATAGCTGCATTGTTGCCACATATCAGGTTGCCATTAACACAGTAAAAGATAGCAACTCAAGCCGAAGCTCTGGAAATTTCCATGAAGTTGGAAGCTTCACCGATAGGAGATACTAATGCAGGTATGCAAAAAATTCAGAGTCAACTGGAAAACCTGACCTTACAATTGCAGGATATCAAGAAGGTAAAAGAAGTCAGAGAAGAAGTATGGTTTACAAATTGAAAATCAAAGGGTCATTCTAAGTAGCACTACCATGTTTTCAGAGATCACTTGGCTAGTGGAGCACCTAATCCCTTGAATGCAATATCTAGTCAGTGGTTTGAAATATGCAGAACTACATGGAAACGTCGCCTAGAAGGGTGTTATTTATTGCAGAAATATGTGCAGACCCCAAGGAACCTGTTTTGAAAATTTTGTAAGTCAGTCGGACATGATGAAAATAATTGTTGAATTTATGACCTGATGATAGAAAACAGTGCTAATACCTATAGAATACAAGCAGATTAGAAAAAAAAGAGGAGAATGGACAATGTAGTTATCAAGGTCGAGGAGGTTATCAAGGAAGAGGTCTAGGTAGTGGATTTGGTCGAGGAAGAGGCCAGATCATTCGCTATAACTATGGCTAGGTAGGTCATTATGCAAGATATTTCCAGAATCCTACTACGACATGTAAGTATTGCAAATATTTTGATCATGTAGTTGAAGATTGTCATGTAGTTATAGAAAAAATACAAGAGAAATGAAACCAGCATCCCACACAAAACATGAAAATGATGAAAGGTGAAAGAAGGACTGATGAACCTTGTGTTAATATTGTCACTAGAAGTTGCGATGGGAAGTGATAAGGATGATAAAAAGAAGGAATTTGAAAATCTAGGTGAATGGGTTAGAAATAATATAGAGAAATCTCTTTTTCCCTAATGTTCAAATAGAAATTAAAGTGTTTATGGAGGCAAATATAAGTTTCAAGGTTGAAGGAGCTTCGACTTCTACTACACAACCAGGTCCTAGTAACCGCGGCATGACAGTAGTTCCGACACAGAACCAACTTGTGACACAGGATCGAGCTCTGACACAGTGTTCGACAAATCCAACAAATATGTTGAGATATTTTATGCAGACTTGTATGAAGTTTTTAAGAAATAAAAATTCTGCAGAAGGACTTCAAGAATTGATAGATTCTTGCCATCAAAATAAGAACTGCGAAGTGAGATGCACGTAGTTAATAATGTACACCAACCAAATATAACTGGAAAAGAAATGATGCTTAGTGCATAGATTGGAGAATATGAAATGGATCAGGTTATTCTGGATTTGGGCTCTTATGCTAATGTTTTGAAAAATAAGACATGGGAAATAATGGGTAATTCAAAGCTACAATGGTAAAATATTCAGTTAAGACTATTAAATTAACAAAATATCTTTCCTATGGGAAGACTATCAAGTTTCATAGTACATATTGAAGGAGTTCACACCATTGCTGATTTTGAAGTGATAGAAATTGTTGATGATAGTAATTATTGCCCTTCTTTGCTTGGAATTGAATGGAAAATTGATAATATGGCCGTAATCAATATAAATAAGAGAAAAATGATATTTGAAGGAAGCAATATGAGGGTGATTGTGCCTTTAGATCCATCAGAAGGAGTAATATATACCAAGCGAGTAAGAGAAGAATATAGCGCAAAAAATATTGCTAACATCTATCAATTGACAGCCAAGGAAGAAGACTATATTAACCCCACTACAGATGGAAATCTGATTTCAGATCATGATAGTACCTGCACATCAGATTCAAAAGAAGAATTGGAGAATTGGCAGAACAAATTTCACGAAATATCCATAAAGCGTTGTGCAAGAATAACAAAAGTAGTTCATTGCATGACATATGAGGTATGTAATATGGCTTATTATGATGGTTTGGGTAATGTAGAAATTTTCTTAATGATTATGAAGGAAAGGTACCAGAAGATCAAAGACTGTTAGCCTTCGATACAACCCTAATATCTAACCCTACTAGATGGTGGAGCACATGCAAGAAAAACATAATGGATTGGTAGGTATGTCGAAGATTAATGTGGATAAGGTTTGGACAAGTGGAAACCGAAATAAAGAAGAAATATGATGGTGAAACTGACCCTAGAGAGAATATCCATCTATGCATTACAACATGAAAGGATATTCCACAGCAGGAATGGGTGCATGGATTTATTCACACATTGGAAATAATTCCTATGAATTGGTATTTGGAAATATAACTGTGACATGGTATTATGAACTGGGTAAACTTGGTTGATGGGCTTATATTTTCATTCAGCTTTGAGGATGAATTTCCAGGAATAGATTCAGCCCTGGAGATGGTAAAAGAGAATATCTATGAAGGTGCAGCCACATTGACATGGAAGCAACCTAATTGGACCGTGTAGTTAGAGTATGCACTATAATGCTATAAAATTATTGTAGAAGAAGAAGAAGACCCTTGAAACATCGACATAGTAGAGTCAGAAGGGAATCATGAAGTCCATGGAACAAAGATAGAGATTCCAGATATCACACAACCATTAAATACTAATAAGGTGAGCCTTGGATCAGAAGAAGAGCCAAATTTTGCAACAGTAGGAAATTAATGGGATGAAGAAACAGTCAGCAAAGTCACAAAATTATTGCATCAAAATCAAGAACTATTTCCCACTAAATTTTTAGACATGAAGGGAATATTAAGAGATTTGGGAGTCATGAATATTCCCTTGAAACCTTATGTGAAGCCAATCAAGCAGAGACCTTATAGTTTGAACCCCAAGTACAAGGAGAAAGTGAAGCTATATTTGGATAAGATGATAACAACAGGGATTATTGAACCTGATGCAGACTAGCTGCAGAAATATCAGAGTATGCGCGGAAACTATAGAGTTTACACTCTACACAACCTTATTACCCGTAGCGGGTTTTTTTAACCTCGGGGCTCGTTAAACATACATACGGTGCAATCAACAACGTTATCATAAACAAACACATATAACAGAAATCAATACATATGCACGGAATCCTTGCCGAAGGGTCCCACGGTAAGCTTGACCAATCACCGGCAATCGCAAATCGCACAACTTGCAGTTAACCTTAACATTTAAAATTTAATCCTTGCAAATTGTGAAACTGCGTTGAGCCAACACGTGTCCTCCTCCTTTTCGCATCACAAACAAATTTTTTTGTGATGTCTTATCGCGTATCTCCTAAATCTTGCGAAGCGCAAAGTCGCTTCCCAGCGCTATCATCTCCACCATTGGATTAGTAGCGGATCCAACGATCCTTGTTATCTCTCCATTTCTCACTTCGCATCACCGATAAAACAATTTAACTTGTGACTCTTAAACTTTAAACCCATTTTTGTGTGATGTACGATGGTTTTCCCTTGCGATGAGATCTCTCCCGTTGATCAGGTTCAGATCTACGGCCCTCGTCGCACCTGCAATCCGATTTTCCTCTCCTTTGTATAACTTAATATATATATATATATATATATATATATATATATATATATATATATATATATATATATATATATATGATTCAATAGAGTTTTAAACCAATAATTCGAACAAAGAGCCCAATAAATACCAAAATACTTGAAAATTAATAAAAAAGGAATTTATAGAGCCAAGCCCTTGATCAGATGGTTATTACAATTGCTTATGCTCTCTCTGCTCTCTCCCCTCACACACCTATTTCACACTTGTCTCACTCTTTTCCACACTCTTCTCTCTCTCTCACACCTATCTTATACATATTTATATATATCTGAAGAGGTCCTTCTCGCCTAAAATAGATTCCCATTTACCACTCCTAACAAACAAATGCTACCCTATTTCTAAGCTCCTTGTTAGTATGAATCTTTTGTCAAAGTGTACGAAAAAAGACCACTTTAGCTACGCATAAATAATAGCCCTAACATCAAATATGGATGCCAATATCTTCAGATCTGCAGTTAGTTGATCAAGACAAGAGCTGCAAAAACCAGATCTATGCATAGAAAGACATTAAGCAGTAAAAAGAAGGTTTTGCTCCATATATCCAATAGACAAGACAAGAACAATTTTTGAAAGAATTTTTTGTATTAAGGGCACCTGGGAGGAAAACAAGAAGATGTTTCCAATTCTCCTCAATAGGATGGGTTCTTGGAAGTCCTCAGCACTTCAGATCTAGCATTTCTCTCTCCTGTTGGTGTAGAAAACCTAGACAAAGATAGAACTCAAAGGGAGCTCACACAGCAAATAATGGAAAATATGACAATGATAAAGGCTCAAAGTCAAACCAAGAGTTTAGATCCAGAGTGATCTAATAGGCAAAAAAAAGGTGAATAATGGTAGGAAAAACCCTCCTATTTATAACAAAATATTGGGTCATTCTAGATCTTGGTGCATGATTAAAATAACATTAACCAAATCTAGATCCACCTTTTATGGAATATTTTATTATATTTGTTGGAGGGAAAAGGTATTTGACTTGGGCCAATTCCTTTATTTGTGAATAATAAATAAATAATGATTTATTTATCATTTTAAGGAAGTGGTTGAAGGATAATCAAATAAACAATGATTTATTTAATTATTTATGGGTGATTTAGTCATATTTAACAAGGAATATTATTTAAATAAGATTTAAATAATTATTCCTAGAAAATAATAAGATAAATAAAGATTTATCTAATTAATTTATTTGTTTTGGGTTAAACATGACCAGGAAAATCAAACAAATATAGGTTTGTTTAATATTTCCTTTTGGGGTTTCCTGTTTAGACCATAAACAACCTAATAAATGTGTTTTATTAAGTTATTTTACATAGTGAAGGCAATTTTACTTAGGGTAAAATTGGTCTTACATGGTGTACTTGGGTCCATCTAATGATAGTGGGTTAGATGACCAAAAAATGGTGTAACATATTGCCCCCCAGCGTGCGAGTGTTAGGAGCAAATCGTATGACCGAAGTACGTTGTAAGAACTCAATCACCAGACATCAAAAGGGAAGTCAGAGAGAGAAATGTAAGGTAGACTAATGTGTTGAAGAACTAGACCCTGAGGAGACGAGACTTACAAGTGCAACAAGTCTCTTTTTATGAGAGGGTACCTGTGCTAAAGGCGGCGGGGGAGGCATACCTATGCCCGCCGAGACAAAGTACAAAAGAATAGTGTGTCCAGTAAACAAGGGACCGAACCATAAAGTACAACCGGCATAAACATGAGCCAGATAAGAATACAATGAGGAATCCCACATACATTTTGTGCCTAGGATAACAGCCAGGACTTATACAATAATATCTGAGTACATGAGATACAAGTACAACCCAAATGCCCCCTATAAGCGGGGAAGGGCTCACAAAATCTGACTGATACATGAAAATCAAAGAGGCGCTGCAAGCGGCTAAGGCCGACATCATCAAATATATGGAGTTGCATCGAAGGCTGCAATGAAGAGGTCATCCGGGCATGTGGGGGGCTACCTGTAGGGCCACCCCCTCATGAGGGCTGAGACATCTCGCACACACCCAGGAATCACCAAGAGTTGCTGCTGCATCACTGAACCTTCAAGTATACGGATCTCGATCATGTTGAAAGGAGCTGGAGTGGAGAAACAATCAAGTCAAAGGGAAATGAGAGATCCCTTTGCCGGATCTGAGGCACCGAACAAGAATGGAAGCTGGAACCAAGGTACACTGCCCTCTAGACCTGTCTTCTGGAATGAAGGAGCTGATGTCGACAGAAGGAGGTCCGCCATAGGTGAGGCGATGAGAGATCCCCAACTAAGGCACGAGAGAAAATAGTAGAACGACGGACAGACTAATACCAATGATGATGGTGGAATGGAGGGGACTGAGTAGTGAATGGACGACTTCCCTTGCTAGAGCATAAAGGGCATGAATGACATGGCAGCGACTGACACAATATCATCAGGGATAAGGGACAGTGGGACTGGAGTGCATAATGTGCGACACAAGGGAGAGACCAAGCAATGAAGGATGGAGGACTATAGCGGGGTACAAAGGGACGCGGGATAGACTCCATGAATGCGATGATGACTCCACTCGGATGCTCTAAACAAGGGCGACTCGATGGTGCTGCCACACAGTAAAGGTCCAATGGGGGACCATGAAAACATGAGTACAAGATGGTAACTCACGACAAAAATCGACACGAACAAAGACAAGTAATGAGGCAAAATGGTGCCCCAAGTACAAGTGTCGTAATGAAGAAATGTGATTTTAAGGAGAGGTGAAGTGACCCATCTTGGACAAAATGTGTCCTGGTGAAGTATCAAATCACAAAAAACTAACAGATACCCATTTGAGGGCTCGGTGAGATATTTCCAACGGTGCAGACGGTTTGTCAAACGGAGCTGCGGTATGGTCGCAGCAGGCGAAAGAAGAAACAAGGGTTCTCTTTTAATAAGGCAGTTTTCCCTCCAAATCCACTCATTTGCTAGTGTTTCTGTGGTGAATGTAGAGAGGAGAGAAGGCCCTAAATCTTGCGGCAAGCGTAGCGGACAAACCGACCGTTGGAATCGAGATCTGTCAGTTGCAGGTAAGAGGCTTAACCTTACTCTTTCATTTTGATGGATTGAAAGTTCAGATTAGGGCCCAGAATCTCAGGAACAAACCCCCTTGCATCTTTTCGGCTGGGTCGCACTTTTTGGGCCAAAATCTGCAACCTGGGACGCAGGTTTTGGGCAAAAAGGTGCGACCTGTCTCAGGATTTGGCAGAAAAGTGCGACCTAGAAGATGAGGGGGTTTTAGTGCTGTTTGATGGCTGAGAGTTGGGTTTTTGTGTTTGTTTACAGTATTCCCTATATGTAGGCTGACAAAGATGGTGTTTTTGTGCAGATATGGCAGATATACGGGTGAACTGGAGAGAGAGAGACCTGGGTACATTACGGGCAGAGATCCAGACAGATCAGGGTGTCCGTCATGTGTCGGCCAGGTTTGGGGTTCTGAAGTTTTTGGAGAACCCTTTGATGAGAGCTGGAGAGCCCTTGTTGACCTGGATTATCAGTTATTGGGATCCAGAGCATGAGGTCTCTGTAGTGCAGGGGCACAGGATCGAACTGAAAATCCAGGATGTGTATTTTCTGACAGGTCTCCCGCCACTTGGGATGGTGGGAAATACGCAGCCAGTGTTATTGCGGGGGTGGAACATCATGGAGTTTGTGGAGCGGCATTGTCGACCGGGTCTCCAAGTAAAAGGGACACGGATACCGATTGGGGACGTAGAGAGACTGGAGACCCGAGCAGTGGCCGCAGCGGTGCTGCGGATCCTGGGCAACCAGGCGTTCCATCACATCACTGGGGGGCAGATGATGATTGTAGAGAGTGTGTTGAGTGGGACCTACTATGGGTGGGCCCAAATGATGTTGGTGTCGTTAAAACGACAGCTGTCGCTTTGCAAGCAGCAAGTGAACCACGATTGCTCGTATGGGACTTTATTGTGTTCCTTATTTTTTGAGAAGATCCCGACCTTACGACCTCGTATACAGCTCCTAGATGGGGACCCTAGAGAGCCCAGGATGCACCGGTGGGGGCGGCTACTGTGCAGAGGAGGAGGAGGGGCGGTCGGACGAGTGTTTCGACCTGATTTCTTTGCCCATTGGGATCAGATGCCATTATACATAGACGACTATCCCTATAGTGGGATGAGTTATTATGGGGATCCGGACCTACCACTTCCGCCTGGTCGAGTATGGGGACCCGATGGTAAGTGATAAGTAACTATTCTTTTTTGGGCATGTTAAAGTTAGTGAATAGTAGATAGGGTATTGATTCATGTACTTTTGGTATGCAGATATAGCTCCGGTAAAACCAGCCGGATATATGGGACGACCGGAAGCATCTGGAGTTGCAGGTCCGAGTGGGTCGAGAGCAGCGCATAATGAGGATGCGGCCGCTCTGCTGGAGGACATCCGCCGTAGATGTGAGAGGTTACTGACTAGAGTGTCAGAGCGCGGGTGGCAAGACTTAGACGACCAGTACATAGAGCCATGTATTGGTCTACCCTCGGAATGGTGAGGTGTCATGCGGCGCATGGCGATGGCCGATCAGGAGATACGGGATCTACAAGCTGCAGGAGCATAGCCATTGGCTCGAGATCCGCCAGATAGTGATTAGGTGTGGGGCATGTGGTGCCCCCTAGTGTGTATGTAGGGGCAGGTGGTGCCCCCAGTTTTAAGTTTTTTGTAACATGCTATGGGCATGTCATATGTATCAGAGTAGATGGACTCTAAACACATGTTTTGCAACACATATTATGGATATGCATCTTGTTTAATGATTATGAATGTTATTTTCTTGTATAAAATGCGTGTGATAAATGCCAATCTAGAACATGGTTTGCAATGCTATCCACATAGTGATTCTGTTCTCTAGGTACATGGTTGAAAGTTATGGTTTCAAATTCACGTATCAAGAGTTTCACTCGTAAATATCGTCTAAACAGCACAAGATTACGCACACGATAGACACCATTTAGTTGCATGACAAGAAGTAGGGAATATAAACGAACATGCAGATGGAGGATGCGATGAAAGAGGGCATCGGCTAAGAGACCACGCACTGCATCATATTCGGCCTGATTGTTGGTGGCAGTACCAATGCAGACCCCGTTTGAGAGCACAAGGGCATGCAAGGGGGTGAAAATGGCCCAACCTGCCAAGGCTAGATTCCGGGAGTAACGACTTGCACCATCGGCGTAACCGATATAGGGTGGGGACGGGAGGTCCTGCGGAATAGTGTTACAAGACAACAAATGGGGGGAGAAGGGACAATGACGGTAGTGTGAGTGTACAGAAGACATCGAGCGGCAACTGCGGGAGGGAGTGCGATGAGCAGGATGGCTATGACTCATATACAAACTAGAGGGTGGTATATGAGGGCTATAGGAGGTATGGCGGGGACTCGGGCTGCGGAGGTCAACAGAGATATGGGTGGAGTTATCTCGTGTATGGGCGGAAAAGAGGGGGTCAAGGGTGGAAGGGACATCACATGACACGGCAAAGTTACCTAAATCATCCGTGGGGGAAGAAAGGCGCGCATACGGATCATCACGGGAAATGACAGAAGAACAGGGAAACAAATGGTTAAATGATGTTGAGCCCAGGGTGGTCGCTGAAGGGGGATCGAGCGAAACAACAGGGGAGGATTCAAGGGGAATGTTCTCCAAGGGTCTCACAGAGGATGATAGGTAGAGGATGGTGGTATTAGACTCCGTCATCTGGACATCAGGGGGGGGGGATGTCAATGGGAGCGAGGGGATCCTCAAGCTGTCCTGAAGCATACTGCGCAAGTATGGGAGAGGCGGACTGATTTTGTTCAACCTCATACTCTCGAACTACTTATAAAGAGGCACAGTAATGTGTCAGGTGAGGACAATGGTGGGAATAATGGCCATGGACACCGCACAAAGCACAGGGTTTGCTGGTGCGAATATTTTTTGGGTTCTTGGTTACGGACGAGGACGGGAGAGAGGGGTCAGGGACCGTAGACTCAAGGAACGTGACTTTAACCATGGGTTGAATGCGGGGCAATTCGGGACAAGTATGGGTGGTGTGACCGATGACATCACACAAGGCGCAAGGCTTTGCGGGCGGAGGAGGAACCGGGTCAGTCGGGGTGACTTTGTCTTTGGATGCCCCCTTGTGAGCTTTGCCTTTCTTTCCTGGAGCTGTCACCACAGGGGTAGGGTCCTGGGGAGGTGCAGGGGGCATGGTAGCAACGGAGGAAGTGAGGGGGACCGGTTGAACCGGTGTCAAAGCAAGATAGGGTTTGGGGTGACTAGGAGGGGTAGCGGCTGGAGGGTCAAGGTACCAGACGGGTATACCCAGGGTCAGGTTAAGGAGAGAGAGGGTGGCCATGACGGGGACCGAATAGACTCCGGGAGGGGGAGCCAGGAAAGGTATCTGACCAGCGGGGTAATGACCAGGAGGGATGGCTCCGAGATGGTTAAGGCCTAGGGGAACCGATCCAGGGGGATAAAGGGGTTCAGGGATACCAGCTGTAGGAGAAGGGCCAGAAGGAGGAGGTCCGGCTGGCAGAGATGAAGGGCTAAGAGCGGGTTGCGGTGGGCGAGGTTGCGTCTGAGGTTGCTGACTAGCCGAGGCGAGTCGCTTAAGGGCAGCCCGAGACGATTGCATCATGCAAACATTTGATAAATTGGGATCAGAGATAGGAGGAGGAGGGAGACCAGGAAAAGTTCCAAGCAAAGAGGAGTCTTTATAGACGCCGGGAGAGACACTGGTCAAGGAATCGATGGTTTGCTTATTGGCTACAGAAGATATGGTCATCTCAGGGGAGGTCTGAGACTTTGGCTCATGATAAGTCAACTGGTCAATGGTGACTATCTTTCCATTGTGAGGAAAAGACATCTTGCGAAAAACCATGGATGGGACAGCAGACATGGCATAGATGTATCTTCGCCCCAATAGAATGTTGTAGTCTAGAGGGGCGTCGATGACTTCGACGTCAACGCAAACAGTCTTACCGGTAAGGGTGATAGGACAATTACGAAAAAGGCCAATGGGCTGGGAGGCGTGGCCATCCCACGCTCGAAGGGTGATCGTGGAAGGGACCAAGTCAGGAGATCCGAGTGGCTTCCAAACCGAAGCGAACATCACACAGGTGGATGCCCCCTCATCAATTATACATCAAGAAACGTTGGCATTCCAGATTTTGACTGGGATTTGGAAGGCGACGGAAGCAGGAAGAGGAGGATGTTCTGATTGATGGGCGTCGAAAACAATCATTTGGTCATCAGCAGGATCTACAGCGCCCACGGAAGATAGCAGAGCCTTCTTTTGGGAAGGGCACGACTGGAGGAGTTCCAATGTGGAAATGGCAGCAGGAGATTGCGCCAAATCATCTACTATGCTATACGAATGAGCAGCTCGACCAGAAGCAGCATTTCGACGTAATGGTCCCTTAGAAATCTTGGTATGAACCTCAACTTTTGGTTGAGGGATATGTAAGGGGCCATTGGATGTCGAAAGAGGCGCTGTAGAGCCTGAAGAAGGGGACTCACAGGGAAGACTGAGCGGGAGGCTTGGGGTACTGGCGAGACCGAGTTTGAAGGTGAAGGTCGACGGTTGGGGATGGATCACAGTTCATCATGAGGATCTGGTAATCAGAGGAACCAGAAGGGGAAGGTTGAGTGGAAACCTGTCCGTCAGGTGGGTGGGCAGCCACGAATCCTTGCTGAGGGAAAGGATCAGTAAACACAGCTGGTTGAGTAGTGGCCACATTAGGGGGAGCATGAGGGGAGGCATGTTGTCCTCACAATGTGGCTTGAGACTCCCACATCTGCCGCATCTGTGGTAAGAGGGGACAATCGTGGGTGTAATGACCATAAACACCGCAACACGAACAAGGCTTATTTGTGCGAAGAGGCCTGTCTGGCTTGGGCTGAGTGCCCTGTTGCTGGTTAGCAGTGTTAGGGTCAATACCTTGAGGATTGGGTCCACGAGTACCAGGGGCAGATTGGTTTGGATTTCCTCTCCACCTTCTTTGAGAAGAAGGGGGATCAGTCGCACCCTGCTGTGCAAATACTTGCCCTGGAGGGGGTTGTAGGTGTTGTTGCGGGGTTGGAGGAGGCAAGGGAGGTGGAAGCGCATATGCTGGAGGAGTTGGTGCACCAGGCTGCGGATAAGGGTGATGGTTAGGTTGGGAAAAATTGAGGTAAGCAGGAGGTTGGGCAAAAGGATGAGGCATGCCGTATCCTGGATACATGCTACCTGGAGGGGGAAAAGTGCTAGAGGTGCTGGCCCCTCCCTGAGGGAGACCATAGCCCATAGGAGGTGGATCATACGAATGAGAAAGGGCTCCAACGATACTGTCGGCGGAATGAGATGCCCCCGGGGCGTTAGCGCCTCCAGGCCTGGGGAGGTCAGGAAGGACGGTATAAACATAACCAGACTGAGCATAGATTAGGTCATATTTCAAGGCTATTTGGAGGGCGGCTTCTTCGGTTTGAGGGAAATGGGAGGCGACATCTTTGCCGATGGGAGCTAAGAGAGTGCGAAGGAACCAATCCATATAAACCCGATCTTTGAAGGGGGGGGCTCCACATAAGCTCCGTCTTCTTCGCCATTCCTGGACATGGGTAGAAAGGCGGGTCGAAGAGGTTTGCTTGAAGGAAGTCAAGAGCTCCGTACCAGTATCGTATCGGAGAGGGAACTGGAAATAAGATAAAAAGGCTTGGGAAATGGTCGTAAAGGTGATATGGGAAGAGGTGGCTTGGTCAACATACCATTTAGAAGCTTCGCCGGTAAGCGTGCGTTGGAACAACCGAAGACGGATGGAATCATCGGTAATGGAATTGGAGGAACACCACATGTGGAAAGTTCGGACATGGTTGGTTGGATCTTCTCCAGCAAGGCCTTTGAACTTAGGGATGTCGGAGTGGAGCTTGGTTGGCATAGCAAGCCAACCAACATCGTGGCGGATAGGATCATTGATCAATTGATTGAAATCGGGGAGGCTGAGGCCTGCGATGTACGGTAGCAAGGGTGCAGCCGAGGTAGTTCCTGTGGCGGTTCCGCTAGTAGTAGTTCCGACATTAGGGCCGGGATTACCGCTAGCGTTAGGCCCTAGACCAGACATAGTGAAGGTGACAGGGGGAGAACCAGAAGTAAAAGGAGAACCCATTGAATCAGAAGAGGAGTCGGAATGCGGACTCGGAGGAGGACTGGCTCGACGACGGCGGGACGGAGCAGGTCGATCGACCGGAAACTGAGGGTGAAGGCCAAGAAGTCTCCGGGAGGCGTGCCTTAGGGGCGCAATGGTGACAACACAAACATGGCACGAGGGGAAGAAGAACGACCAATAAAGGCAGGGAGGTGCAGAATCAAGTGATTACAATGTCGAAACAAGGGCAACAAGGTGCAGTGTCAATTGATTTTAAAGTCTTTGCCTGGCGGTGTAAACCAGGCTCTTCTTTGGTAGGGTGAGTGTGTGGCATGCATTAATTTTAATTTTTAAACCCTTTTCGTTTTGAGAGCAAGAGAAAAAGTGTGCTACGTAACTAAAAATAATGCTGCAAAAACAGTATATAATGCTGAAATAACATAAAATTAACAGCTACTAGTGCATCGATTGAATCCAAGAAGGCGGGTCTCTCAAAACTAATCTAAAAGAGGGAAAAAATCTATTCAAAACACACAAAAAGAGGCCAATAGATCTAGGGTCGAAAGGGACAAGGATCTAAAGGAGAAAGTTGTTGAAAAGAGGTGCAGATCACATCCAAGAGGCAGAGGCAAGGTGGCTGGGAAAAAAGGAGGAAATCAGCAAAAAGTGGAAAGGACAGGGAGGAGGTCCTAAAGGGAGGTCCAAAAAAAACTACAAGAGGTGATTTGAAAGGAAGAAGAGCTGATTTAAAGGGATCTGAGAATGAGGTATCAGATCTGAAAAAGGGAAGGCTGAAACTCTGAAAAAATAGACAGCTGAAACAGCTAAAACTCTTCCACCAAAAGTGGAGGGTACTGAAGCCCTAGGGGGCTAGGTTCCCACTTATATGAGCAAAACAGATCAGAAACAGGTCCAAACGGGTGGAGACAGAGGCTGGAAAACCCTAATAGAAGCTTCAGCAAAACCCAGAAAAATTGCAGAAAAAAGCACAGGTCGCGGGTTCTGACCTGTTTTCCTGTTCAGGTCGCAAAAAAGAGGCTGAAAAGTGCGACCTGGACTCCACGTCACATTTTTTGGGCTAAAAAGTGTGACCTCCAACTCCGGTTGTCCCGGCGGCAGATTTGCGGAAAAGTTGTCGTCTCAGTTGCGGCTGATGTCTGTCACCTGCGCAATAGGGCCAGAAACACGCGGAAGTTAGAAATTTTAATGTTTTAGGGTTTTATAGGTGAAAAACAACATGAAAATAGGAAAAAAAAAAGCTGAAAAGAAACCCTAGGGTCTGAAGTAGCTGGATATGCAGGAATATGAAAAACGACAACGGTCGTAATTGAAAACCCGTGTGGAGTCGCCAATTGTTAGTATGAATCCTTTGTCGAAGTGTACGAAAAAAGACCACTTTAGCTACGCATAACTAATAGCCCTAACATCAAATATGGCTGCCAATATCTTCAGATCTGTAGTTAGTTGATCAAGACAAGAGCTGCAAAAAACCATATCTATGCATAGAAAGACATTAAGCAGTAAAAAGAAGGGTTTGCTCCATATATCCAATAGACAAGACAAGAAAAATTTTTGAAAGAATTTTTGTATTAAGGGCACCTGGGAGGAAAACAAGAAGATGTTTCCAATTCTCCTCAATGGGATGGGTTCTTGGAAGTCCTCAGCACTTCAGATCTAGCATTTCTCTCTCCTGTTGGTGTAGAAAACCCAGACAAACATAGAACTCAAAGGGAGCTCACACAACAAATAATGGAAAATATGACAATGATAAAGGCTCAAAGTCGGACCAAGAGTTTAGATCCAGAGTGATCTAATAGGCAACAAAAGGTGAAGAATGGTAGGAAAAACCCTCCAATTTAAAACAAAATATTGGGTCATTCTAGATCTTGGTGCATGATTAAAATAACATTAACCAAATCTAGATCCACCTTTTATGGAATATTTTATTATATTTGTTGGAAGGAAAAGGTATTTGACTTGGGTCAAATCCCTTTATTTGTAAGTAATAAATAAATAAATGATTTATTTATCATTTTAAGGAAGTGGTTGGATGATAATCAAATAAATAATGATTTATTTAATTATTTATGGGTGATTTAGTCATATTTAACAAGGAATATTATTTAAATAAGGTTTAAATAATTATTCCTATAAAATAATAAGATAAATAAAGATTTATCTAATTAATTTCTTTGTTTTGGGTTAAACATGACCAGGAAAATCAAACAAATATAGGTTTGTTTAATATTTCCTTTGGGGTTTCCTGTTTAGACCATAAACAACCTAATAAATGTGTTTTATTAAGTTATTTTACATAGTGAAGGCAATTGTTCTTAGGGTAAAATTGGTCTTACATGGTGTCCTTGGGTCCATCTAATGATAGTGGGTTAGATGACCAAAAAATTGTGTAACACTCCTATCCTACTTGGCTCAATCTCCTTGGAGGGAGAAACCAATTTCTATTTTATTTCCTAATTAATTTAACAAACCAAAACTAACTAACTTCTCTTATTTAAAACTAAGTAAAATATTAATGGCAAATGTTTATCCACCTAATTTTAGTCACAACATGTGAACATACAATCACATTGTTGGCTAAGTCTGGATGCTCCTCCATCAGACTCCCGGGGAAGAAAAGATTGATCCATCAATGCTTCAGGATCTGTACTAAACTTTTGCAACTCTACTGATGTCATCCAACTGGCATCTTTGTTAAGCAGTTAAATCCTCTCTGTGGAAAGAAACGATCCCTCTAGCCCTAGAGTGGGTCTAGAAACAAAGAGACATGCTAGAGTGTTGATTCCTAATTACTAGAAGAAAAGAGGACACGATAGATCGACCTACCTGGAATCCAATGCTGTTTTCGTGGCCGTAGTGGTGGTGGCTTCTCGCTTCTGCCTCGGAAAATCACAATCCTTCTGTAGTCATGCTCAGATACCTACACATAGATCAGCAAACAAGAACAACATACGACATAATAAATTCATTCATAACTACTAGCCAGTTAAAGAGGGCTAAGAATATTGCATTAAACGTATAACGTAATACAAAATGGGAACCAAACAAAAGTTTTGTATATGTATTGATAGAAGGAAGAGATAAAACCAAAGTTTTGACATTGCAGTCTCCTCTAGCGGGGTTCAGCCGAAGCCCGTCTCAGATACTCGTCAGGGGATTCAAACGGGATGAGCGCATGGACTTAAGCTCTCTCAACGAAATTCCTTCTTGTTCTATCTCTTCAACAATTCAGCTATAGTGTATTCAGTTCTCCATGTTCAGCTAGCTTATGCAAGAAGAGATGGCTTCTTTTTATAGAGGAAAAGGAGGAGGTTAGGATCCCTACAAAGGTGGAAGGGAGGCCTATCCATTAGGAGGTTCCCACAAGATGTGGAAACCATAAACTAAGGAGGGAGTCTGTGGTTATTCAGTCCAACCACTCCTAATGACTCATCCTCGAATTTGTTAGAGTGGAATCTCCGCCTCTATTTTTAAAAAACATTCCATAAATAGCTCAACGCGGGTGGCTAACTAGGATAGAGCACCAACTGGCACAGGTCCCAGTGTTAATCTTCCTCATTGGCACGAGGGCAGAACTGGGTACTCGCGCCAAGGCAAAAACAGGGGTTTCTGAAGCTTTGCTCAGGGAATTTTCAACAGAAGTAATATTACTCTCATGTAAAGGGATACAATGATGGTCTTTGCAACGCATGGCACTTCCTATTAGTCACAGAAATGACCCTCCAATGTGCGAGATGGGGATTGCAGGGATAGTGTCAAAATGTTGTGTAATAGATGCCCCCTAAAGCATGAGGTTCGAGGGAGAGGGAGGGGTGAAATGATTTACGAGAATGTATTCGAACTAAACACCGCTGTTGGAAAACCTGCAATTACAAATACAATTGATATATCTGATATATTAACATGGGGTATGGGCATAGCCATCCATAATAGAGTACATAAAAAATAGATATATGAGGTATGGACACAGCCATCTAGCAGTAAGGATCAACAAATAGACTCAGGTATGGTCGCAACCATCCAATCAAAAGAGTCATGGTAATCCACAAGAACTCGTAGCCTGTATTTTATCAGAAAAAACACAGGGTCTTGCGCTCCATCTCGACCTGAACAAGTACAAATTCAAGTGTGTGAATATATGAGATGAAATCAGACATGCAAGAAAATCAACTGATTACCAACCAATGACGAAAGTTGTTAGCAGACGCGATAGAAACCACCAATAATGACAATGGCCCTGAAGGCACGAGAGGTACAATCCATGGAATGTGAACAGTGATCTGACGTTTAACACCGGCAGAATCACTCGATCGAAGGCCAATGATGTGCACCTTGCATCGAATGCGAAGAACCTGCCATTGAGGCATGCGGGCTCCAAGGTACCAGAAGGGAGTCTCTAGATCAAATTCCTGGATAATGAGCTGAAGTCAAGAGGAAGTGACCTAGTTGAAGGAGTGCCATAATGTTTCCCACATCATCAACACGAGACAGAGGAACATAATGCTAGTGAATCAAGACTAACAGAGAATCAAAGGGAGATTGAAAACTGCAGAGAAAAACTTCTCTTGAATATATCAGCGACACGGTACTGGATTTGGCAGTGTTTGACATCAAGGGATCTGAGGTCATGATGACATGGCAAAGAGAAAATGAGAGGTCAAAAGAGATTACCCAAACCCATGGAGGCCAAAATGACGAAATGAGATGTCCCCAACCCGACATGAATGCAGACAAGTGCCACGTTCAAGAGCGAAATACTGCCAATATAACTAAAAACTGGTTCCATTTTCCCCCACCATTTTTGGCGAGTACCCCAATTATTTTTTAAAACAAGCTTGAAGGGGGTAGCATATGCTTTTAATGTAAGTTTGTCCTTTGGAGAAATCCAACCTAGTACATTTTACGAACCCTAGGAAGGAGGAACTCGGCTAACGTCATGGTGACGATGTCTGATGTCATCAAGGTTTAACGAGAAAGGGAGAACTCGGCATCTTTTCAAGTTTAGAGAGTTTGAAAATAAGGCAGAAAAGAAAACTCCAGCATGGCCCTTTTCGTAAATAGTCTCTCAGATCTGAAAAGGTAGAAAACAATATCTTAAAGAACCTCTTAGTCGCGATAGGCTAAGGTATTCATTTTTCCTAAATAATCCGTCCCAGCTCGAAAAAGTTGTAAACGTATATTGGGTAGATATCGTTTCGTATCCATTTAACAAGTTCAAAACAACAAGAGTCTTGACAATCTTTTCAATTTTAGAGAGTCAGAAAAAAGCTAAAAGATGACTCCTCCTGGAGGAACGAGTGGTATTACGGGTAGCAACTAGTTCTGGTGATGGTGGAACTCCTTAGAACAAGTAAAGGTCAAGGGGTTGACTAACAAGACCACTCATCGCAACGGTTCCTTAGGAATGGGTAAAACAATCAAGTGAAGGCGTATGATTGGCCAAGCAGATGGTAACGATGGAATGAGAAAACCAAGGCTCATCTGGAAAAAATAGGTTGATAAAATGGCAATCACGAGAGGTAAAATAAGAATGGTTTCATTTTTAGACAAGCTTGAAATCAGGAAACTCTGCTTGAGGTCAGTTTCATTTTTACACAAGCTTGAAATGGGAGCAAACTATGCTTAAAATTGGTTTCATTTTTACACAAGCTTGAAACAAAGATAAACTATGCTTGAAAAATATTTGCATGCTCCCAGCATGGTGACTCAATTCAAGGTACATGCCCCCCAAGCTTCAGTCCATCTGAAAGGTGGATGGAGTGAAGGTTCAATTACAAGATCAAGAGAAAGACTCCACTGGGATTTTACGAGATCTGGAAAAGACTCGAATTGAATGGGAACATGTTTCATTTTTTAACGAGGTTGACACAATAAAATAACTATCCTCATGAGCTAATTCATTTTTTAATGAGGTTGACATAGAAGATGAACTATCCTCATGACATCTTGTTTCACTTTTTAAAGAGATTGACACAATAAAACGAACTGTGCTACGACGAGCTTGTTTCATTTTTTAAGGAGCTTGACAGAAGAAAACAAACTATGCTTCGATGAGCTTGTTTCATTTTTTAAGGAGCTTGACATAAGAAAACGAACTCTTCTCTGACGAGCTTGTTTCGTTTTTTAAGGAGCTTGACATAAGAAAACAAACTCTGCTCCGACGACCTTTCATTAGGATGAATAAGAGGTCATGGCTTCCAAGAGTTTCTGATTTGATGGGAGAACAACATCTCGGAAATCAGGATCCAATGCCCCCAGCACACGATGCACAACGATACTATCACTGAATGCAGGCACGGAACAGGTAGACACATAATTAACTTGCAACGGGGAAGATACAACCAACTAATAAAGATCTGGAAGAGATGATGGCAGGCCAGCTACCACATCAAGACCAAATAATGAAATTGGTCAATGGTCAGGATCTGACCTTTGTGTGGAAAACAAATCACACAAAAGAAGGAGGAGACAAGTGCAACCATGGAATAAGCATAGTCGTGCCCCAAGAGTAAATTAAAATCCAAGGGACCTGGGACAACCATCACGTCTATATATACGGTTTTCCCTCCCAAAGTAATAGGCAACTTCGGAAGGATCCCTAACGGTTGACTAGTTCTTTTGTTAAAATCCAACAGATTCTACGTAACAGGCACAAGCGATGGAGAACCAAAAGCTTTCCAAGTAGTGGAAGACAGAATACTAATAGACACGCCTTCATCTATAATGGTTTTGGGTACGACCAAATCAAAGGTTTGTACCGTGATCTCAAAAGGCACATAAGAAGGAAGGTGGTATCCCGCAAATCGAATCCAATCGAAGGAAGCGATCAAACTACTTGGAGGGGGTACCATTGAACTGAGATGTTCATCCCCTGATGTTACCAGAGCAAGAGGAGCATCCTTCTGGACCTCCATCATGGGAGCAGGAGGAGAAACTTCTTGAGTCACAGGGATGGGAGGATTTTTCTCCAAGTCCAAGGAATCTGAAGAAACAAGAAGAACGTGGGGGGAAAGAGATCCACTCTCGACGGAAAATACCTGATGAACCATGGATAGGATCAGATCAACCGATTCCACGACCAATGGTTGGTCAGGAATGGATTCATGAATTTTAATTTCTGAGGAAACGAGATCAACCAAGGATGAACCTTGACTGATCGTGGTATCAACTAGAAGAGGACTCGAAGAACGCTTCTTGTAACCAACCGGAAGGCAGGGTGCAGAAACAATAGGGTTTTCCAACACTCTCTTGGCTTCATCCATGTACATAAAAAGGTGAATGGGATGATGCCCTTCACACAACCTACAGGGATTTGTGATCTTACACTATCTCCTATGAGTCTTATCATGGCTAGTCGAAGATGTGTCACCAACATGACTTCCAGAAGCCAAAGACAAGGATGGACGGTCGTCGGACCATACTTCAAGCACCTTGGGAATGCCAGGGCAATCTCAAAGAATATGGTCACCTTTGCACAACATGCAAGGGAATTTTACTTTCTGTGGAAGGTCAGATGGTTTATCAATGGAAGGTTCCCAAGACATGATAGCCGCAGAGTTAACCTCTCTTTTAGCTGACTTCTTCTTTTTCGTCTTCTTCTTCTTCTTCTTAGCCACCTGGTTACTAGAATCTAGACTTTCACCAAGCGAAGTAGAAGAGGAGGAAGAAGAAATAGGTGAAGAAGGGGAGAGGTCCACCTTAGAATCAACACAATGTTGTTCAAGTGGAGGGGATGGTTTATCGATGGAAGGTGTCTTAGGTGCAATAGCCGCAGATTTGGCCTCTCTCTTATCTCACTTCTTCTTTTTCATCTTCTCCTTCTTCTTCTTGGCCACCTAGTTACTAGATTCTAGACTTTCACCATGCGAATTATAGGAGGAGGATGAAGAAATAGGTGAAGAAGGAGAGAGGTCCACCTTAGAATCAACATGATGTTGTTCAGGCGGAGGAGACGGTCGAACATATGTTGGAGCACTCGGGACCACCGAGGTCGAAAATAACCAAACATGCAACCCAATAGTTAACCCAAGCAGGGATAATGTTGCCATATAAGGAGCACCAACATTCCCAAAAGAAGGAAAAGGATCAGGATTCCCTTCGGAGGGGATTCCTTGGTTGGTAAACTCCAGAAAAGTTGCCATTGGAAACAACCTTAAAACAAAATACTAAGGAAGATAACTTTAACTAGGAATATTTTGTGGGTAGTTAATTTTTAAGACATTGAAACAAAACTCTACAGTTTCAAATTTTAAGAGTCAAGAAACGGGAAAAAGGTGACTCTATCACTTTCATATTGAAATGAGCATGAAATGACAAGAGCTCGACAATCTCTTCTCTTTTAAGGAGTCACGAAAAGATCGAAATGACTACTCAGGTAATCTAAGCAAGAGGGTGTACCAAGTTTCCGTGAACTGCCATATACACCTTGGTGACCAAATGAAAGAGAAATGACCAAGGAATTAACGTACGTGTAGGTAGTCTCCCTTAATGATATGTTCGTTGTATCACGGTTACAAGGTGGCAGACTCGGCTTCCTATGGATAAAAGGATTGAAACCTAGAGGGGTCTGCCTTTATATACTCAACGGTACGGGGAGCACAAGTCCGTACTAGCGCTGTCTAAAGCCAGATGGAGAACGATAGCTACTAGGTTTTAAGATGTTGGAACACATCTCTAGCCTAGACCACTAAAGATTTTGCGTTAGGTTCCAATGCTTCCTTAGGTTAATTAAATGAAATTTAAATTTGATCTTGGATTATGTTGCAGTTTCAAGGCCCTATCGAATGTCATCTGACGATCTCCTATATGCAGTGATATGAGAAAATAAATCTTTCAATTCGATGAATGCTATCTAGTTAAGCGAAGAGTTTAAAACCATGATGCAACAAACAGTAATACTGCAAATGGAACTTTTCCAAACTAGATGACTTTCACTATCCAAAAGTAATCTAAAACATTCAATGATGTGAATTATGCAATGTAATCTATGCAAAATTCTCTTTTTTGAAAACTATGTAATTGTATTCTATGCACAATTTCCTTTTTCTTTTGGAAGAATAAGAATGCACTCAATAAATTTTTTGATGAAATGAGAATCTACTTAATGCATGCTTTTAATGAAAGAGAATGCACTCAATGCGATCTTTATTTTTCAATCACTAAACAATGTAATCTAATTTTATTGATAAATCTCGACAATGACTTTTCAATGCAATGTGATCTAATGCACTTTAACGAAAAGCAAACATTGAGATGAAAACTAAATGAAAGAAAATTTTCTTAATGGAAGGATGAATGCAAAAGGGATGCAAACAAACACTAAGAATTCAATCGTTGTTTTAAACACTTTTTAACGAAATTCCCCAAAAGGCTACAAGACACATGAGTTCAAGCAAAAGAGAACTTCCAAAGTGTGGGCTCAAAACAAGGCATTCATTCCCTTTTACATCAAGCAATCATAGAAAGAAGACTTTTCAGCTGAACAACGAGCAATGTAATCTATGCCCACAAGTGAAAAAGTAAAGGGGAGAACGTGTAAATCATATAGAGAAAAGGATCGGAAGGGCAAGACAAACTGGTGAAGGATTTAGGGGAAAAACTTTAATTTTTCACAGACCCTGAAATTGGCGCAACTTTTGTGGGTGAAACTAGCGCCAACTGGTGTGACTTGCTAACTGACAACTAGAGCCAATGGCCAATTGGCGCGGGTTTCTAACTGAAAACTAGCACCAATCGGTGTGACTGTTAGAAAAATAAAAGTACCAATGCCTGAACAAGAAAAAATAAATAATTTCTCCCAACCAAAGCCAAACTCACCACTTCAAGAAAAAACTAAAAGATCATAATTGATGAAAAACATAGGAACAAACAAGTAAATGGCCATTTGACTAAATTCTTCGAATGACTAAGAGCTCAAAGGGTGAAAAACCCATGTGGTCGCTCCCTAGAGGAGTCGCCAATTTTTTAAGCAGGTAAATCCTCTCTGCGAACAGAGACGATCCCTCTAGCCCTAGAGTGGGTCTAGAAACATAGAGACATGCTAGAGTGTTGATTCCTAATTACGGAATGAAAAGAGGACACGATAGATCGACCTACCTGGAATCCAATGTTGTTGTCGTGGCTGTAGTGGTGGTGGCCTCTCGCTACTGCCTCGGCAAGTCACAATCCTTCTGCAATCATGCTCGGATACCTACACATAGATTAGCAAACAAGAACAGCATACGACATAATAACTTCATTCATAACTACTAGCCAGTCAAAGAAGGCTAAGCATATTGCATTAAACGTATAACGTAATACAAAATGGGAACCAAACAATAGTCACGTATATGTATTGATAGAAGGAAGGGATACAACCAAAGCTTTGACGTCACAGTCTCCTCCAGCAGGGTTCAACCGAAGCGCGTCTCAGATACTCGTCAGGGGATTCAGATGTGATGAGAGCATGGAATTAAGCTCTCTCAACGAAGTTCCCTCTTGTTCTATCTCTTCAACAATTCAGATATAATGTATTCAATTCTCCATGTTCAGCTAGCTTATGCAAGGAGAGATAGCTTCTTTTTATAGAGGAAAAGGAGGAGGTTAGGATCCCTACAAAGGTGGAAGGGAGGTCTATCCTTTAGGAGGTTCCCAAAAGAGGTGGAAACCATAAAATAAAGGAGGGAGTTCGTGGTTATTCAGTCCAACCACTCCCAATGACTCATCCTCGAAGTTGTTAGAATGGAATCTCCACCTCTATTTTTAAAAAGAATTCCATAAATAGCTCGGCGTGGGTGGCTAACTGGGACAGAGCGCCAACTGGCGCGGGTCCTAGTGTTAATCTTCCTCATTGGCACGAGGGTAGAACTGGGTACTGGCGCCAAGGCAAAAACAGGGGTTTCTGAAGCTCTGCTCAGGGAATTATCAATAGAAGGAATATTACTCTCATGTAAAGGGATACAATGATGGTGTTTGTAAGGCATAACACTTCTTATTAGTCACATAAATTACCCTCCAATGTGCAAGATGGGGATTGCAAGGACAGTGTCAAAATGTTGTGTAACAATCTTCCATAGGGTGTCCTTTCCATTTGACTATATAGTGATAGTAAGTTTGTCCTATGGTATTCTTTGCTGCTCTTTCCTCCAAAATTGCTTCCACTTCTTTCTTTTCGGTCTTTGGCATATGTTCCTTCCAATTCAAAGTAGGTCTTCCTATTCTGTAAAGTCTTCTTGTAGCTCTTCCTATGTTCCTTTATATAGGTACAAATATGCAACATTAAAGATAGGCGATATTCCAATTCCTTCTGGCAATTCAATCTCATATGCATTTGAAGAAAATTTCCTCAAAATTCTACATGGTCCTATCTTTTTCATCTTTAATTTGTTGTAAGTCCTAACAACAAACCTTTCTTTTCTCAGGTACACCATAACTAGGTCACCTACTTGGAATTTATTTTCTTTCCTCTTCATATCAACTTTATGCTTGTATTTTCCACTGCTTTCTTGCACTGTCTTTGACATCTTCCTGTATTTTTTGCATCTGTTCTACAAACTCTTCAGCCTTTTCACTCCTTATCTGTTGTTTTCCTAAATTTCTGAGCTCATACACACCTCTTGGATTCATTCCAAAAACAATCTGGAATGGAGTCAACAATCTGGAATGGAGTCAACCCAATACTTTGATTGGGAGTATCATTATAAGAAAACTCAGCCTGAGTAAGTGCTAAATCCCACTGCTTAGGATTTTTATACACTAAGCTTTTCAATATATTTCCCAAGCTTCTGCTCACTACCTCGGTCTATCCATCTGTTTGAGGGTGATAAGTTGAACTAAAACTAAGGTTGGTACCTAGTTTCTTCCATAGAGTTCTCTAGAAATGTCTAACAAACTTAGTATCCCTGTCAGACACAACACTCACAGGAAATCCATGTAATATTACAACTTCTGAAAAAAAACAGATTAGAAATATGTGTTGCATCACTAGTTTTCTTGCATGCAATGAAATGAGCCATTTTAGAAAACCTATCCAACACAACATAAATGGATTCATTTCCTCTTTGAATTTTTGGCAAACCCAAAACAAAAATCAATACTAACTGCATCCCATGGTCGATTTAGTACTGGTAATTGCTGATACAATCCTGTGTTTTGACTTCTCCCCTTAGCATGCTGACAAATCCTGCATTTCTCAAAAAATCTCTTAACATCAGTTTGCATCTTTGGTGAGTATTAAAAACCATTTAACTGAGCAAAAGTCTTGTCTTGTCCAAAGTGTCCAGATAAACCTCCACTGTGTTTCTCCTTAATTATGTTTTCCCTCATATAACATTTGGGAATACATATTTTATTACTTTTGAATAGAAAACCTCCTTGGATAAGATAATCCAACCACTGGCTTCTATTATGAACTGCTGGGTTTTGCATAGCTGCATAAATTTCCTTAAATTATGCATCTTCTTTATACATGTCAACCATTTCTTCAAATCCTACAACACAAACTTGTAATTCTTGCATGATTAAATTCACTCTGCTCAAAGCATCAAAACCTTTATTCAACTTACCACTTGTATGCTTAATCAAAAAAGTAGAACTCTGCAAAAATTCTACCCATTTGGCATGTTTCTGGTTCAACTTTGGTTGGTTGTTTATAAACTATAACACATGGTTATCAAAATATAATACAAACTCTTTTGGTAACAAATAATGTCTCCATTTTTTCAAAGCTTGCACAACAGCATAAAACTCTTTGTCATAAGATGAGTATTTCTTCTTAGCTTCATTCAGTTTCTCACTGAAGTATGCTATTGGCCTCTGTTCTTGACTTAAAACTGCTCCAATTGCAACTCCACTAGCATCAGTTTCAACTTGGAAAACTTTTTCAAAATCTGGCAAAGCTAAAACCAGTTTTTCTGTAATTTTCTTCTTCAACAACTTACAATTTCAGTCTATTGCTTCTGTCCACTTGAATGGCTGGTTAGTTTCCTTGATTGTTTCAATAATGGGTGTACAAATCTGACTAAAGCTTTTGATAAATTTTCTATAGAAACTTGCAAGACCGTGAAAGCTTCTTACGTCAAATATGTTTCTTGGAGTTGGCCAATTCAAAATTGCTTGGACATTTTCCAGATCCATTTTCAAGCCTTCCTTACAATCTACAAATCCCAAATAGACTAGCTCTTTCTTCATAAAACTTCATTTCTTCAAATTTATTAGCAGCTTCTCTTTCTGCAAAGTTTTTAGAACTAGTTTAAGGTGCTCTAGATGCTCTTCTTTACTTCAACTGAAAATTAGAATATCATCAAGATAAACAATTACAAACTTGCCTGTATATTCCTTCAAGACTTCATTCATTAATCTCATGAATGTGCTTGGTGCATTAGTGAGCCCAAAAGGCATCACTAACCATTCATACAAACCAATGTTTGTTTTGAAGGCGGTCTTCCAATCATCCCCTTCTCTAATCCTTATCTAATGATAACCACTCTTCAAATATATCTTAGTAAAATATTTTGATCCACTCAAGAAATCCATTAAATCATCCATTCGTGGTAAAGGAAAACGATACATGATGGTGATTTTATTTATGGCTCTGGAATCTGTGCAAATGCGACATTCACCTCCTTTCTTTGGACTGAGTACTATTAGTACATCACATGGACTAAGGCTTTCTCTTATCAACCCCTTACCCATCAACTCTAGCACTTTTCTTCCAACTTCTGCATTTTCTTAGGGATTTTAATCTGTATGCTTCTTTATTAGATCAATATGATGACTAATACTCCTGATTGGTGGTAATGCATTTGGTAACTCATCCACAATAATATCAGCAAAATCATTTAACAGATTTTGAATTTCTTCAGATAAATCTTCTAAAATTGTGGAAGTTAGAATTACCTTGGGTCTTCCTACAACAGCAAAATGCATCTCCTCATCCTTCTCGACTTCTTGCAACAGTTCTTTCCCACTCATCAAAATAACATTGTTTCTAGGTGTTTATTTGTCAGCTTCATCCTTCAATGGCAGCAGTGTGTGTTTGTTTCCATATTTCTCCAGATAATAAGTGTTTCCTCAGAATTATCCTCTGTTGTGTTGACATCTCCTTCTTCAGGTTCTCTCCTCTGAGCAACCTCTATTGTCTCCATTCTTGTACAAATATGTCGAATTTCATTCAACGGAATTTCTTTAACTTCTGGTCTTCCACGACCTATGCCAGCTCCTCTCCTGGGTGGCATATTTGCTCCAAATTTCAAGAACAGACTCAAGTCTACTCTGATACCAAATGGTGCAGACTAGCTGTAGAAATATCAGGGTATGCGCGTAAACTATAGAGTTTACACTCTACACAACCTTATTACCCACAACGGGTTTGTTTTGACCTCGGGGCTCATTAAACATACATACGATGTGATCAACAACACAAACACATATAACAAAAATCAATACATAATCATGGAATCCTTATCGGAGGGTCCCACGCCGATAAGCTTGACCAATCACCGGCGATCACAAATCGCACAACTTGCAGTTAACCTTAACATTTAAACTTTAATCCTTGCAAATTGCAAAACTACGCCGAGCCAACATGTTTTCTCCTCCTTTTCACATTGCAAATAATTTTGTTTGCTTTGTGATTTCTTAACACGTATCTCCTAAATCTTTCGAAGCATGAAGTCGCTTCCCGATGATATGATCTCCACCATTGGATTAGCCCTAGTTCCAATGATCCTCATCTCTCCATTTCTCACTTCCCATCATCGATAAAACAATTTAACTTATGACTCTTAAACTTTAAACCTATTTCTGTGCAATGTGCGATGGTTTTCCCTTGCGATGAGATCTCTCCCGTTAATCGAGTTCAAATCTATGGCCCTCATCGTGCCTGCAATTTGATTGTCCTCCCGTTGTATAACTTTATATATATATGATTCAACAGAGTTTTAAACCAATAATTCGAATAGAGAGCCCGATCAATACCAAAACACTTGAAAATTAATAATAAAGGAATTTACAGAGCCAAGCCCTTGATCGGCTGGTTATTACAATTGTCTATGTTGTCTCTACTCTCTCCTCTCGCACACCTATTTCACACTTGTCTCACTCTTTTCCACACTTTTCTCTCTCTCTCTCTCTCACGCCTATCTTATACATATATATATCTATCTAAAGCGGTCCTTCTCACCTAAAATAGATTCTTGTTGAACCACTCCTAAAAAAAAAATGCTACCCTATTTCTAAGCTCCTATCATACTTGGCTCAATCTCCTCACAGTGAGAAACCAATTTCTATTTTATTTCCTAATTAATTTAACAAACCCAAACAAACTAACTTCTCTTATTTAAAACTAAGTAAAATATTAATGGCCAATTTTTATCCACCTCATGTTAGCCACAACATGTGAACATACAATCACATTGTTGGCTAAGTCCGAATGCTCCTGCATCAGAACCTATCGAAGTGCCATAATGGGTAAGTCTTATAGTGGTGTAGGAAAAGAAGACAAAAAGAGAGATCGGAATATGTGTAGACCTAAGGAAGTTGAATGATGCATGCTTACACGATCCATTTCTAATGCCATTCATAGATGAAGTATTGGATAATGTAGGAGGTTAGGAAACCTATTCATTTATAGATGGATTTTCAGGATGTCAACAGATCATAATTGCACTTGAAGATCAACACAAGACCACTTTTTCTACAGAATGAGGCTCGTATCAGTATACATTTATTCCTTTTGGGTTGAATAATCCCCCTGCTATATTTTCCAGATTGGTGGTCGCAGTGTTAAAGGAGTACGTTCACAAATTTTTGGAAGTATACTTTGATTATTGGACAGTATTTGGACTATTGAACAAACATGTTAGGAGCATAAGGCTTATGGTTGACACTTTTATACAACATCAAATCTCTTTGAATCTGAAGAAATGCATATTTTGTGTGCCTTTTGGAATATTGTTGGGACATGGTGTTTGCAAGCAAGGACTCATGGTGGATCCTACAACTATTGTTGTAATTGTAAATTTGGATCCACCTAAGATAGTAATACAACTACGCACTACGTTGGCACATACCTGATACAATAGAAAATTCATTAAGGGGTATGTGCAAATCACTATCCCAAAGGATAAATTTCTGAAGAAAGATGTGACTTTTCAATGGGATGAAGAATGCTAGAAGACCCTCAACATACTAAAAGAGAAGATGGTAACTATGCTTATTCTAGTATTCCCTGACTAGAATAAGGAATTCCATGTCCATGTCGATGCTTCTTGCATAGCTTTAGGAGTGTTATTAGCACAACCCGGTGAAGGATAAATTAACCATCCTATAGCTTTTGCAAGTAGGAAGTTATCTACAACTAAAAATAATTACACTACCACATAAAGAGAAGGTCTAATTATGGTGTATGATCTGCAGAAATTCAAAAATTATTTGTTGGGATCACATTTTACGATGTTTACAGACCACTCTGCACTGAAGTACTTGGTCAATAAGCATGTCCTAGGTGGGAAGATTTACAGATGGTTATTATTATTTCAAGAGTATGACTTTGAAATTGTAATTTAACTAGGAAGGTTGAATGCAAGACCTGACCATCCGTCAAGATTGGAAACAGGAGAAGAACCAATTAGCATAGAAGATAATCTCCCTAATGTGCAGTTGTTTGCAATCAGAATAGTAGATGACCACTTTGTATAAATTATTCACTTTTTGACCATAGGATTGGATCCTTGAGAATATACTACAAAACACAAGAAAGAATTGGTGGTAAAGGAAGTTGATTTTTCATTGATAGTAGGAAAATTATACAAGATGGGACTAGATGAGACACTACGCAGATATGTCCCTAAACATGAAAGGTCGATGATTTTAGCAAATTCTCATGGAGGTGCAGCTGGTGGACATTATGAAGGAAATGCTACTGTGCAAAAGATATTGAAATAAGGATTGTGGTAGACCACACTATATAAGGATGCAAAGGAGTATTGTAGAGCATGTGATATATGTCAAAGAACAAGGAAGCTCTCTAGAAGAGATGAGATGCCATTAGTTCCCCAAGTGTCACTGCAGGCTTTTGAAAAATGGGATATTGATTTTGTGGGACCTTTCAACCCACCTGGAAAGAAGACTGGTGTGAGTTATATTATAACTGTGACTGATTATCTAACAATATGAGCCGAACAAAAACCAGTCAGGTTCTGCAACGCAAACACTATTGAAAAGTTTATTTTTGAATGTATCTTGTCTAGAGTTGGGTGTCTAAAGATATTTATGAGTGACCAAGGCTCACATTTTCTGAATAATAATATTGAAGCATTGATTGAGGAATTTCAATTCTATGACCAGAAGAGTGCCCCTAATCACCCTCAAGCCAATGGGACGGTGGAGGAATTTAATAAGATTTTGGAGACCACACTCACCAAAGTATGCAATGTTAACAGATATGACCAGGATCTCAGAATTCCATCTGTGTTATGGGCTTACAAGACCAAATGTAAGAAGCTGACAGTTCGGACACCCTTCAAGCTAGTATATGGACAAGAAGTTGTGATGCCAATGGAGTATATTATGCCTAATTTGATAATTGTAGCTTTCACAGATATGGCAAGCCCTAAAACAATGGAGTAAAGGATATCATAGTTGTTTGCTTTGGAAGAAGACATATTTGTAGCAGAATTCCATCAAAAGGTGCAAAAAGCAAGAGAAAATTCTTAGCATTATAGATATATCAAGAAGAAGAAGTTTAAGGTAGGATACCTTGTTCTCCTCTATGACAATAAGTTTGTAAAATTTCCAAGAAAATTAAAAATGCATTGGATGGGCCCATATATTATAAAGCATATTACTGATGGGGGCATAGTACCATTGGAGAAGTTGAATGGAGAATTGATTCAAGGAAAGGTAAATGGTAGTAGGCTAAATTTGTACAGAGAAAATCTTTCCCCTACAGCTTCGCATTGACAATGAAGGAAAGTCTTAGTGCCACCTGTAGTTGAAAGTGGGCATTGGACTATAAAATACTCTACAGTAAAAGGGCTTCAACAAAGGGATTTTATTCTCTACAGTCAGGATGATGTCATAGTTTCCAGGGGCCACGACGTAAGAGGGGTTTTTCGCCACAGTATAGGGTGCATAAAAGTATGTCGGAAAAATATGACCATTGAAAGGAAAACTTGAGGAACAGAAAAGGGCATTTATGGAGACAGGATGGCAAGGATCTAGGAAGGGATGTGTAGTTAATGAACCAAATCTGAGAAATATATGATCTGATGATGGGGTTATAAGATCAGGAGCGCTATAAAAATTTGTGTCCTACCAATATTTTGGCACTTTGTTGTCTGAGAGCTCTGAAACCGCTAAGTATTGATCAAAGGGGCTTCACTGGGGGAGCAATACCATACCACATGGGTTCATATTGGGGTATATTTATTCAGGAAAAAATGACATTATATATTGGGGGATATATAGGGGTTAGAGGGTTTTTATATTGGCAGGTACAAAAAATGGAGCCCAAAGTTAATGAAAAAATATAAAGGGGTATAAAAAATGTTAATGAAAAAATGGATACCTACAATATCTAGTGAAATTAGGGATTTTTAAATGGGGAAGATGTATTGGGTTTGTATTGGTAGGGGGTTAAACAATGTGATTTTTAGAGGTATTTTCCAATATGTAGTCAAATTAAGGGTATTTTTTAATATGCCACGAACGCACGTGATATGTTAGAGGTTCATTAAGTGAAGCCCTTGTGTATTGATAAGTTTCATAAGTTGCACATTAACATCAACGAAATCCTTCATATTTTCAAAAAGAAAGGTCTAGCAGGACTCATGGACGCTGCAATACCATCTATTTCACCTGCAACAATACCATCAATCACAACATCACCTTTCTCGCACCAAACATCGCCAAGAAAGAAGCAAATGAAGGAAGTAAGAACAAAGAAGAAGCAAGATAAGAATCTTGTCAAACCACAACCAAAACCCCAATCTGTCAAATATAGCGACGAGGAAGAACAACCAATGGAGACAGAGGGTGTAGTAGTTTTGTCGCCACTACCACCATACTTTTTGCCTAGGAAACTTGACGATAAACCCATGAAAGACTCCAAAGATGCGAGTTATGGAAAATTCACAGCATTGTTGCCGAAGAAAGTACCATTTGAAGGAGATCTGCTAGGAAGAATCACACAACTGGAGTTTTCATATTATGACGTCAATGGTCGGACCAAGTATCCACAGTTCGCGCTAAGTAAATACTTAAAGTCGGTCCATTATGTAGAAAGCGGAGTAACAAAATTGGATCCACTAAATTGGGCAAGAGGGTTGGAACGGTCTGGCCTACTAAACATGCTATCTATGTCACACTTCGGTAGGAGTGGAAACAACACTTCCTATGTGAGACAGTTTCTCGTACTGCTACACGATGGATACCTCTGAATGTGGTAGATGATTCCCATTGATGACACACTGATAGCAAGAGTTACCAAATTTCCATACTAAGGAAGGGACCCTGCCGAGGAGTTTGTGGGAAAGGACCAAGAAAAGGAAGTAGAGCACACTATGAAGTTAAGTTTAATTGTTCAATGGAAAGTGAGGCTATGACATAAATTCAATAAAGGACCAAGGAGTATGCTTCGCCACACATATCTTGGCTGGAAATATTATGCGAAAATGTCAAGCTAATGAAGTCCCCATACCGGTGGTTTCACTATCTACACAGTGCAGCAAGGGGGTCCAGTACAACTGGGTTGGGTATTTGTGTAGAGAATTTCTGGAGGATTGTTGCGAAGAGCAGTAGAAAGGTTCATCCTTTCACTATGCCTAGCTGATTTTTATCATCGCACTAATGGCATGGAAGAAACCGGTGGAATCATAGTTTCCTATGGTAGAAGAAGATTTGTTCGAAGTAGTGCAGTATGTCTCGTTGTGGCATTCTACTAACTCGACGAGAGTACAGGAGAACTGAATCTTATTCGTATTATACCACATGGACCTACATATGGTGGTGCACTAGCATCCTCGAATATCACCAAGCCTGTACCACCAATATAAAAGAGTTTTGAAGTTCAGAGCGGACTTTTATAGGACATATGTGCAGGACAGAAAATATACACTGAAGACGGGGCATCCTCTGCCATACTTACTTACCAAATATTATTTAGCTACATTGATACAACAGTGGCCAACCGAATGGATGACTGCAACAGAGAAAGGAGCAGAGGATAGTCACACGGATGAAGAAACATCAAAGCATGGAGGTCCAAGCGGAAAAGACAATGACAAAGAGGAACATGAGGAAGACAAGGAGACGAAGCATGATGAGGGTCAGCCAGATCCTCTTAGAGGTGGAAATATTCTTGGAGCGATGTACAAGATAAATAAAAGACAATGATGGATAAGGGAAAAAGAAATATGCACAACGAAGTCTCCCTAAAGAGTAGGAAGAAGCATAAGGCTAATAAGCCAAAGGGTGCAACGACCTTGGTCCTTAATGAAGGGTCATTGACAATATTGGGGACAAGTTTTATGAAGTGGTAGAGGAATCGTGGGGAAGAATTGAGGATCGATACAACACACTCATAAAAGGATTTGAGCAGAGTGTTAAAGAGCTAAATATGTTAGGAAAGACATCTAGATAGCTAGCACCGATAAACCAACCCCTCCAGCTAGAGTGACTAATAGAAACAATATTTGGGATAAGGCTCATGCAGATACCTGTCCGATCCATACAATTCAATGCAACAAAATCACAGCAGCAAGCGAGGATGTGGGACAAGTTCAATATGAACCTTGCAGCATTGCCCATTCCTATATTACATGAATTGCATCAAGGTGTTTTACATGAGTTAAAGGAGCGAGAGCATCGCACAACAAAATTAAACATCCACATATAAAAAGAGCGAGCTGTGTTGAAGAAACAACTTGACAAAGAAATAAAAGAGGACCACGAAGAACAACAACAATAGAGGTTGAAGGAAGTGGTCGAATCCACTTGCAAAGTAGTTCCAGACAAGGATGTCTGTGAGGAGGAGCCAATCAAATATAAGGTTTTGAAGTTCAGAGTTTTTTTCAAAGAATCCAAGAAGAAGGTTGAAGAGGTATAGTTTGAATATGAGCTCAAGGTCAGTGAGATTCAATTGAAGTTGCAGCAAACCATGCCACCAAAAGTACGAGAACAAAGGTAGAGTGATCTGATGAATGAATTGGAAGGTATCTCTGGGATAGTGGTAGAGTGTGGAAAATTATTGGAAGAGACCTTGCTAATTTGGACTTCGCTACAAGAAGATCCAAATGTACAAAATATAGAGGAGAAAATCTAAGAGATTCAGAAGCATTTGGAGGAAATAATGACAGCAGCAAAGAGCTTGCTAGTTTCACAGAAGCTTGCAAGGATTAGTGAAGGAAAGGCTCTTCAGGAGAAGATTGAAGAACTCAGAAAGGAAGAGAAAATTTTGATGTAAAGAACTCAAACATTGTAGGATGAGGCTTTCTAGCTGTCGCAGTAGGTGGATGGGAAGATTATAGATCTTCACCAACTAGAAGAAGTAGCACTAAAGAAGACAACAGGACTAATCATGGAGGTAGTTTTGGAAGAAGTCCGTAATCAGGAGAAGCAGGTTGCAAAGTTGTCGCAGAAGTTCAACACCACCTATAACAACATAGCAGCAAAAATCAAGTGCAAATTAGCTGAGTGACTTGGGATGAGTCACATGTGAATGTTGGGGGCCTGTTGGGTGCAACCCAACTTGGCCTCGATCTTGGCTAAGTCTCCACATTTTTAGGAGCAGATATCGAAGTATACTTCACAGCACAACATTTTGGAGATACTGTGTGGTATCTTTGGGGCTTTGGGTTGGGTTGAAGCCCCTCCTTTTGTAATGGCCTTGGGTTAGATTTGCTTATATTTTTCTTATCCCATGGTATTTTGACCATGGTTTTGTAACGATGTAATGCTATATAAAGAAATGTAATTCTAGGAGAGAAAATAATAATCATGGATGAATCATTGTAGTTCTATGGGCACGGGGTAGGTGTATTTGCCTTTTGTAGTGAAGGAAAGGCTATGCAACTGAGTGCGCATATACCTTGGAAGAGTCTGCAGCTTAGTGTGTAGATCACCTATAGCTATGTCCGCGGGTCGAAGAACTGATTGTATTGAAAAGATCCATCTTAATAGAAAAGAAGAATTTTTGTGAAAATATTTTTTGTTCTTATATGTTCCTGTCTATTTTCTTATTATCAGTTATTGTGAAGTATTTTTTATAGTTGTAACATTACAGTTTATGGTATTGTTTATATAATGTGTTGAATATGGAAAAGTAATTAAAGGGTTAATACATCGCAGTAATTATATGCATGTTACTAAGATAATAATAGCATAGTAGAATATCCACCTTACCCAGTCCCTCAACGTTGCAGAAACCTGGTTCTACAACCACCCATAAATCACCTCGGGTGAGACTACTATATGCTTGCAAGTCGTTTCTGAAAGGGTAAGTGATCAAGGATTTTGTTAGTGTGAAGCATGGATCAAGTGGCAAGCCCAAAACAAGCCAACAATTGGTGATATTTTATAAGAGTGGGAGCCACAAACCAATTGGGAGGAATTAGCAGCATAGAGAGGACCCACCAAAATCACAAGCATAGAGGTTGGCCTCTGTAGTTCAAAGATGAGGTGCATTTTGAAAGGAGCGAGGTGACTCAACATCAGGACACAATGGCTTACACATGATCATGACTATCCTATTATTGGCGTAGTGTTAACCCACCATACAGGTCAGTCTGGAAGGTCATTCCCAGAGAAGTCGGGAAAGCACATGATGAAAAAGGGCTAGGTAATGGGACCCAAGGAAAAATAATATTGCCAAAAATTAACGTTTCATCAAATAAATATACACACACACACACACACATTTAAATGTGAGGACCGATGCCATTAAAAAATCGACATCTAATATACCAACACCAAGTGGCGTCAGGAGGCTGGTTGGAGTAGCCATGTGGGTTACACGAGGGCTCCACGTGGGTGCCATGTGATGAGTTGATGATGTGGCATTGTTTGATTCACTCATTTTTAAAGAGAAAATAGCTCTTAATACGAATATCATATTGAGACAAAATTTAAATCATCGGAATCGTCTTGACGAGACAAGCACAACTATCTTATTAATTTGTGGTTTGAATAAGATGAAAATAAAATATTGAAACTCTTAGACCCTATTTCCATAACGAAATATTGGATCTTGGGTCAGCATAGTAACTATATATCTCCTACCCTGTGTTTGGAGGGGATTAGGAGGGGGTGGCGTTACAATGTGGTATTATAGCATCTAGGTTCAACACTAGGACTGGGTGGGAATTATAATGGGAAAGTAATATCAGAGTTCCTGCAAGGGGATATTATAATGATTTTTAGAAAATTAACTAAACTAATGTTTAGGTGTTAAAATTCGGCCTATGGTTGATTAATTTCATGTGTGTTTGATATGCTTTCATTGTGACTTAATCATGTACTATGGTGATAATCATTGTTATGATCTTATTTCACTGATGTCTTAACATAACTTTTGTTACAACTAGCCCTACTGTAAAACCTCCACAAAAGCAAGTTCAAGGTCATGATTTTGTCCTTTATTTATATTATGATGTGACTAACCTTGTGTGTGAATGATGACATATCACAAGCAACAAAGGACGGTAAAATAAAAAGGAAATGAGGACATGAATGGTGCAGTATACCTCTGATCAATAACAAAATGGATATGACTAAGCAAGGATAGTTGAATAAGATCAATGTACCAAGGGGGAGGGAAAATCTCTCATGTCTGGATGGATGCCTTGAAGGTCCTAAGGGTTGATGTTAGGAGCTAAAGATCTGATAATAAAAGGTTAGTGAGTGCTCGGGAAAGAAAATTTATGATAAATGCAGTCATACTGAAAAGCCTTTCTGACTTACAGAGATAAAGGAAGTATGAGTTGGGGGCTCATCATAGAGATAGGAAAAGGCCTTTTGCATTAGAATAGAGAACAAATGGGATAGATTGTACCAGGTCCCAAAAGAGGCACAAAAGGGAAGGTGAAGAAAGTATGAGAGGGAATGCACCATTGAGTATCCCAGAGAGAATAACTAGCACTCATGAACATCATTCTGATAGACCTTTGGTTCTATTACTCGGAGACATAATCATCATCATCATCAAAGAAAGAGAAAAGGACTATATGCGAGAGGAACTCAAGAAGGCCAAACCACACATATTCAATGGGGAGATGAAAAAATCTAAGGAAGCAGAATCTTGGTTGCTCGAAATGAAGAAATTATTTATAACTCATGACTATTCCAAGAACATGAAAGCCACGGTAGCCACCTACATTCTGAAAGGAAAAGCATAAAAATGGTGTGAATATTTGAATAATGTCACTGGAATAACTAAAGGGGGGTTAACCTGGAATGAATTTGAAGGTATCTTTAGGGATAAATATTTGAAACATAGTTATTATGACAATAAGGAAAAAAAAATTATGAGCTCAAGATGGGACAAATGTTGGATGAAGAATACACCATTAATTTTCTGGAATATCTAAGCTATGTGCCATATCTGAAGCATGAGACAGAAAAAGTGAAAAGATTCATCAGTGGGTTGCCCTTGTCATTTAGAGACCGAATTGAGATCCATGAGCCTCACACACTAAACAATTCCATTAAGAAATTGAAGCACTGCTATGAGAAGTCCAAATAAAGGCCTAACTTCAAAGGTGGTTAGAAGGAAAAGAGCAGTGGTAAGGATAAAAAGAAATGACCCAAGAAAACCATAAACAAGAAAGAAGGGGTGGGCATAGTTAGCATGGATCAAGCACAACAAAAATTTAGTTTAGTTGATAAATTTCGTGTGCACCAACAGCGGGGATTTGATGCTAAAGAACCATTGAACTGTTGGGCATGTGTTGAGAACCACCAAAAAAATAGATTTCCCACATCAGAAAAACATTGGACCTCATATATATAACACACTAGATGTTAGTATGGAAATTTCTCAAAATGTACCAAAAGTATCCACTTTAGCTATGGTGATATATAGCCCTAACAACCAAAAAGAAAATTAAAAGAAAGAGTTACTCCACAATCTTCAACTAACAACTTCAAATTTGCAAAAAAATAGTTAAGTAAAACCCTTCAAAAAATTGATCACAAAAACTGAAATGAAAGATAAAAACCACACACATGTACCTAATGAAATTTCTATTTTTTAATTTATAAGAAATAAAACACCCAATGGAGCAATACTAGTGAGACCTTGGGCCTATAATTCCTCCTCTGTAAGAGGGTTCTTGATGTTCCCTTCGCTGCTACAAATTGGTTTGTCTATCCTCCTTTATCGGTGAGGAAAAATGAAAAGAAGATCAAAACTCAAAAGGGGAAGTTCAAAAGCCTTGAGATGATAGTGGTGACAACTAAATGTTCATGTGTAGAGAGTGAGGGAAAAACCTCTATTTTTATAATAAAAATCTAGGATAGATCTAAATCTAGTGGAAAAATAAAATATTATTAGACCAAATCAAGATTTAACCATTAGGAGTATTTTATTATATTAAAGAGAGAAAAATATTAATGAAATTTTCAAGAATCTTTGTTTAGGGAGATAACTAAAAAAAATGATTATTTGATTTAATTAAGAAAAAAGGTTAAATTAATTAATAAATAAAAATAAATTATTAATTGCTTTAAGGAGATATGGTTAAGGTGGGTTAGAATAATTACTAAATAATTATTTCGTAGGAGGAATAGTGAAGATTAACGAATAATAAATAAAATAATGGTTTATTTATTATTCTTGAGTAATGTGGTTAGAAATAATTAATAAATGGTGATTTGATAATTATTTCAAGGGAATAATAAATAAATATAGTTATTTATTTAATTTTTCCTATGGGTTTTTGGGTTATTTTCATAAATAATCTAGGAAAATGGTTCTCTAAATTATTTCCTAAGGTGAAAGTGGGGTTTAATGTGTAAAAACCCATATTGCATGAGGTATTTTGATAATCCTAGATGAAAAATGGCTAGGTGGCCACTTTTTAGGTGATAATAGATTGCCCCTCCAATGTATTAGTGGTAGGATCACATCGTATGGAAAAAATACAATGTAGCTTCAGTTTCATAAGACACTAAAGGGGAAGTTTGATGGAGAGATAAAGAGTTGCAGAAACATAGGGAAGGATGAAAAACTGGAGGACAATTGATTACCCCAGCCTTGCTCACGCAGTCTTTATAGGCATCTCTACTAAGTGTTGGATGCAAACCATGCATCACTTATAGTCACAACTGATAGTCACACTTACTCTTTCACCTATCTCTGCACTGGTCTCCACTGAAAATGTCCATGCACTGAAGTTAACTGATGTATTCTTTAGTTGATTAATGAGTTTATAATTAGTGAATTAATTAATAATTAATTCACACCTCTCACTAATTGTATCAATCAGTTAAACTAGATACAAATAGCTCAACTATGTTTAGATTAGTTAAACTGAATACAACTCCACTAACTTCCTCAATCAACTCCACCAAACTCTGTCACATGAGTTCTAACTAAAGTATCCATGCAATAGCTCCACTTAACCCTCAGAAATAGCGTAATTCCTTCTGTCAGCTCCTGTGCCACATCTGTGCACTTAACTGAAGTGCTCCAAGAGAATAAGATAATGTTTAGAGTCCAAATATTATTAAGAGCCAATAATATTCGACATATCTATTTTTAGACTGGCAATCTAAAAATAGATTCCGCCCAATATGTCTAAAAATAGAAATCCATCTATTTTTCCAACTTGACCAACCATCCATAAATAGCACCCCGCAACTTATAGAACATGATCCATATGTCTAAAAATAGACATAGTCTAAAAATAGACTTTGCGACAAAAATCACCTGTGTGGCCCCCACCTAGTTTAGGTGATCACTTTCCAACTAGGATCAGGAATGATGTTTCAGGATGCCTCCTTCATTGTTTCTTGTTGCAATCTTCAACACTGTTTAACTAAGTGCATAAGACTAAATGCCCCAATTTGATATGAGGGGGATATTGCAACCAAAGAATACATGTGGATTAGGAAAGGGCTATAAATATCTATATGAAGCATATAAAGGAGGTGCTCATGCTGCAAAATCTACAATAAACTAAAATTGAGCTAGTCAAATTTGTGGATTTTCATCTAAATTTTGATCATGAGAAGTTGATGTTCGAGAAGGATACCTGAAGGACTACCCCCTCATGAGGTTTGGAACATCTCACACACACCCAGGAAATGCTGGGAAAATATGTTGAAGCAATGGATCATCAAGTGTACGAATCTCGATCATGGGATAATGATATAGAGTCGAGAATGTGAGAAACAACCAAGTCAAATGGAAATTATGGTTCCCTTTGCTTGAGATGAGGCACCTAATAATGAAGAATATGAATCCAAGGTACACCACCTTTTAGACCACTCACCTAGAATAAATGTCTTGAAGTCAAAAGGGGAGAGCCCACCAAAGCTAAGGTAATAAGAATTCCTCAATAAAGGCATGAGAACATAATATTGTGATTGATAGAGACTGACACCAGGGAGGATGACGAGAAATGAGGGGTGGACTTATGACTTCCCTTGTCAGAGAATGAAATGCAAGGTTGACCTGGCAGCGACTGATACTATTCTAGAGGGGATGGTTAATTACTCAGATGGTGGCTTTTCAAAGATGTATCGATACATATGGAGGTCAATTCTTGGAAATATAGGATGAATGCGACACACAAAGGGGATGATATACTATAAAAGGACTCAATGAGGTTCCAAAAAAACTACATGGGATATAAGGGTGACTCATCTCTAATGATATGAATAAGGGTACACAAAGGGGATAATATACTATAAAAGGACTCAATGAGGTTCCAAAAAAACTACATGGGATATAAGGGTGACTCATCTCTAATGATATGAATAAGGGTAAATTAATGATTCTTCTAATCATTAAGTTAAACACGTGCACTGCCTGACCTAGGCTACAGGAGATTGGTTTCAATCTCTTCCTCGACCCTCCACTACCATGGCCCCCCCAGAGTCTGATTCAGGTGGGGAACTGCTTCTTGATGCTCCTCATATCGATAAGAAACCTCAAAACAATAAGTAGCCTCATGATGACGCATCAGAAATCACGTTTGCCTCTTTGATCTCCTCAATGGGACCTCTGCGATCACGCCCTACTGTTTCAAAATTTGTGAAGAAACTTAACACAATCCTAGAGATAACTCTGCCTCCAACACTCCCACATAGAGCTGCCCTCTCATTATCAGAAAAAGGGCTTGTTGGATAGTTCACAGGATTGTGTCCATCACCAAAAATAGTTCAGAAGTGGGTACAGAGAAACTGGTCTCAAGTGAAAAAAGGAAAAATATCGATCAGATTCTGTGAAATGGGATAATTCACCTTTCATTTTGAAACAAAGGAAGATAGAGACCTTATATTCAGAAGCAGACCACATTTTATGGATACAAGAGGACTCTAACTAAATAAATGGACCCTATACTTTGATCCCAAGCTGGACATCCCGAATGCAGTCCCAGTCTGGGTTTGACTACCACATCTTCCCTTGCATTTTTGGGGAGATGAATCTGTCAAAACTATTGGAAACACAGTCGAAAAATATATCGACATGTGCAAGCCAAAAGACAACATGCAAGCCTGTGCGAGGATTTGAATTGAAGTGGACTTAGGAGAAGGAATCTCAGAGGCTTTCAAGCTCAAATTAGACAACTGGACTATGATAAAATACCCTTCAAGTTCAAGGTATGTCATGAATATGGGCATTTTACAAATAGATGTAGTAAGAAAGAAGAAAAATAAAAGAAAACTTAAGAAGAACAAGAAAAAAATTGGGAGCAAGTAAAAAAAAAGACAACAAATAAAATCTCGCATGTCCCTATCCCTACTACTACAACACCCTCATCCCCTCCCTCAAAGATCCCCATCCCTTCCTCCTCCCTTCCTCGTCCCTAAATCTACTTCTCTATTTGGCTCAAGCCCCTATGATCCTCTTGACATCCCCTCTAACCCTCCTCCTTCCCCCCATGCTTCCCTCTTCTCCTCTCTTGTGACCCTCGGTGGTTGCTCTTCTCCTCCCCGCCCCCCCTCCCCCTGGCTTTGCATTCTCTCACCATTCTCTTTTGATTGCCCCTCCCTTCCCTCCTAGTACCCCCCCCCCGCCCTTTCCTTAGAAAGGATCCTCACTAGAAATTAGTCAAAAGAATCATTGGCATACACTGATAACACCAAGAAACAATGAATTAAGAGACGAAGCAGCAACAAAGGAGCTTACACTAGGCACTCAACAACCCATGGAAAGCTACCTCTAAAAGGAACTAGAATTAAAGAGAAAGGCCAACAGAATCATTAAGGGAAAGGTCCCTTAGTAACAAACCAAAATAAATAATGATATTGGTCTCTTGGAACTACAGAGGTTTAGGAAAACCCTCTAAAATAAACATAATAAGGGATCTTATAACAGGGGAATAACCAGACATCCTAATGATCCAGTAGAAAAAAAAAAACAGTCAAGAAATTGTAAACATCATTCAAAAAATGAAAAACTATGAATGAACAACCTTGTCTACCATTAGGGCATTGGGAGGAATCAATACAATCTGGCATAAAGATAAGTGGGAATTACAGAACCAGAGAATGGATTCACACTAGATAAAGACCGATTTAAAAAATTAAAATTATGGAAAGCCAAATTAGCCTTTATAATTTCTACACCCCAGATCATTATAAAGATAAGGAAATATGTTGGAAATCACTGAAATAAAATATGTTGCTTGAAAAAGAAGAAAATATCATTCTTGGAGGAGATCTAAATCTAGTCCTAAATGCTGATGAAAAAAGTGGGGGTTATTTCCATCCAGATCCCTCTCGTGACACTCTTAAAGTGCTCATTGAGAGCTACAATCTAGTTGATATCCCTCCCATAAATGGAAAGTACACTTGGGATAATAAGAGGGTAGGCAAGGATAATATAAAGGAAAGGATGGAAAAAATTTTAATTAAGGACAACGTAGTATCTAACTATAGTTTGGTAGCCTCCAAGATCATTCCCTTAGCAGCCTTAGATCATAAATCGATGGCTCTAGTTTTGGGATCCTTTGAAAACTTCGGGCCTCTCCCATTTAGATATAACCAATTATGGAACAACAATGAAGAGGAAAAGTAGTTAATCAAAAAATCTTAGAAGCAGAAAATAAATGGCTCACCTAGCTTCATATGGGAAACTAAATTGAAGAGTGTCAAAACAAGCCTTAAGCAGTGGGAAACAATAAGTTACAAGGAACCACAAAAGGAAAAGGAGGAGCTGCAAAAAGAATTGGAAAAAACTCAATAGAAATTGGAAAATATGGAGGAAATAAAAGAAAATCAGATAAGGGAGAAAGAACTACATTGGGAGATATACAAAAATAATAAGAAGGAATAAGAGGTTTGGAGGTTAAAGTCCAGACAATTGTGGATCCAAGTAGGGGACAAGAACACCATATTCTTCCACAATTCAACAAAAACCAGATTGATAAGAAATAACATTAAGAAAATTATACGCCCAGGGAGGCGCTGATATTAGAGGACATGAAGATATAAAGAAAGAGGTGAAAAATCACTACAAATCTCTGCTAACAGCAGCAAATTGGAAAGCAAAGGTAGAAAAATTCTTAAAACACATCCCACATAAAATAAATGAGTAAAATAATAATGAGATAACCAAGGAAGCCAGACAAGAAGAGTTAATGGAAGCCATTTGGAGTCTCCATCCGGATAAAGCTCCAGGACCAGATGTATTCTCCATCTCATTATACCGCTCCTATTGGAAATTGATAAAAATAGACTTTCTAAAGATGATCAAAGTTTGTTTTTAAAAAAGAAGAAGATGGGAGGATTCAACAACTTTACCTACCTATCCCTTATTCCAAAATATGCCCATCCCTCCTCTCTAAGTATATTTGAACCAAATCCCTTTGTAACGCCTCTTACAAAATAATATCAAAAATCCTGGAAAGTCGCATTAAACCCCTTCTCCACTCTCTAATCACAAAAAACCATGGTGGCTACATTCCTTGCATAAAGATAGTAGACAACATAATTCTAGTACAAGAGGCTTTACACTCCAGCAAGAACATCGAATCATTTTGAAAATGGACATGGAAAATGCATTTTATAGAGTAAATATATCTTTTATATCAACAATCTTACAAAAATTTGGCTTTTTACCTGAGTTAATCAACATCATAAAAGCCTGCACTAATGGCCCTTGGATTGCTCCTCTAGTTAATGGAAGGTCAGGCAAATTTTTCCAGAGTTCTAGGGGACAAAGACAAGGTTGCCCCTTGTCCCCTTTCCTTTATATCTTGATGGTCGATTCTTTGAGCAGAAATTTGGAGAACTGTAAAAGAAACCACACCTTGACTGGTCTATCAATAAGAAAATGGGTTAAAATTGTAAATCACTCGCTATTTGCGGATGACACCTTCTCATGGGAGGATCATCTTGTGTAGCTGCAAGAAGACAAAACAATCCTTAACAATTTTATGGATGTCTCTGGAGGACTAGTGAACAATGAAAAAAGCTGCATCTTTGGCTGGAACACTCCTCATCGAAAAATTCAAATAATGTCTCAAATCTTATAAATTCCTTTCCAAGCCAACTAGAATCATTTCCAATATCTTGGGCTGCCAATTACTAAGAAAAATATGAAAAACAAGATTTGGGAAAAATACACTGAGAAGATTGAAAAGAAGATCCATTCATGGCGAATGATTTTTTTGAATCAAACAGGTAGAGTCATCCTTATTAAATCCATTCTCTCTTCCCTTCCCCTTTATCAGTTTTCCATGATCTCTACCCTTGCAAGCATACATAAGAAAATAGAAATTATAATCAGAGGATTTCTATGGCAAGGAGGAAAAACATAAACCAAGAAATTCAATTTAATCAAATTGAGTAAAGTAACGGCACAATATAAGAATGGAGCTCTCTCTGTCAGAATACCTGGTTTAATGAATATGGAACTTGGATCCAATATTTCTTGGAGATTCATTACTGGGGAAAGAAGTTGGTGGAATCAAAATACTTAAGCACTCCAAGGATCTCTATCTTGGATAGGAATGCACCTCTTCGACCTCGTACTCAAATATGGAAGCTCATTGTCAAGGTGCTACCGCTGATCAAATACGACATTTAAAGAATGTGGGGAAATGGAAAAAACATTAATTTGTGGACAGACAACATAATGGGAAGTGAGCCATTATGTAACAAGCAGGATAATTTAAGACTAAGGATTTGGATGACTTCAAAGGGCCTCTCCAACTTGGGAAAAATATCACAGTGGGACTCTGATGGAATCTGGAAACAATGGAAAACTCCTAATCTACCATAGGAATTAAAAAATCAATGGGATATTCTGACATCCCTGCTAAAATGCGTAGCCCCACTAGAGAAAAGGAAACATGATGCACACATTTGGACTCCTACAAGAGGGGAGTATACCGTCAAATTGGGATATGCAGTGCTTCAAAAACAACAAGGGAAACAAGATTGGCACCTCTAGAAACTTTCTTGGAAATTTGAAATCTTACCTAAAATTAAAATATTCATCTGTAATCTTTTAAATAGCAAAATCCTCGCTGCAGAGAACTTGAAAAAAAGAGGAATTTGTAGGCCCTCTCAGTGCCCATTGTGTCTACAGGAGGAGGAAAACATTCATCACCTATTCATAGATGTAACTTCACCAAATAATGCTGGAAGGGTGTGGCCTCTCCAATAGAAGCAAATCTAAATTACACCATCCCACTCAATGAGTTTTTGGCTAACTGGAAAAATAATTATCCTTGATATCTCAAAAATAAAAGCATTGTGCAAAGGTACTGGACCAGCATTCCCTCGTTTTTATGTTGGTTGATCTGGTTAGCCAAAAAAAACGAGGTTTTCAAGAATAAAAACAAACAGTGGAAATGGTAATATCCAAAACATGGGGGAAAGTATCTGAATTCTATTCTACTAAAGGAACAAAAGGAATTGGTTGGGTGTAGCTTCAAGTAGAAGAAAGAGAGTGGGAAAGGTTTGCAAGTAGCAGGCCCAATTTTGTAACAATGCCTATGCCTAAAAAAGGAAAATCAAAGTGGAAAATAAGGCTCACAAAATAATACTTCCAAAATTGGATTAACTCAATCAACGAACCTTGCCTCTTCTTCGATGGGGCTTCGAAAAAGAATCCTGGAAAAGCAGGGGTTGGAGGAATTATCCTCACCAGCGATAAGAGAAACACCATATCATATGATTGGGGATTAGGTACTATTTATAACAATAGAGGGTAAGCTTATGGGCTTCTCCTTGGCATCAAAATATTAAAAGAAAGAAGGATAATGAACCCAATAATCTTTGGAGACTTGTCGATCACTATACAAGCAATGGTCAATGGAAATAGTTTAAAAATGCAGCCCTGTGCCATACTCTGGAAAGGATAAATCAATATGCAAAGAAGATTGGGAAAATTACCTATTAACACATCTTAAGGGATAATAATAAAAGTGTGTATAGTCAGGCAAACAAGGTAGTTGATAGAACAATGGGACAAGCCAGTATTGACAGAGACCTTGTCAAAATACCAATCCCATGTTTAAGAAAATATATCAGAATTCAAGCATGTAGGAAGGAATCCCTCTCAAAATCAGCGATACCCTTAAAAATCCTGGAAACCGAATATTTTCTTGCACCAACAAGATCCAAATCGATCATTATTGGATTATACTCTCAGCTCTCCTCTTTCCCGTGACTCTCCAATTTACAGGCTCCCCATCTTTATATAATAACCATTGTTTCACCCTCCTCAATTCATTGAAAATCCCCGATCGCACTGGTGCCCAGATATTCCTTAGACTTTGACTTTGTCTTCATGTCTCTTGGCCTTGTTTTCTTGCGAGCATCAATATCTTCACTTCCTCTATTCCACTTCACTGTCCCTACCCATCATTCATTTATTCCCGCTCATGCCTTGCTTCCTAGAAGCTCTCTCCCTCTCTGATCTCCTCCTCTTTTTTCATCGCCAGTCATCTCTCTTCTACGTTATCTGTTCTCTCTTCTACGCTATTTTTTTTGGCCTTCAACACTCTTTTCGTCTCATTAGTTCCTCTCCAAATCTTAGATCAAATCACTTCATATCAATCCAGATATTCCTCTTCAGCACTTCATACTCTTGTGGACTCAAAGAACTCCTAGCACTCAACAAAGCATAGCGACACTCAATAACACCTCTCTCAGCTAAGTTGTCTCTCTGTGCAACCTTACAGATCTCTTTCCAAATCCTCCCTCACTACCATGCTTGATTTTGTTGAATTTATATTTTTTCTCCTCAAGAGGTGTGAGATCCTCCAATTAATATCTCAGCTATGCAGTCTCAGCACAGTCCTTCACCTAGTCATACAGAAGGAAGAAATAGTTTCTAGCTGCAAATGATTTATTCATCAAGGTATTAAATAAAGGGCTCAACAAGGGCACAATAAGGGAAAAACAAGGGTACACAAAAGGAACAACAAGGGCACATCAAAGGAACATCAAGGGAACAACACAAGAGCATATTCTCTAATCAATATCTAGTAGATCTCATAATATAAATAAGGATCTTCACTCATCATATAATAATCCCTTTCCATTATTTTATCTAAATGTGTCTCTCTACTTTTTTATTTCGTAAGGAAGTATGCCAAAAACGTAATAGGAAATTTGGTAAATTTTGGAAACAAGGCTTTAGGTAGCTGAGATTTCGCTCCCGCTCTTATCTCCTTAAGAGTGCTCCTCTTTAAACCCTCCCTAAAATGAAAACTTGCTAGTTTTCTTTTTGGAATAGATATCACACTGACTGAATTTGTTAAAAAAATGATGCTTCTACTGGGGTTAGGCCCCAAAGGGGACCATGAAATCATGAGTAAACAGTGAGAAATCATGACAAAACTCAACACATAAGTCGACAAATGCAAAACCAAAATGGTGCCAGAGTACGAGAGACCCATATGAAGAGATGGAATTTTAATAGGAGGAAAATTGAGGCCTCATGGAAAAATGACTTCCGGGTGAAGTTTCAGATTACCAAAAAAAAAAAAGAGAGACACATTATAGATCTCAGTGAGAGATTTTCAGCGGTGCAAATGGTTCTTCAAACCTAGGTATGGTGAGCCTATAATGGAAAAGGGAAAAACTAGGGTTTTCATATAAAATGGCTTCTTGCCCCCAATTAAAATTCAATTGTGCATTGTGTTTTTGGTGAATTTGGGGAGGAGGAGAGAGATCTCAAACTTGGTGACCTTGTACCAAACAACCCGACTAGTCAATTTTGGATCTACGAATTTCAGGTTGATGGCCTTACTTTTCTAAAAATGGCTTTAATGATTCTTGGAAGGATGGTTCATGTTGAAGAATTAAGGTAAGAAAAAATGAAGGAATGGAATATTAGAGGGGATCTAGAGTCATTCCCACCCACAAAGTCAAACACGGGGGACCATGTGGTAAGTTTAGCATTATGTAGAGAAGAATGATTCAATATATGGGATCAATCATATACTATATGTGAAGTGTATATGCCCCATTGAAGAGATCAATAAGACAAATTATCCAATGAATGAAAGGATAATCAACCATACCTAGATCATTGGGGTCTAGGTCGAGACTGATGTTAATCAAGTGAGAAGGTGGCTTGGGGGGGTGGGGGGATCATGCCCCCATACATGAGATACTCCCCCCAAACATATGGTGATGGAGGGAACTGATCATGTATGCAAAGGTGGTGTTAGTGCTCCGTAATTCTGAGGCTGAAAATAGAATCCTAGAGGCAACATCGAAACCGCTTCGAGCCTAGGATCTAGCCCTTCTAGACTCAGAGAGGGATATCTCCATAAGATTTAGCTTTGTTTGGTACTTCTAATATTAGTCTAGTTAATAGATACAGGGGTTTTTTTGAGTTTTTGGTTAAGACAACAGAAGAGGGCCATTGGGTTAATGGAGTCAAAAGGGAAAAGCATATTTAAATGGATGAATAACTGAGATCATGTGCAACCAGGCAAGCTATTCATGTCAATGGATCTTTACAGTTTGTGAAATAGAAAAGGAGAAGAGATTAAGGTTCAATGTGAATGCAGAGCGGACCTTATTTGAATTCTACATTCAAATTTCAGAGGAAAAAATAGATACCATTTCAAGCCTGAGCAAGGTGCTCGATGACAAATCTTGAACAAAATTTTATTATCAACAATAAAGAAAGAAACAATATGTGAAATGAGAGGATGAAAAATTACATGGAGAAAGCACTTCACCACATATCATGACACAAGAATCTGGAAACATCAGGGTCTTTTCATTCATTCAAAAATAGGCGTTTACAACCATATGATCATTTTACAATGGTTTTCTCCCTTAAGGTCTAACCCTTGATACTGCCAATGCATGCAATATTTAACTAAAACTTAAGTCGGTTTCCCTATCTACTTCAGCAATAGTCATTAATTACATTCAAGAAAAAATTGGACAAGTGGAACCATGCAATGGCGGTGATAAGATAAATCCGGCCAAGACGGTGGTTGTATTTACTTTGGAAGTCCATTATTGATGGCAAAGTGATCAAAATCTGGCTAGTGTGATTCCAAAGAGGTAGCGAAAAAACAAAACTGACATCTATCTCTACTTTTTCTTACGAAACAATTGTTGCACAATCTGATCTGCATGTTGCACTGGCTGTAGCTAATATTCAATTTGATTTTTTCTTTCTAATTTCGTAGCAGTCAAATTTCAACAAAAATATTTTGTTTCTCTTTGGTTTAGCAGAAAACCCTGATATGGCGCAGAATCCTGTGTGAATTACCGGTCATCCAAAAGAAATTCCATCGCAGAATCTAGTTGGCCAGGAAGGTTGACATGGAGCAGCGGTGGCGGGAATTGGTTTTTTTGCGGTAGGAAAACCATTTCAAAGCGGGGTACACCTGGTAAGTGGTATAGGATGGGGGGGGGGGTGTGAAACAATGGATAATTGACACATAGCGGTGAGATTGGTTTCAAAGACCGTTGATTTCGGACCCCCCCCCCCCCTCCTCCAACTGAAGTTAAATTTGGAGGCTGAGGGGAGGGGGGGGGCGAAATAAGTTATGGGTCGTCGGATGGGGAGATAGGGAGCGGAGATGGTGGAAAGATGTTAGGAGATCAATTGGGTGTGAGTGGATGGTGGGGTATGTGTGAATGAAGTGGTTTGCTGAATGTTTAAAAATACATCATATGATATGACTAATGGTAATATGAAGTTCGAAAATTTTCTATTAGAGGGTTTTTTAAGGTTTAATGGGTAAGCACTAAACGATGTATTTAGGTTTAATTTGGCTATGGAAAATGGGATTTCTAAAACCTAGGAGAAGTCGTTCTTTGCCCTTTTAACGAGCAGTTCCTTCTTGGAAATAAATGATAGTCGTGGAACATTATTGACAATATGAAATATCTTATAATCAGTCACCTTGAGATACTATATATTATAGGATACTAACAGTGGCTCCAGCTGGGGATGGAAGCTCCTTTGGAGGTGTCAAGAATCCATAGAACTATGAGTTTCGCAGACGATTTGATCATTGGGTTGTCCCCATACTGTAAACCAAAATACTGTACCATGTGATCCTTTATTGAAAGCCAATTCACACTGTCAAACTGGAAAATCAAACCATGAATGCTTCGTTCTGAAAACTGAACTGAAACACAAGCTGAAAACAATGCTTGAAAAACAATATTATTTGCATACTGCAAATCTAAACTGAAACTACAACTGAAATATACATTGAAAACTATCTAACAGAAATCACTGCTGCACCTTGAAAATTTGAATTCTGAAACCTGAATTACGCTGAAACTGGAGTCTGGAATACACTTAATCTCAAAACTGAAAAATAAATCTAAAACTAAAATTGGAAAGACGCTTAGAGTACTGGGCTTATTTTCACTCCTACCTACCCTAATGTACTGAAATTACTGCCCTTCTAAATGATACAATAATTCCAATGTACCCAGTCAAGCAACTGCCTTAATAAATATGTCCTTTCACTGCTTTTCACCATGTTCAGAAAAAAACTTAGTAATGGTATTTGATATAAATTCTCAGCATGATCTTGTTTACATCGATCGTGGTACACTTGAAAACCAACTAACATGCTGCAAATATGTGTTGGATTTGTAAAAAAAAAATCTCCATATAGACAGCCACTAGATCAAGATAGACTTGACTTATTTCTGCGTATCCTGGTTCAGTCATCCCTACCCCATGACTTGGTGTTGCACATGTGTTCTCCGTGTCTTAAAACAACCCTAAACATGTTTGCATTTTATCTAGTGAGTTTTTTGTTAATACTTCTATTGAACTGGACAATGGGAAAGACTATCTGATCATATCCATATCATATCAGATTTTGAAATTATTATGGGTATATGAAAATTTACTTTGAAAACTCCAACCCTCCAACGTATCAACTATTGGATCATGTGGTGCTTTAGATGGTTGCATCCTTGGTTACATTGACACTTCATGATTTCCCCTATGACTGTCGACCAAACAATGACCCGGATTTCCTTTCATGATCTGAAACAAATTAAAACATAAGGGTAAATACTCAATAGTATTGATTCCTCCTCTAATTCAGACTCTGTGATTTCAAGGTGACTCAGGGAGAGAACTTCTAGAACTAGAAAAGTTTTTGTATCATCCCTCTTTTCCTCAACTGATTCATTAGAGAATTCCTCATCCTTCCTATTTACAATCTTCTTTTAATGTTCTCTCAAGAGAGAGGAAAAACAAATGGGTAGGAATTTTTCATTTACTTGAAAAATTTATGCATTTTCCTCCTTACAATCTTACTTAGCATGCAGAGTTTGATTTCCATCTTTGCATTGTGATAATTGGGCCTCTTCTTCCCATGAATATAGTGTTGGTTGATTTGAACAATCAACCTCAATCTCAACCATATACTCTTCATTTTGATGATTACTTATGATAGTATTACTTCCATATGCAAGGTCATCTAACATGCACATCGTCTCAATAAATTTTCCTACACTTTTTTTATTTTGAACTTCATCTTTGGCTATGTTTTCAATCGAGTACATGAAGTAATAATTTTATGTTTTAGGGTGTCCAGGATGAGCTGCGAACTGCTTGGGCACATTAATGCTTGTCCTTTCTGGAGCTAGTGGAACAAGAGGTATTTGAACAGTAATTTCATCTTTTTTGCTAGTCTTATGCAGCATTTCATTGACTGTATTTGTCAAGATATCTAGTTTTATCTCTGAAGATATCAATTGCTCTTTTTCTATTTTGTCCTTCTTCACTGCTTTTAACTTTTCCTCCCTGTTCAACAAGTTCGCATCCAGATCAACTGCAATATTTTTCATTTCTTCAAGGGTTGCAGTGTCCCTTTCTCTTAATTGAAATGCCATCTCTGGGTCAAATGCATTTTAGGTAGTACAAGAGCGCTAATCCTGGGGGTGGCCTTATAACAACAGGCATTGAATGATACACCTTATTGAACCTGTCTAAAAAAATGTTGTATTGTCTCCCCTGGCTATCTTTTTAAATGGTTATACTCTTTTATGATGAGGAAAACATTTCCCATGATCACCCATCTATCTAGGAAAACTTGCATAAATTGATGAAAATTTCTAATACTTTCACCTAGAATATTCTTAAACCTATTTTTAACTTTACCTTGCAATGATAAGGCAAACATTCTGATACATACATCATCTTCTTACACCTCAAACAGATCAAGAAAATCCTCAAGATTTTGAATGTGTTTTTTAGTCGTTATCTTCACATTTTCTCCATCAAACCTAGGTAGATTATTCCTATAGTTTGCAGGGAGGTCAAGGAGGATATGAGGCAAAAATAGAGGCTTGTAAATCTCTAGGAATTTTACAGGTATAGGAGGTAAAGCATGAGGCTTATAGCCATTTGGGGATTTAGCAAGAGCAGGAGATGAAGCACGAGGCTCATGTCTCACTAGGTTTTCCACAGGTGTATCTGAGATGTGCACAGGTGTATGAGTATGTACATGATCTAAAATTTGGGGTTTATTCTCTTAAGGTTCATCAATTTGAAAATTATCAATAAACTTCAGCAGCGTACTCTTGATCGGGATTAGAGTAAGATAGAACATAATTATAGATAAAACCAAAAATGTCCTGAATACAATTTGGGCTTGAATACCTGCTCTTTCCAGGCTGATTGGTCCTGTTCCAAGTCCTTCCTCCACTAGAGTCTTTGAATGGAACTGATCTGGATTAGAGTCGCCAGGTGGATGATTTCAACCTTCTTGTGTCTAGTTGTTTGTCCACCATCAACAACTGGATCTAAACTTGATAAGTGTTACTGAGGAACATAAAACTCTATTCCCCAGTATGGTCGCCACTATGTTAGCGCTCTATAATTCCGATGCCAAAAACATAATCCTGGAGGCAACATCAAAATCACTTCGAGCCTAGGATCTAGCCCTCCTAGAATCAGAGAGGGATCTCTCCATAAGATTTATATTTGTTTGATACTTCTGATATTAGGCTAGTTAATAGATATAAGGTTTGTTTTTAGTTTTTGGTTAAGACAACAGAAGAGGGTCATTGGGTTAATGGAGTCAAAAGGGAAAATAAGGTTTAAATGGATGAATAACTGAGATCATGTGTAACCAGGAAAGCTAGTCATGCCAATGGATATTTATAGTTTGTGAAATAGAAAAGGAGAAGAGATTAAGGTTCAACGTGAATGCAGAGCAGACCTTATCTAAATTCTGCATTCAAATTTCAGAGGAAAACATAGATACTGTTTCAAGCTTGAGCAGGGTGCCCAATGACAAATCCTGAACAAAATTTTCTTATCAACAATAAAGAAAGAAACAATATGTGAAACGAGAGGATGAAAAATTACATGGAGAAAGCACTTCACCACATATCATGACACGAGAATCTGGAAACGTCTTTTCATTCATCCAAAAACATGTGTTTACAACCAGATGAGCATTTTACAACGGTTTTCTCCCTTCAAGTCTAACCCTTGATACTACTAATGCATGCATTATTTAACTAAAACTTAAGTTGGTTTCCCTATATACTTTAGCGATCGTCATTAATTACATTCAAGAAAAAAATGGACAAGTGGAACCATGCAATGGCGGTGATAAGATAAATCTGGTGAAGACGGTGGTTTTATTTACTTTGGCTGTCTGTTATTGATGACAAAGTGATCATAATTTGGCTAGTGTGATGCCGAAGAGGCAACGATAAAACAAAACTGACATCTGGCTATGATTTTTCTTAGGAAATAGTACATGCACGATCTGATCTGCATGTGCTAGTTGTAACTAATATTCAATTTGATTTATGCTTTATAATTTCGTAGCAGCTGAATGTCAAAAACAAAATTTTGTTTCTCTCTGGTTCAGCAGAAAACCCTGATATGGCACAGAATCTTGTGTGAATTACTGGTCATCTGAAAGAAATTCCATCGCAAATTCTGGTTGGCCAGGTAGGTCGACATGGAGCAACGATGGCGGGAATTGGTTTTGTTGCGGCGGGAAAACCATTTAGGAGAGGGGGTACACCCGGTAAGTGGTATAGGATGGGGGGGTGTGAAACGATGGACAACTGACACATGTCGGTGGAAGTGGTTTTGAAGACCGCTGATTTCGCTTCCTTGACATTAAATTTGGAGGCTGGGGGGGTGGGGCGAAATAATTTATGGGTCATCGGATGGGGAGGTAGGGAGCAGAGATGGTAGAAAGGTGTAAGGAGATTATCGGGGTGTGAGTGGATGGTGGGGTATGTGCGAATCAAGTGGTCCACTGAATGTTTAAAAAGACATCATATGATATGACAGATGGTAATATGAAGTCCGAAAACTTTATATTAGAGGGTTTTTGAAGCTTTAATGGGTAAGTGTTGGGTATGTGTTATATTCTTTCCACGACTAGCCCCACGCACTGTACGTTGCGCCAGGTGTAGCAAGGGGGTGACAAGGGGGGAGGCAGTCCCCACTGTTGGGGTCCGGGAAGCGCCCCGGCGAAAAAAAAAAATTGGTGTGCGAACCCACTCATAGGCGGACCCACCCATGTTTTGTGCATGAGTTTGCACATGGTTTTGGGGTATGATGGTTTTCGGCCCCTGGTATTTTGTAGATCCGATCAAGGGAACTACGATTATGTTCTAATCCAGGGTTAATGAATTGGGGTTTATGTATGCTTCGACATGTATATATATGTGTTGTAACACTAAAAGGAGTATAATGAAAAATCAAGCTGGTCGTCCCGATTTGGGATCCAGGGGAAAATCTCTGTGTTTATCTATTTTATGTTTTATGCTCTCGCTATTGTTTATTTTCTATTATAAGATTCGTGTGTAGATAATTTATGTTCAGGGTTAAAACCTACAGTAAGCACTAAATGATGTATTTAGGTTTAATTTGGATATGTAAAATGGAATTTCTAAAACCTAGGAGAAGTCGTTCTTTGCCCTTTTTAACCAGAAGTTCCTTCTTGGAAATAAATGACAGTCGTGGAACATTATTGACGATATGAAAGATCTTGAAAAGAAATAATCAGTCACCTTGAGATTTTATAGATTATAGGATACTAACAGATGGGAATGATGCCCACTATTGGATGTATATGCAACATGTTATATACATGTTGGATGTATTTAGAATAATGGATTCCCAACACTTGGATGGATGATTTGGATACATAATGTGGTTATGCACTTTTTTGTGTGGTATCCATTTATTGTTATGATTGTCTTCTTATGGGAAGAATGGATGGATACAATTGGAGAAAGGAAATGGTGTATTTTCGATCTCGCATGGCACTACATATATGAGTCAAATGGAATAAATGTCTAGGTTCTAAAATATGATGTCACCATACCAAAGATTGGTTTCAGATATAATGAATTGGTACTCACCTAGACAAAACGGAGGCTCAACGACAACATTGTCTAACGAACTGGGTTGTTGATGTAAGTTGTAGAAATGATTAAGTGGATCATTCCTTAGGTGATATGGAGTGATATGAGACTCTATAGGTTCTTCAAGATGGGGAAGAATAATGATACTAGAGTTGAAACTTTTAAATGTAATATGAGTGTTAGGGAGAATTGCTTCTACTCGACCCTCATAAATGGATGCCCCCTTACCAAAACATTGTGTGGTATTGTAATGGTGAGAAGGTGGACGTGGTTTGAATTTCTGGGTTCGAATTAAGGGGTTATTGAACCAATCATCAATATGGGAGATCTGGTTCATATATGCAACATATTTTATGGGAGATTAATGAAAAGTGGATTCAAAGTCCACTAATGTTGAGACTAAAGAAAATTTAGAAGGTGGATCTAAAGTTGCACACTCAAACACTTATGGGGAATCTTAATAAATTTATCCCATGGATGATGACAAGTAAAGGATGGTTATAGAGTTTTCCATAATTTATAAATCAGGTGGAGGAATCGCGATAGTGGGATGAGTAGCCTCTTGTCCTAGCAACAAATTGGTGCCACGAGCCGCAAGTAGAGATGAATAAGGATCACTACATTCAACATCCATTTCACGGAGTACATTGAGGGTATCGCGAAAATGGTAGAGATGAGGACAATGATGAGAATAGTGGTCATAAATATTAGATAGAGAACATGGGTGATTTGTGCGTAAGGATTTAATTTTCTTGGATGATTCAGGTAAGGTGACATGAACCTCGAGAACGTTAGGGTTTGGCTCAATTGTTAGTGGCATGGCCGTGTACATGTATAAAGCACATGGAGGAGTAAGCTTAGGTGATTTAGATGGAGTGTTTTCCACTTTGGTTGCCTTATCCTTGCACTCATTTTTTCAAGATTTAACCCCATCCCTAGGTTCTTTTACAACATGAGTAAATTCTTGTTAAGGTTGTGGTGGAACTGAAGAAACAATATAGGTGGTGGGAACTGGTTGTATTGGTGTCAAAGACACATAAGGTTTGAGTTGATCGGGTGGAGTGTTTCTATGAGGATCAATATACCATAATGGGATCCCCAAAGTAAGGTTAGGTAGACTCAACATAGCCATCACAGGGCTGGAGAATACTCCTGGTGGCTGAAATAAGGATCCTCTGGAGGGACCAACTGAGTTTTGAGCAGTAGATTGCAGTTGATTTTGTTGCTAGGAAGACGTACTAGAATAATATTTAGCAGCCCATTATTCTTGAACCATGAAAACACTGGAAGAGCTAGGCTCAGTGGTGACATGTGGTAGGCCATAATATGCCCCTAACAATGAGGAATCCTTATAGACTCTTGGATTGATTTCGGTGAAGGAAGGCATGTAATTGTTACCCACCATCAAAGAAATGAAATTTTGAGGTGATATATCAGACTAAGGATTGTAGTAAGTCAATTGATCAATGGAAAATATCTTCCCATTGTGAGGGAAGCTCATGGTATAAAAGACAGAAGATTCGAAAACTTTTATAGTGTAAATGAAACTACGACCAAGCAAGAGGTTGTAATCAAGAGGTGCATTAATGACTTCAACATCAATAGTGACTTGCTTGCCAATAACGATGACATGACCACTTTGGTAGAGACTAAGATGTTGTTAGGGGTGGCCATCATATGCATGAAGAGTGATAGTTGATGGTGAGAAGTCATGGGAACCAAGTCACTTTCAGATAGTAACGGATATCACAAAAGTGGATACACCTTCGTCAAGGATATACCACTGAAAAATGACATTATTAATGGAGACATGTATCTGGAAAGTGATAAAGGGAGGAAGGAGAGGATGATCCACATTGTTAATGTCAAAGAGAACCATACAATCATGTGAATGGCCCATGTTTCCTAAAGAAAATAGTTGATATTTTCTTTGAGATGGGAATGTTTGGAGAACTTCCAGTGTTGACATATCAACAGGAGATTCTGTTAAGTCATCTACTATGTTGTAAGTGTGGTGAGCTTGGGAATTGGAAAAATTTAGACGTAACTGACATTTAGTGATCTTTGATGGAACCTCCACCTTAGGTGGAGGGATATGTAAGGTACCATTTGGCGATGAAAGAGGTTATGTGGATACTTGAGGTTTCACATCAGTGGTTGATTTCTCACAAGGTTTTTCATATTGACTTGACCAGGTATTCAGGTTGACTTCTTCAAAATTCATCATAAGTATTTTGTAAGACCAATTCACTGGCTAATGAGAGGGGAGAGGTAGATTATTATGGCCGTCTGGGGTGGTGACATATCCTTGGTGAGGAATTTTGTCCGTAAGCACTTCCATATGCATAGAAGGAAAAACAGATGGAGTCATAGGTTGCTTCCCCCTAGAGGAAAATTTTTAATCTTCGTATGCTTTACGCATTTGAAGAATAAAGGAATATTCATGAGTATGATTCCCATAGGTGACACAAAAAAAACAAGGTTTATTCATTCAAATGGATTTATTTTTCTTTGGATTTCCACTTTATTGTTGGGTTGTGGCATTAGACTGATCACCTTTATTGGGATTAGGTTTAATAAATTGATTTCCTTGGTTTCCCTAAGATGACTAGTTTTTGTTACCTTTCCCTTTATTATTGAACCTCTTGGGAATGAGGGGATGAGAAACATTCTAATGAGCATAGAATTGGCCTTGAGGAGGCAATTCTTGCTACGAGAAATATGGTGGAGGCATGGGAAGTTGAGGTGTTGGTGCCAATTTGTGTTGCAGCACTAAGGAGTGCATATGGGTAATAAGGATTCGCGAAAATGTTTTGACAACCATGTTGAATAACAATTGGACCTAGCATCGATTGATGTGGATGGTAAAATTCATAAGGCATACTCATACCTTGATAGGAGTTAACGTGTGAACGATCAAGGGGAGGATAGTGTAGTCGAAATTGGCCCCCCCTATGAAGTCGGCCATAACCCATGGATCCATATGGATATGGGGATGGTTGAGGATAAGACATTGACCCTACAACCTCATTAGAGACAGGAGATTCCCCTAGTGTGGATGAAGTACCAAGCCTAGGGAGGTAATGGAGGATAGTATAGACATAACCTGATTGGGCATAGATTAGATCAAACTTCAAAGTTGTATGGATAGATTCTTCTTCAGTATAAGGGAAATTATACGCGACATATTTACCAATCGGAGCAAGAAGGGATCTCAAGAACCAATCCATATAAACATGGTATTCTAATTAAATATATTTACATAAGCTCCACCTTTGACGCCATTCCTGGACTTGATCAGAAAGGCAGGTGGTAGAAGTTTGAAGGAATCGGGTCAAGAGTTGTGTCACAATATCATAATAGATAGGTAACTGGAACTAAGATAACAAGGCATTAGAAAGGGTCGCAAATGTCAAATAATATGCATGGGGTTGATCCACATACCATTTTTTGGCAGCTCTAATGAGGGTGTGTTGAAAAATTCATAGAAAAATGGAATCCTTTGTGATAAAGTTAGAGGAACACCAAATGTGAAACGAGCGAAAATTGTTACTGGGATCCTCTCTGGAATTCACTTAAATTTTTGGTATATCATTGGGAGATTGGTTGGAATAGGTGGCCAATTCAGATCGCAGTGAAGAGGATCATTAATGAGTTGGTTTAAATCAAGGAGACTTAAATCAACCATATAAGGGAGGATTGTTTGGGTAGAAGCTATTCATTGTGAGGTTCCAATGATACCTCAGCTAGGAGGGGGGACCTGAGTATTACCATTTTTACTGTTGGAATTTCCTCCACTATTGGTGCCTGTGTTGGGATCAACATTACCACCATAGTTGACACCTGACATGGTAGCGACTTGGGGATAAGAAGACACGAAATCATAATATGAACTAGATGAATTAGAAACAAGAGACTTTGAATATGGACTAGGGAGAGGGAACTTGACTTGTCTAGCATGTGTTAATGGATGTCCTAATGGGAACTGAGGGAAAAAGCCACAAAGTCTCTATGAAAAATGCCTAGGGGGAGCAATGATGTCAAGACAAAGAAAATGTTAAAGGCTAGAGGAAAAGGTTGAAGTAAAAGAATAACTAAGAGAAAGCAAACACCTAGTGTAGTGGTGCAAAGTGTAAGTTAACTAATATGTATTGTTATTATAATTCAAGCAAGCTCATCCTATATAGAGAAAAATGACTCGTAGCCTAAAGGTTATCTACACCTCAAGCAAGTCTTAGTGTTATGTTTCTGATGGAAATTGAAACAACTTCTTACTTGTGGGATATCAACTCTACAAGGAGAGAAGTTGAGGATAAGGTACGATAAAGGGATTTTTATTGCCCACAACCACCGCCTAGAAGGTGTTTATCCTAAGAATGGCCACTAAGCTACCTCCATTAAATATGGGAAAGTGAATCTTGAGCATTTGGGTAGTCAATCGTGGACCCATATTCCCTACCAAGAGTTGGGTAGCCTCAAGGGGAACTTCCAGTATCCTTGGCCTAAGCTTAACCCCCTCTTAAATGGGTTTCTACTAGACTCCAGTTCTAGTTGTTGGATGGTGGACGATTCTAAGCTCCCTAAATGGGAAACTAATATGTCTCAATGTAAATGATTAATGGGTGTTATTGGAATGCCTATCCCACTAACCCTAACCTAACTAGTAGATTATTTGTCCCTAGTTCCCAAGTGGGCTTAAATATATGTTTTTTGTTAATTTATTAGTGTGAATTTTTAAGATTCTTGGCTTGGCAAAAAAAACCAATCACACAATTTCTTTAGTGGTGAAATTCTGCGTGCAAGAGTTTGTTTCAATGGGTTACTTAGAGCATGTTTTCAGATGCGATATGCTGCTGGAAAATAAAGCATGAAACTACAAAATATATTGAAAAATGAATAACAAGAAAATAGTTGAATTGGACACACTATTTCCCACCCAAGAGGCTATGAAGACAACACAAAATACTATGAAAAGATAAAAAGCAAAGAAAAAAAGGGACCAAGATATCTAAAACCAAGTACGAAATCTCTGCCCATGTGATTATCACTAAAATATCTCTCTGCAAATATTATGAATCACAGAAGCCAAATATCAAAAAATTTCTAAATGTTGGAAAAAAAATAAAAAATAGACTAGATATAGGACACCTAGAAATACGCTAGAGGAATGGTGCAACACAAGGTTCAACGGGAATTTTAAGTGACAATACTAATGATTAAAAGGAATGGAAATGAATGATTTATTATACGGGAAAAACAGTGATACAGACTCTGAACACTAGGCTACCCAACTCAGTAAACCCTCTATCAAGTGGCAGACAATGTGCTTCAAACCCCAAGGGAAATTTTTATGTCCTCCTAATGAGAAGAAAACCATGAGTATTAAGGCCTAATGAACTAGACAATAATAGTGGAAAACCCCCTTTATAGGCAACCAAAACATAGACTCGAAAAAAAATAATAATAATAATAATAAATTTTAAAAATAATAATAATAATTTAAAAAATAAAATAAAAATTAAATTAAAATTAAATTTAAAAAAAAAATTAAAATAAAATAAATAAATAACACATAAAAGTTTGCAAAAGGAAGAAAAAATTTATATCGGAAACATGTTAGTTTTTCCTATGTTGTAACGTAGGTTCTAGCTTGAAACTTGCATTGGGACAATGCAATAAATCCCCAGAAAAGTGTGTTATGCTCTAGAGACTCTCGCTCCAAAAATCTACAATGTAAATTTATGTCTCCTGCTCGATTGGTACCTGTGACCTACAAAAAAGGAACAAAAGCACATAAACACAAAGGTATTTCCAAAAACCACTGTAGATCTAAAAATATAAGGAAGACAGAAAAAATGGCACAACAACAAAATCACCAGGGATTTGATTCAACACAGTGGAGTCACCATTTATTAGTATGGAAATTCCTGGAAAGTGTACCAAAAGTCTCCACTTTAGCTATTGGTGATAGATAACCCTAATGACCAAAAAGAAAAGTAAAAAAAAAAAGATACTACATAGTCTTCAACTAACAACTTTTGATATGAAAAAAATTAGTTAAGTAAAACCATGCAAAAAAGTGATCACAAAAACTAAAATGCAAGATAACAACCACATAGATGTACCCAATGAAATGGGTAATTTTTTATTAATAAGAAATAAAACACCTGACGAAGCAAGACTAGTGAGAATTTGGGCCAGTAAGTCCTTCTCCATGTGAGGGTTCTTAATGTTCCCTTCACTAGTGTAGTATGGTTTCTCTCTCCTCCTTTGCCAGTGGGAAAGAATGAAAAGAAGATCAAAACTCAAAAGTGGGAGTTCAAAAGGCTTGAGATAATAATGACGACAATGAAATGGTCACGTGTAGAGTGAGGGAAAAACCTCTCTATTTATAATAAAATGCTATGATAGATCTAAATCTAGTCAAATAATAAAATATTATTAGACCAAATCAAGATCTAACTACTAGGACTATTTTATTATATTTAAGAGATGCAAATTTTAATGAAATGTTCAAAAATATTTATTTAGTGAACTAACTCAAAAAATAATAATTAATTGAGTTAATTAAGAAAAATGGTTAAAGTAATTAATAAATAAAAATAATTTATTAATTACTTTAAGGAGATATGGTCAAGGTGGGTTAGAAATAACTACTAAATAATTATTTAATAGTTATTTTATAGGAGGAATGTGTTAAGATTAAACAATAATAAGTAAATAATGGTTTATTTAATTATTCTTGGGTAATGTGGTTAGAAATAATTAATAAATAGTGACTTAATAATTGTTTCAAGGGAATAATAAATAAATAATGATTTATTTAATTATTCTTATGGGTTTTTGGGTTATTTTTAGAAATAATGTAGGAAAATGGTTCTCTAAATTATTTCCTAAGGTGAAAGTGGATTTTAATATGTAAAAACCCATGAACCACATGGCGTATTTTGATATTCCTAGTGAAAAATGGCTAGGCGGTCACGTTTTAGGTGATAACACAAGATGCTCAAACTCTGGGATATGTAGCAAAAGGTTTTTCCAAGATATATGAAGTTGTGGATAATCGATAGGCAGATCACCAAGTGTTCATCATTGAGATGGAAGGTAAGTTGCGCAATCAAATTATTTCCATTTTAATTGACCATGGATCTAATTACAATTATATCAATCAAGAGCCCGTGGAAAAATTCTAGTTGGAGCAGGAAGCACATCCAAAGCCCTGGTTGGTTCAACTAGCGACTGGGACAAAAATAAAAATCAACCACTAGGTCAGATCATGTGCATTTGAACTCAACGACATGCCAACAATAATGCATTTGAATTTATTTCCATTTGGTGCATACAATATGTTGTTGGGCATGGATTGATTGTATGCACATAGGACCAAAGTTGATTTCTTTGAAAAGGAAATCGAGTGCCTAAACGAGCATAGAGAAAGAATGGTATTACAAGGCAACCGAAATCCTACTTCAATGAGGTTGATCATAACTATCCAGGCCAAATGCAATTACAGAAAAGGATGCCATTATTTGTTGTAAAAATTTCCAACAATGGAAAAGCTAATTACAACTTTGAAACAGAGGAAGGTGAACTACTAAAGTGATATCCCGTGTTGTAGCAGTATGCAGATGTATTTCCAGTATAATTTCCTAGATTACCTCCTCATAGAGAGGTATATTTTTCAATTGATTTTATGTGTGGAGCAACATCAACATTAAAGGCACCATACATGATGAGTACTCTTCAACTAGTTGAGCTAAACCTATAACTTAAAGAAATGATGGGTAGAGGCTATATAAGGCCAAACATGTCTCCATGGGGACCACTAGTCATGCTTGTGAAGAAAAATGATGGTAAACTCAGATTATGCATATATTATAGGAAGTTAAATAAGGAGACCATCAAGAAGGGGTATCTACTACCACAGATTGATGAATTATTTGACCAATTGAGAGAAGCAACGATATTCTCCAAGATTGATTTGAGGTCAAGGTATCATCAAACGTGAATCAAGGAAGAGGATGTCCATAAGTTTGCATTTTGGACAAGATACAGGAATTACAATTTTGTGGTGGTTCCCTTTGTGCTTACTAATGCCCCTACCACTTTCACTTGTTTAATGAAAAATATGTTGCATCCTTATCTGGACAAGTTTATAATTATTTTTTTCAATTACATACTGGTGTATTCAATGACTAAATAGGCGCATGAAAACCACTTAGCTCAGTGCTACACATATTGATATAACACAAGATTTATTCCAAGCTTAGAAAATTTGTTTTATTCTAATCACAGATACATTATTTGGGGCACGTTGTCTCCAAGGAAGGGACATCAGTTGATACAGAAATGATCAAGGCCATCATGGAGTGGCCAACACTGAAGAATGTGAATTATATAAGATCATTCATGAGGCTGTGTTGTGGCCAGCAACAACCCCCCGTTTTATTTAAGTATTAGTAATAATACTAAATATGAGGGGACCCTTAGTCAAAAAATCCAAAAAATTAATTAGTGCTTGTTTCCTTTCTCAAATAAAACTTACTATCATAACTTAGGGAAATTCCTTCGAAAATCTCTAAATAAACTTAAGTTTATGATAGATCAGAATATAATCTTTCTTTGAAGAAAAAATACTGCATCCATCGCAAAAAGTGGATATCCTTTGTGAAGCAAAATCTTCTAAATTGCGATTTCGCGATATTGCGATAGCGCGATCCCAAAAAAACTGTGCATTAAAATATTGATCGCAAACTGCATATCGCAGAAAAGATGTTTAACAAATACTTTTCATATATTATATTTTGCGATATTGCGATTTCGCGATTGTATGAGACTGCGATTCGTGAATATTGCGATAATTGCGATCTTGCAATGATTTCGATTTGAGAAAACTATGATCTGCGATATTGCGATATTGCGATATTGCACAGCAAATCGCAGATCGCAATGTTGCAGATTCTTAAAAGCTCGTTTTCGAAAGAAAATCTTTTCATAAATCAATATCCGTTATGCGCTTTAATGATTGAATTAATGAATGGATTGTAAATTATCGATAAAAAGGATTTTGTTTTGATTGAAAGGTTGTTTCATGTTAAAATAATCTATTTCATCCGCCTTCAGCATTTAAAACTATCCCGTCACCTTTCTCATGTCATTACTCTCACTTAATTCGTAAAACTACAGGCGCGAAGGAGCATAAGACTATACAAATCATTCACAGAGTATTATGGGAAAGAAAGAGAAAACTCCAAGTTCTGAAAACAAAGAGATGGCTTCCCTGTATGCAGATACTGCTTGCAACAAGGATGTCGGTATCACCACCTGGGAGGGAATGCATAATCTGCTCGAAGAAGAAAATCCCAGGGTAATAGAAGTCACGGCTACTGCAGGTTCAAGTAATTCATCTGAATCATCTCTTACAGAATTGTCTTGTTCATTTTTGCACCGGATAGCAGCAAGACTAAGAATTATTCCGTATACAGATATGGTAAAATGGGTGCTAGATAGCACCGATATTTCAGACAAGCAATTTAGAACTCCAGATCAAGAGCTCATCAGGTCATTCACTACAAAAGATTTGAGGCTTATGTATCACTTGTCGGAGCGTCAGGCGACTTACAACAAACAATTTATGGAGAAATTTTCCAGGGAAAATGCAAATTTGGCGGAATGCACAAAGGAATGGACCAAAAGAAATGAACCATTGAAGAAAGACAAACATGGTATGTACAGTACTGGTTCACTCACCTCTCCCGATTGTTTTGCTGCTGCTATGTTATGTAGGCTTTTTGGAAAGCCTGACATAAATAAGGTCTTGCCTGAATGGCTTCCGTTATTAAATGTTGTTGTTAACGCTACCATTGTAGACTGGGCCAAAATATTGTCTGATAATTTAGCCACTGCTATTTTCAATTACCGGTCTAAACGAACTGTCTCTCAGAGGATTTATCCTCCTTTTTATCTGTCTGCCTATGTTATGGATTCTATCTGCTTTGTTTCTAAATTCCCTTTAATGGGTTGGCAATGGACAATTCATGATCCTTTGCCTATTCATGTGTATCAAAAAGAACTGTGGGAATCAAAATTTGTTCCTCATTTTTACAAGATTTTCCATGGCATAAAGTTGCCGCTGTACAGAATATTGTATAATAAGGAAGCTCCAAGATTTTCCCCGGAAGCAGAAATCGACATTCTCCCTGTCGCACGGTGGTTTCGAGAAGATTTTTTTACCTATGTAAGGGTTTTTGGAAGCTCTGCTTCTCCTCATGTTTTACCCTTGTATGTTCCGGATAAACTTATAGCTCGGGAAATTGCATACCAAACCTGTGGTGAAGGAGGTTTGACAAAGGAATTAAAGGATAAGAAGAAGGCCATTTGGCCACAATTTCCCGTAGCCTATGGAGCATTTTCATTATTTGATGTTGGTCATGCATTCAAAGAGGTAAGCAATATTGCATGCTTACAATTGTTCAAGTTTTTGAGAAGGCTATTCGATCCATATGGTGTTGTCAAGGATTTCACCACTGCAATCAAAGTAAGAGTATTTTTTGGAGAAGAAGATCTTTTTGATGATATGTTTCAAGAGAAATGTTCATTTAAAGAAGTTTTACATTTAGCTCAAACACAGCTTCCCCCAAAAGAATTTCAGGAATTTAAAATCTACAGAGAAAGAAGGTTGACTGCTATCCCTTTGGATAATTTACGCTTGGAACCCGCAAGGGAACCAAATCCTAGTGTCAGTCTTAGTGGCAGCTCAGATACAGAAATGTCTAAATCAAATTCTGACAAAGAAACTTCTGAACGTTCTCAAAAGTCTGATAAAGATGAAGGCTCAGTGAAAGATACAACTCAATCAAAAGAGCTTTCACAACTACAGTCTTCAACCACTCCACAGTTGAATCTTCCACCTCCCACTGTACAGCAACCATCCACCAGCATTCAATTAGATAAATAATGGGAAACGTTTAATGAATTTCTTAATGTTGAAGGACAGAATACACAAACCCTTGTACAGACAACAAAATTTTTAAGCACGGGAATAAGTGGCAATGTCACAGAAACTGAGCATATACCTATCACTCCCTCCTCTGAAATTGTACTTAATATAGAGGACATTCCTCCTCTAGATGTATTCTACAGCCCGCAGTATAAAGCAGTAGTGAGGAAGCAAAGGAAAAAGAGAAAGTTAGAGAGTGTAATCTCTACTAATGCAGAACAATTAGATCTCTTATGGAAAGATCCTATTATGGATCCTACTGAGAATATTACCAAGTTATCTCAGATTACAAGAGCTTATGCCTCTGCAGCTATTGACAAAGCATCTGAGGTACAGATATTATTAAATGAAAAAGAAGATCAGATACAAGTTCTGCAACAGAAATTGCAACAAGCTCATGCTAGCAGTGAAGAACAGGTAATTCTTGAAAAGTTACAGCAAGAGCTTCAAGAGATGCAAATTGGATATCAAAAAAGTTTGGCCGATAAAGAGAAACAAATACAGATTATCTGAGAAGAGCACAAAGATGATCCCAAACTTCCAGAGTTTATTTCAGAATCTATTTATTTAAACAATCAACTACTCCAACAACAAGATGTATTATGCCAAAAAATCTCGCAAGGGAACTCTTTTTGTCTAGAAAGTGATAAAATCACTAATCATGTCGTAGAATTATGACATGATTATGATTTAACTAATGAAAGAGTTACTAATTATTTGGCATGGCAAAAGACAAAGGAAGGAAAAAGAGCTGGTGCACCAATTATTAATGACAGTCATAAAGAAATACTTTTCAATAACTGGGATGCACAGATTAAAGAATCAGAGAAAGCGGCAGAGGAGTCAGCTACACCAACATGAAATATTATTGATTGTGTAAATGAGAATTTGCACAAGGCTAATTTGATTTCAGAAACTATTTCGGTATATCTTCCACAGGCACAGCAATTGCAAACAGAGTGGAAACAAAAGGCGGAAGAAAAACCAAAATCAATTCAAGGATTGACAAGATTAAATTGGGATTCTTACTGGACATATCTAGTAAAACCACACAGTCAATGCAACACTCTTAATTGCATCATTAATTCTGCTGAGAAGATTGTGCCTACACTTGCCGATTTTGTCTTTTCAGGACAGTTGAAATCTGAAGTCGGCCAGCCACCTCTTCTCAAAACAATGCTGGATGCTTGCAAATTCAGAGATCAAATTCATAAGTAGTTAGTTGATAGTTTTCAATTTTAGATTTAGTTTCAGTTTTACTTTATTTTTGCCTAGAAAAAGGACGGTCATTTAAACTGAATTCTAAAGTTTTGTAATAAACTATAATTATATTTTGTTAGTAGTATTTAAACCCTTCTCATGCATTTAGAGAAGGGTCCTGAAATTTGTCAAAAACTTATCCTCAGAACATGCACTTCTGCACCCTCAGAGGAGGTTTTGATGAATGAATGGAATGAGATTTATTAATATCTGTGTCTAATATCTGTTACTGATGTTGCATTTCTGTACTCTTGATAGATGTTGGATTAAGAAAGAGATAAATCATTATTGCTTCTAGCTCATAAGTAGAACCAGTTATAAATGGTACTTTAATCTCTTAACTGTTTCTGTTTTTGTGTTAAAAGTGATATTTATGTTTAGTTGTTTATATGTTAATGTTTGAATACTTGAGTTATCATTTGGCATTTTTGTATGGTGATAATTATTTATTTGTGCTTGATATATGAATAGCTTAATATGCGATATGTTTTCCACAATTGTTTCATCTAACTTTTTATGTGAAATAGTTTATCTTTATTGAATTCTTTTCTCATAATAATTGAATGATCTTTATTATCAATTGTTATCTGAAATCCTTTTAGATCGCATATATTGAAAGATTACATCCCGGGTTAGTTTAGAATTAGATATTTCTTAGAATACAATTTGCATATGAATAGATTAGAAATAGATTAAAATCATTTTATTTAGGAATTTTAGAAAAGAAATATCAAATCTCAAACACACACACACATATTGGGAAACTGGTCCCATTATCCCCAGTCGGACCCACTACACCAAACGGAAAAGGAACTGCTAACCAAGGTCCGGACCGGGTGGGTATCCCCCTTGTTGTCGACCCGATTTTCGGGGCTTCAACATATTTGGCAAGCAGAAGGAGGGGCCATTTAACCATGAATGGCAAGTGAATATAAATCTAAATACCCATTCGAGAGTAAATCACCTCATCATCTTCGACTTCTCCATCACACTCTAAATTTTAAATTCATAACTAGTTTGTAATAGTCATATATCAATACAAACCCCGATTTTTCGTAAGAATCGCCATTTAACCTTCTAAGTTGAATCTTTGATTCATAAACTTCAAACATTTAATAGCACCTCAAAGGTCTCGATAACCACAGCAGACTTCATATAATCATGTCATCCCTTACTATCATAAGTATGTCGGTATTCACCAAATCGACCTCTACCTACAAGAAAAAGAGCTAGGAAATCACCCAAAGGGTCTGATAGTGAGACTCTTTCATCATCATCATCCATCTCAAACACTTCATCGCGAAGTCAACCACCCACTCCTCCACTCCAGACTACTGTCCATCATTCCACTCAATCTTCCACATCTCCTTCTCAAATCATAATATCTTCATCTTCACAGTCACAAATATCATCTTCTACATTTTCATCTATTAGTAGTTCAGTGATGGCCCAAATGCCGTGGAATAATCTAGGGACAGTCTTAATGCCTGCACCCTTGAGTCAATTACCAGCCCATCCTGAAAAATGGCTGCCTAAGTTTAATCCTAAAGCAGGCATGCTAGCAGAAGAACATATCAACAACTTTATGTTATCCATAAATCTCAATGGAGTTGTTAATGAAGATGCTGTTGTCCGACTTTTTCCTTATACCCTACAAGGAGCAGCTGGATCATGGTATTTCTCATTACCATCTGGATCTATTACTAGTTGGGATATCTTTCAAGATCAATTTTTGACTAAATTTGGTGATGAAAGGTCTACAACAACACTGATCAATGATTTGTCTAATATTAGAGCTGATTCAAAATAACTTGTTAAGGATTTCAATTCACGTTTCAATAAATTGTTAAACAAAATTCCTACTGCTTCCAAGCCTAGCGCAGAAGTGCGAAGTGAATGGTACATTTATATACTATGGGACATAGCACTGTTGATAGGGCTAACAGTCAACTTAGCAATAATATGAAGTAGTTAAATAGCAGAGAGAAACTAATCATTGCTTTAGAAAAAAATGCAAGGTAGAAGAACGAAATCAAGACAGTCACTTTTAAAGAAGATCCCAAAGAAAAACAATCCAAAAGATCCATTTGATTTAGAAGGATGTGGTGTGAAAGTTTTGAAAACCATGTCTAATGAATGATTGACATTAAGAAACAAGTGGCGGGTAAACATCTTCTAAAAAGTCTTTCAAGCCTTTTTAGAAGAAAACCCTTCAAATGATAAAAAGCCACTCAAACAAGAAGGCAATGCTGAATCAGAAGAAGAAGAAGAAGAAACTGCTACTGAAGAAACAACTGATGAAGAAGAATTTGTAGAAGTCCAAGGTATGTGGGATTTCATCCTCCCAGATGAGGAAGATCAAGAAGCATCCCCAGTTAGCACTCGAAGTAGAAATCAGCTTGATCCTCCTCAAACTACTCCTAAGTCAAAGAGCGCAAGCCCATTGACTAAGGAAAAATTTTCACCCAAGAAAACGACATCTAAAGCAATTCAAACTAGCCCAGTCCAAACAGATTCATCAATTCCATCAAGAACACTGATTGTTTCGAATGAAATGGAATATAATATTATAGAAGATATGAAGAAGACTAGGGCTAACATCACTTTGTATGAATTGAGCAAGTTAAAGCACCAGCAAAAGGTACTTTTGAAAGAATTACATGCCATACCAGAAAAACCTTTGCCCGATCCTGTAATTTCTCAAGCTTCCAATGAGACGGGAAGACCTCCAACTAATTCGATTAGTAAAGTTGATCTTGAAAATATCGCTTTAATTGGAGGAAGATCGAGATCTGATACTCCTCCATTTCTTCTTACTTATGAAGTTTTCAATAAAAATTTGCATAACTGTTTAGTGGATTCTGGAGCTTCATCTAATATTTTACCAAAATCAGTATGTGCAAAATTAAACATTCAACCACAAAAATATGTTGTACGCATAGTGCAATTAGATCGATCGCAGGTTGAAGTGATTGGAAAATTAAACTAGGTTACCATACAGCTGTCATCAAATCCAAAGGTATGTCAAGTCATTGATATTTTAGTTGCAGATATTCCAGAATTTTATGGCTTAATTCTTAGCAGAGATTGGTCAGAAAAACTTCATGGATACTTTGCAACCGATTGGTCGCACATGTGGCTTCCTTACAATGGTAAACCAAATCAGATAAAGGTTGAACGAGAAAAACATCATAAATACATAGTAACAGAATTGGAAGGAGAGAATGAACTAGTCGCGTACAACAGTAATATCATTGGCAATTACTCAGTTGATTCTTTCTTAGGAAATTTCAATGCTCATACTTCACCTTATTTAGAACATTCTGTTTTATCTCAAATAGAAAATTTTTCTCAAACAGACAGTTCTAAATGTATTAATTTTGTAGATACTCCTGTAAATAAATCTTTATTTTGGAAATTATTTTTTGATGGTTCTAAGTCTAATGAAGGAGCAGGAGCAGGATGTGTGTTGGTTAGTCCAGAGGGAAACAAAATTATGCTAACTTGTAGACTTGAGTTTGAATGCACTATTAACACCGCAGAATACGAGGCTTTAATCCAAGGATTATATAAAGCAATCGAATTAGATATCAAATATCTACAAGTTTTCGGAGATTCAGAAATTGTAATCAAACAGGTACGCAATACTATACATTGTTTATCAGGTCATTTAAAGCATTATCAATCTTTAGTTCAAGATCTGACTGAACATTTTATAGCATTTAATATTTCACCAATTCCTAGAATCCAGAATGCTAGTGCAGACCTCTTAGCCAATGTAGCCTCTAAGCTTATTCCCGCAGAAGACTTTAGTCCTGATCGATTTTCAATTGAATTAATCTTTAGACCTTCGATTCCTGATAACGTTACCAATTGGAGAATTTTCAACGATGATCCTGATATTGTAATCTTCCTCACATCTGAAGGATCTTATACCAATCAGATAATTGATGAAGATCAACATGACAAACAATTACAACATGATAGCACTAATAATGCTATTCCAAAGTCAATAGTCAAGTTAGAAGACCTTTATGATTTGAAAGACCGATTTAAAAGATCTACCAATTCAAAATTACAAAGTTCAACTTTGAATTACGAATTAGTAAATCTAGGAACTGATACCAAACCACAGAATATCAACCTAGGCCTTGGTCTAACTCCCAAAGAAAAATCAGCATATGTGCATCTTTTGAAACAATATAAAAGTGTCTTTGCTTGGAACTACGATGAACTCAAAACATATGACACTTCTATCATCCAACATACTATCCCAATGATGAACGATGAGAAACCTGTACAACAAAAGCTCAGAAAAATCCATCCCAATCTAGAAAATCAAATCAAATCTAAACTCAATAAGTTATTGAAAGCCAAAATTATTTTTCCTGTTCGACATTCTAAATGGGTTTCCAATATGGTTCCTGTTAGAAAGAAAAATGGAGATATTAGAATTTGCATTGACTTTCGAAATCTTAATAAAGCCTGCCAAAAAGATAATTTTCCTTTGCCTCCCATGGAGCAAATATTACAGGCAGTTGCAGGATCAGGATTAATGTCTTTCTTAGATGGTTTCTCTGGCTACAACCAAGTGTTAGTTCATCCAGATGATCAATTGAAAACTACATTTAGAACCAAATGGGGCACTTATGCATATCAAAAGATGCCTTTTGGTCTGATCAACGCTGGTGCCACATTTCAAAGAGCCATGGACATCGCTTTCAAGGGATTAGTTAACAAATCAGTGGTAATTTACTTGGATGATATAACTGTATATTCCAAAAAACGAAGCAATCATCTTAAAGATTTGAAGCAGATCTTCCAACGTTGTCAAAGGTATGGAATTTCACTTAATCCGAAAAAATCCTTTTTTGCATTAAGTGAAGGAAAACTTCTTGGATTCATAGTGTCAAAATCTGGAATTCATATTGATCCTGATAGAATCAAGGAGATTTCTGAAATATCTTTACCTCACAATAAGAAATCTATGCAATATTTCCTTGGCCAAATTAATTTTGTAAAGAGGTTTGTACCAGATTTTTCAAGAATAGTATCTCCTTTACAAGCGATGATAAAAAATAATTCAAACTTCAAATGGAGCCAAGATGAATATGATGCATTCAATCTGATCAAATAAGCAATCATTAATGCTCCATCTTTAGTAACTCCAAATTTTTCCGATCCTTTTATTTTGTATACATTTGCCTCTGATAAATCTTACGCTGCAATACTTACTCAAGAAAATCAAGACAAAGCAGAATCCCCAATTGCTTTCTTCAATTCAAATTTACAAGGAGCTGAGTTGAATTACTCAGATGTGGAGAAACAAGCTTATGTTGTTTTCAAAGCAATCAAGTATTTCAGACCTTTTTTACTTAAAACCCATACAAAAATCATAGTACCGTTTCCAGCGGTAAGAAATATTTTAGTCCAAAAAGATGTGGGTGAGAAAAGAACTAATTGGATTACTGCCTTGCAAGAATATGATGTTGAGATCAAACCAGCAAATATTGTAAGAGGTCAAGGCTTTTGCAAAATACTAGCTGGAGCATCACAGATTTCTGAAAAATCATCTGAAGAGATACAAACGTATGAGGTAAGCCTAAACGATGTAGAATCATTATATGTTGACATCATTTTTTATCTAAAGAATGGATATGCTCCTCCAAATCTCTATCACACCAAGAAAATAGCTCTAAGGTTGAAGGCTAAACAATATCAGCTTGTAAATGATGTTCTTTTTAGAATGAATTATGATTCAGTTCTTCTTAGATGTCTGAAAAAATCTGAAGCTGAAAAAGTCTTGCAGGAACTTCATGATGGGCCAGCAGGTGGACATTATGCTGGAGATGCTACTGCACACAAAATTCTTCGTGCAGGCTATTACTGGCCTACATTATTCAAAGATTCACATAGCTATGTAAGAAAATGTCAAATTTTTCAAACTGCAGCTGGAAGACAAAAGAAACCATCATTGCCATTACAACCAGTGAACATTGAACAACCTTTTGATCAATGGTGATTGGACATAATAGGTGAGATCGTTCCTCACTCTTCTAAGCAACATAGGTATATCATTACAGCAACTGATTATTTTACGAAATGGGTAGAAGCAGTCCCTCTCAAGATTGCTAATGCTGAACATATCATCGAATTCATAGATCAGTTCATAATTACCAGGTTTGGTTTACCTTCTGCTTTAATGTTTGATAATGCATCGTATTTTTCTGGTAATGCTATGACTGAATTTGCACTCAAGAGAGGTTTTAAACTTAAATACTCTGCCAATTATTATCCACAGGGAAATGGATTAGCTGAATCCACAAATAAAAACTTAATTATAATCATTAAGCGAACCATTGATCAAAATCATAAAAATTGGCATAAGTCTTTAACATATGCTTTATGGGCAGATCGAATAACACAGAAGGCTTCTATTGGTACTTCTCCCTTTAATTTATTTTATGGGAAAGAAGTAGTTCGTCCAACTCATTTAGCAATTCCTTCTTTAGACTTAGTTCAATATATTGATGAAGCACCAACTTCTTCCATACAACTAAGACAGATGGAAATAATTATGTTAGAAGAACAACGAGAAAAATCCAAAATAACTCATGCTCATCATCAAGCATTAGTAAAAGCTTCCTTTGATTCAAACATGATAACTAGAAAATGCTTTCAGGTTGGAGATCTTGTTTTAAAATGGGACAAGGCTCATGAGGAAAAAGGAAAACATACGAAATTTCAACGGATGTGGCTTGGTCCTTTCCAAATTGCAGAAATAATAGGCCCATCTACTTTTTTGTTACAGGATTTAACAGGTAAAAGAGAGTCTTTGCCTGTTAATGGACAAATTTTAAAAAAATATTTTCCATAGGAGATCATTCTTCTATTTTGTATATTAGTTTCCTTTATCGTCATAAATAAAACGAGTTGTTAATGGTTACATTTGGAATTCACAAAAAGATACAAATTCTTTTTTTTTAGATGTTGTTTCTTCACTTTTACAAATAGAATTCTTTTTAGAATATTGATCATTGTTATTCAAAGATACGGTTAAAACTTTAGCCTAGAAATGATACTAGTTTCAACTTTGAAAACTTTGATAAAAGGCAACTTTTAGTGAAAGATTGTTTCATATCAGTCCAATGAAAGGTATCAATAACAAAACAAAGTTTCTCTGTAGAAAAATTCTTTCCAAAAACTCTACCATTGTCGTCCAGAGCTATCTTAAGGAAACAATGATTTCCTCCCCACTTAGGAAATTACAATGTTCAGGGAATTATCCAATAATGCACTTAACTTAAAGAGTAAGAGGTCTCATCACGAGCCGACTTATCATGATCATAGATATTATAGCTTGCTGACTTTGCCAATACTGCATACCACAACAGGGCAATGAATCAAGATTGTTATAAATCAAAAGGCAAGGGGTCGCATCACGAGCCAGCTTGTTTAGCAAAGTTATAAATCAAGTGAATGGCACTGTCATAAATTGGCTACCAAACCAAGACATTGTTCTTTAAGAAGAAAAATAAAAATAAAAGAAATAAGTGTGAATATGGATTTCTCTTTGAAAATTGTATATTTCTCTAAGTAGGATAAAGGATCATTGCTGGGTAACAGGTAACCCTGTCGAGGCTATAAATGCTTGCTGGCAGTAGTGGCTCTACCTCCGACAAATGAGCATATTTTAAGTTGATTTACAGAGAAGCCTTTGTTTTTATCTTTATGAACTAAGTAATGACTAATGTAAATACAAGGACTAGCTTGAGGAAGTGAATAATCAAATTTGAATATAGAAGAAATGAAATATCATTTATAGATTAAAGCATAATGTACTTTGTCTTTTCATAATAAAGTTTGATTTTCTGGAAAATTTTCTGTTTTGAAAAGTTTAGAAAATTCAAAATAAAAGCAGAGATAACTGGTTCTTCCAAGGGAATCGCCAATTGTTGTGGCCAGCAACAACCCCCCTTTTTATTTAAGTATTAGTAATAATACTAAATATGAGGGGACCCTTAGTCAAAAAATCCAAAAAATTAATTAGTGCTTGTTTCATTTCTCAAATAAAACTTACTATCATAACTTAGGGAAATTCCTTCGAAAATCTCTAAATAAACTTAAGTTTATGATAGATCAAAATATAATATTTCTTTGAAGAAAAAATACCGCATCCATCGCAAAAAGTGGATATCCTTTGTGAAGCAAAATCTTCTAAATTGCGATTTCGTGATATTGCGATAAAGCGATCCCAAAAAAACTGTGCATTAAAATATTGATCGCAAACCGCATATCGCAGAAAAGATGTTTAACAAATACTTTTCATATATTATATTTTGCGATTTCGCGATGCTATGAGACTGCGATTCGTGAATATTGCGATAATTGCGATCTTGCGATGATTTCGATTTGAGAAAACTACGATCTGCGATATTGCGATATTGCGATATTGCACAGCAAATCGCAGATCGCAATGTCGCAGATTCTTAAAAGCTCGTTGTCCAAAGAAAATCTTTTCATAAATCAATATCCCTTATGCACTTTAATGATTGAATTAATGAATGGATTGTCAATTATCGATAAAAAGGATTTTGTTTTGATTGAAAGGTTGTTTCATGTTAAAATAATATATTTCATCCGCCTTCAGCATTTAAAACTTTCCCGTCACCTTTCTCATGTCATTACTCTCACTTAATTCGTAAAACCGCAGGCGCAAAGGAGCAGAAGACTATACAAAGCATTCACAGAGTATTATGGGAAAGAAAGAGAAAACTCCAAGTTCTGAAAACAAAGAGATGGCTTCCCTGTATGCAGATACTGCTTGCAACAAGGATGCTGGTATCACCACCTAGGAGGGAATGCATAATCTGCTCGAAGAAGAAAATCCCAGGGTAATAGAAGTCGCGGCTACTGTAGGTTCAATTAATTCATCTAAAGCATCTCTTACAGAATTGGCTTGTTCATTTTTGCACCGGATAGCAGCAAGACTGAGAATTCTTCCGTATACAGATATGGTAAAATGGGTGCTAGATAGCACCGATATTTCAGACAGGCAATTTAGAACTCCAGATCAAGAGCTCATCAGGTCATTCACTACAGAAGATTTGAGGCTTATGTATCACTCGCCGGAGCCTCAGGCGACTTACAACAAACAATTTATGGAGAAATTTTCCAGGGAAAATGCAAATTTGGCGGAATGCACAAAGGAATGGACCAAAAGAGATGAACCATTGAAGAAAGACAAACATGGTATGTACAGTACTGGTTCACTCACCTCTCCCTATTTTTTTGCTGTTGCTATGTTATGTAGGCTTTTTGGAAAGCCTGACATAAATAAGGTCTTGCCTGAATGGCTTCCGTTATTAAATGTTGATGTTAATGCTACCATTGTAGACTGAGCCAAAATACTGTCTGATAATTTAGCCACTACTATTTTCAATTACCGGTCTAAACGGACTGACTCTCAGAGGATTTATCCTCCTTTTTATCTGTCTGCCTATGTTATGGATTCTATCTGCTTTGTTTCTAAATTCCCTTTAATGAGTTGGCAATGGACAATTCATGATCCTTTGCCTATTCATGTGTATCACAAAGAACTATGGGAATCAAAATTTGTTCCTCATTTTTACAAGATTTTCCATGGCATAATGTTGCCGCTGTACAGAATATTGTATAATAAGGATGCTCCAAGATTTTCCCTGGAAGCAGAAGTCGACATTCTCCCTCTCGCATGGTGGTTTGGAGAAGAGTTGTTTACCTATGTAAGGGTTTTTGGAAGCTCTGCTTCTCCTCATGTTTTACCCTTGTATGTTCCGGATAAACTTATATCTCGGGAAATTGTATACCAAACCTGTGGTGAAGGAGGTTTGACAAAGGAATTAAAGGATAAGAAGAAGGCCATCTGGCCACAATTTCCCGTAGCCTGTGGAGCATTTTCATTGTTTGATGTTGGTCATGCATTCAAAGAGGTAAGCGATATTACATGCTTACAACTGTTCAAGTTTTCGAGAAGGTTATTCGATCCATATGGTATTGTCAAGGATTTCACCACTGCAATCAAAGTGAGAGTATTTTTTGGAGAAGAAGATCTTTTTGATGATATGTTTCAAGGAAAATGTTCATTTAAAGAAATTTTGCATTTAGCTCAAACACATTTTTCCCCAGAAATATTTCAGGAATTTAAAATCTACAGAGAAAGAAGATTGACTACTATCCCTTTGGATAATTTACGCTTGGAACCCACAAGGGAACCAACTCCTAGTGTCAGCCTCAATGGTAGCTCAAATACCGACAGGTATAAATCAAAGTCTGACAAAGAAACTTCTGAACGTTTTCAAAAGTCTGATAAAGATGAAGGCTCAGTGAAAGATACAGCTCAGTCAAAAGAGCTTTCACAACTACAGACTTCAACCACTCCACAGTTGAATCTTCCACCTCCCATTGTACATCAACCATCCACCAGCATTCAATTAGATAAAGAATGGGAAACATTTAATGAATTGCTTAATGTTGAAGGACAGAATATACAGACCCCTGTACAGACAACAAAAGTTTTGAGCACGGGAATAAGTGGCAATGTCACAGAGACTGAGCATATACCTATCACTCCCTCTTCTAAAATTGTACTTAATATAGAGGACATTCCTCCTCTAGATGTATTCTACAGCCCGCAGTATAAAGCAGTAGTGAGGAAGCAAAGGAAAAAGAGAAAGTTAAAGAGCGCAATCTCTACTAATGCAGAACAATTAGATGTCTTATGGAAAGATCCTACTACGGATCCTACTGAGAATCTTACCAAGCTATCTCAGATTACAGGAGCTTATGCCTCCGCAACTATTGACAAAGCATCTAAGGTACGGTTATTATTAAATGAAAAAGAAGATCAGATACAAGCTCTACAACAACAATTACAACAAGCTCATGCTAATAGTGAAGCACAGATGAAACTTGAAAGGTTACAGAAAGAGCTTCAACAAATGCAAGTAGGATATCAGAAAAGTTTGGCCGATAAAGAGAAACAAATACAGATTATCCGAGAAGAACACAAAGATGACCCCAAACTTCCAGAGTAATCTATTTCTTTGAACAATCAACTACTGCAACAACAAGATGTATTATGCCAGAAAATCTCGCAATGGAACTCTTTTTGTCTAGAAAGTGATAAAATCACTAATCATGTCGTAGAATTACGACATGATTATGATTTAACTAATGAGAGAGTTACTAATTATTTGGCATGGCAAGAGACAGAGGAAGGAAAAAGAGCTGGTGCACCAATTATCAATAACATTCATAAATAAATACTTTTCAATAATTGGGATGCACAGATCAGAGAAGCAGAGAAGGCGGCAGAGGAGTCAGCTACAGCAGCAGGAAATATTACTGATTGTGTAAATGAGAATTTGCACAAGGCTAATTTGATTTCAGAAACTATTCCGGGATATCTTCCACAGGCACAACAATTGCAAATAGAATGGAAACAAAAGGCGGAAGAAAAAGAAAAATCAATTCAAGGATTGACAAGATTAAATTGGGATTCTTACTGGACATATCAGTAAAACCACACAGTCAATGCAGCACTCTTAATTGCATCATTAATTCTGCTGAGAAGATTGCGCCTACACTTGCCAATTCTGTCTTGTCGGGACAGTTGAAATCTGAAGTCGGCCAGCCACCTCTTCTCAAAACAATGTTGGATGCTTGCAAATTCAGAGATCAAATTCATAAGTAGTTAGTTAATAGTTCTCAATTTTAGATTTAGTTTTAAGTTTTACTGTATTTTTGCCTATAAAAAGGACGATCATTTAAACCGAATCCTAAATTTTTGTAATAAACTATTTTTAGATTTAGTTAGTAGTATTTAAACCCTTCTCATGCATTTAGAGAAGGGTCCTGAAATTTGTCAAAAACTTATCCTCAGAACATGCACTTCTGCACCCTCAGAGGAGGTTTTGATGAATGAATGGAACGAGATTTATTGATATCTGTGTCTAATATCTGTTACTGATGTTGCATTTTTGTACTCTAAATGGATGTTGGATTAGGAAGAGATAAATCATTATTGCTTCTAGCTCATGAGTAGAACCAGTTATAAATGGTACTTTTATCTCTTAACTGTTTCTGTTTCTGCGTTAAAAGTGATATTTATGTTCAGTTATTTATATATTGATGTTTGAATACTTGAGTTATCATTTGGCATTTTTGTACGGTGATAGCTATTTATTTGTACTTGATGTATGAATAACTTATTATGCGATATGTTTCTCACAATTGTTTCATCTAACTTTTTATATGAAATGGTTTATCTTTATTGAATTCTTTTCTAATAATAATTGAATGATATTTATTATTGATTTTTATTTGAAATCATTTTAGATCGCATAAATTGAAAGATTTACATCCCGGGTTAGTTTTAGAGTTAGATATTTCTTAGAATATAGTTTGCATATGAATAGATTAGAAATAGATTAAAAGCATTTTACTTAGGAATTTTAGAAAAGAAATATCAAATCTCAAACACACACACACATATTGGGAAACTAGTCCCATTATCCCCAGTCGGACCCACTACACCAAACGGAAAAGGAGTTGCTAACCAAGGTCCAAACCGGGTGGGTATCCCCCTTGTTGTAGACCCTATTTTCGGGGCTTCAACATATTTGGCGCTAGAAGGAGGGCTTGAACCTCCGAATGGCAAGTGAATCTAAATCTAAATACCATTCTGAGAGTAAATCACCCTCGCCATCTTCCCCGACTTCTCCATCACACTCAGAAATTTTAAATCCAGAACTAGAAGTCGAAAGAAGAACAGACACTGCTACAAACCCTGACTTTTCAGACGAATCTGCTATTGAACCTCCGGAAGTTGAATATTTGATTCATAAAATTCAGCAATTTTCAATATCACCTCAAAGGTCTGATAAATCTCAAGGCAGTGTGACTTCGCAATATAATCTTGCTCATCCCCTTACTAGATTACAGAGTGAAAAGCTTGGCATTAAACCAACTGAATTACCTCTACCTACAAAAAAAAAAGAGCTAGGAAATCACCTAAAGGGTCTGATAGTGAGACTCTTTCATCATCCATCTCAAACTCTTCATCGCGAAGTCAACCACCCACTCCTCCACCCCAGATTATTGTCCATCAGTCCACTCAATCTTCCACATCTCCTTCTCAAATCATAATAACTTCATCTTCTCACTCACAAATATTATCTTCTGCACTTTCCTCTGTTAATAGTTCAGCGATGGCCCAGATGCCATGGAATAATCCAGGGGCGGTCTTAATGCTTGCACCCTTGAGTCAATTACCAGCCCATCCTGAAAAAATGGCTGCCTAAGTTTAATCCTGAAACAGGCATGCTAGCAGAAGAACATATCAACAACTTTATCCTGTCCATAAACCTCAATGGAGTTATTAATGAAGATGTTGTTGTCCAACTTTTTCCTTATACCCTACAAGGAGCAGCTGGATCATGGTATTTCTCATTACCATCTGGATCTATCACTACTTGAGATATCTTTCAAGATCAATTTTTAACTAAATTTGGTGCGACAGGTCTACAGCAACATTGATCAATGATTTATCTAATCTCAGAGCTGATTCAAAAGAACTTGTCAAGGATTTCAATTCACGTTTCAATAAATTGTTAAACAAAATTCCTACTACTTCCAAGCCTAGCGAAGAAGTGCGAAGTGAATGGTACATTTCTGCTTTACCATCAAACATAGCAATCTTTGTTGATAGGGCTAACAAAACAACTTTAGCAGACAATATGAAAGAAGCAATAGTAGTATAGAAATGAATCATAGCTTTAGAAAATAAAAATGCAATAGAAGAACGAAAATCTAAGAAGGTCACTTTTAAAGAAGATCCCAAGAAAAAACAACCGAAAGATCCATTTGATTTAGAAGGATTGCAGAAAGTTTTGAAAACCATGTCTAACAAAATGGTTGAAATTAAGAAACAAGTGGCAGAAACATCTTCTAAAAAGTATTTCAAGCCTTTTAGAAGAAACCCTTCAAATGATCCAAAGCCACCAAATGCTATTACAAATGCTGAATCAGAAGAAGAAGAAGAAGAAACTGCTACTGAAGAAACAACTGATGAAGAAGAAGTTGTAGAAGTCCAAGGTATGTGGGATTTCATCCTCCCAGATGAGGAAGATCAAGAGGCATCCCCGGCTAGCACTCGAAGTAGAAATCAGCTTGATCCTCCTCAAACTACTCCTAAGTCAAAGAGCGCAAGCCCATTGACTAAGGAAAAAGTTGTACCCAAGAAAACGACATCTAAAGCAATTCAAACTAGCCCAGTCCAATCAGATTCATCAATTCCATTAAGAACACTGATTGTTCTGGATGAAATGGAATATAACATTATAGAAGATATGAAGAAGACTAGGGCTAACATCACTTTGTATGAATTGAGCAAGTTAAAGCACCAGCAAAAGGTACTTTTGAAAGAATTACATGTTATACTAGAAAAACCTTTGCCCGATCCTGTAATTTCTCAAGCTTCCAATGAGATGGGAAGACCTCCAACTAATTCGATTAGTAAAGTTGATCTTGAAAATATCGCTTTAATTGGAGGAAGATCGAGATCTCATACTCCTCCATTTCTTCTTACTTATGAAGTTTTTAATACAAATTTGCATAACTGTTTAGTGGATTCTGGAGCTTCATCTAATATTTTACCAAAATCATTGTGTGCAAAATTAAACATTCAACCACAAAAATCTGTTGTACGCATAGTGCAATTAGATCGATCGCAGGTTGAAGTGTTTGGTGAATTAAACCATGTTACCATACGGCTGTCATCAAATCCAAAGGTATGTCAAGTCATTGATATTTTAGTTGCAGATATTCCAGAATTTTATGGCTTAATTCTTAGCAGAGATTGGTCAGAAAAACTTCATGGATACTTTGCAACCGATTGGTCGCACATGTGGCTTCCTTACAATGGTAAACCAAATCAGATAAAGGTTGAATGAGAAAAGCATCAGAAATACATAGTAACAGAATTGGAAGGAGAGAATGAACCAGTTGCATACAGCAGTAATATTATTGGCAATTACTCAGTTGATTCTTTCTTAGGAAATTTTAATGCTCATACTTCACCTTATTTAGAACATTATGTTTTATCTCAAATAGAAAAATTTTCTCAGACAGATAGTTCTAAATGTATTAATGTTGTAGATACTCCTGTAAATAAATATTTATTTTGGAAATTATTTTTTGATGGTTCTAAGTCTAATGAAGGAGCAGGAGCAGGATGCGTGTTGGTTAGTCCAGAGGGAAACAAAATTATGCTAACTTGTAGACTTGAGTTTGAATGCACTAATAACACCGCAGAATAAGAGGCTTTAATCCAAGGATTATATAAAGCAATCGGATTAGATATCAAATATCTACAAGTTTTCGGAGATTCAGAAATTGTAATCAAACAGGTACGCAATACTATACACTGTTTATCAGGTCATTTAAAGCATTATCAATCTTTAGTTCAAGATCTGACTGAACATTTTATAGCATTTAATATTTCACCAATTCCTAGAATCCATAATGCTAGTGCAAACCTCTTAGCCAATGTAGCCTCTGAGCTTATTCCTGCAGAAGACTTTAGTCCTGATCAATTTTCAATTGAATTAATCTTTAGACCTTTGATTCTTGATAATGTTACCAATTGGAGAATTTTCAACGATGATCCTGATATTGTAAGCTTCCTCACATCTGAAGGATCTTATACCAATCAGATAATTGATGAAGACCAACATGACAAACAATTACAACATGATAGCACTAATAATGTTATTCCAAAGTCAATAGTCAAGTTAGAAGACCTTTATGATTTAAAAGACCAATTTAAAAGATCTACCAATTCAAAATTACAAAGTTCAACTTTGAATTATGAATTAGTGAATCTAGGAGCTGATACCAAACCATATAATATCAACCTAGGACTTGTTCTAGCTCCTGAAGAGAAATTAGCATATGTTCGTCTTTTGAGACAATATAAAAGTGTCTTTGCTTGGAACTACGATGAACTCAAAACTTATGACACTTATATTATCCAACATACCATTCCAATGATAAATGATGAAAAATCTGTATAACAAAAGCTAAGAAAAATCCATTCCAATCTAGAAAATCAGATCAAATCTGAACTCAATAAGTTATTGAAAGCCAAAATTATTTTTCCTGTTCGAAATTCTAAATGGGATTCCAATATGGTTCCTGTTAGAAAGAAGAACGGAGATATTAGAATTTGCATTGACTTTCGAAATCTTAATAAAGCTTGCCAAAAAGATAATTTTCCGTTGCCTCCAATGGAGAAAATATTACAGGCAGTTGCAGGATCAGAATTAATGTCTTTCTTAGATGGTTTCTCTGGCTACAATCAAGTGTTAGTCCATCCTTATGATCAATTGAAAACTACATTTAGAACCAAATGGGGCACTTATGCATATCAAAAGATGCCTTTTGGTCTGATCAATGCTGGTGCCACATTTCAAAGAGCCATGGACATCGCTTTCAAGGGATTAGTTAACAAATCTGTGGTAATCTATTTGGATGATATAACTGTATATTCCAAAAAATGAAACAATCATCTTAAAGATTTGAAGCAAATATTCCAACGTTGTCAAAGGTATGGAATTTCACTTAATCCGAAAAAATCCTTTTTTGCATTAAGTGAAGGAAAACTTCTTGGATTCATAGTGTCAAAATCTGGAATTCATATTGATCCTGATAGAATCAAGGAGATTTCTGAAATATCTTTACCTCACAATAAGAAAGCTATGAAATCTTTCCTTGGCCAAATTAATTTTGTAAAGAGATTTGTACCATATTTTTCAAGAATAGTATCTCCTTTACAAGCGATGATAAAAAAGAATTCAAACTTCAAATGGAGCCAAAATGAATATGATGCATTCAATCTGATCAAACAAGCAATCATTAATGCTCCATCTTTAGCAACTCCAAATTTTTCAAATCCTTTTATTTTGTATACATTTGCCTCTGATAAATATTACGCTGCAATACTTACTCAAGCAAATCAAGACAAAGCAGAAGCCCCAATTGCTTTCTTCAGTTCAAATTTACAGGGAGCTGAGTTGAATTACTCAGATGTGGAGAAACAAGCTTATGTTGTTTTCAAAGCAATCAAGTATTTCAGACCTTTTTTACTTAAAACCCATACAAAAATCATAGTACCGTTTCCAGCGGTAAGAAATCTTTTAGTCCAAAAAGATGTGGGTGAGAAAAGAGCTAATTGGATTACTGCCTTACAAGAATATGATGTTGAGATCAAACCAACAAATATTGTAAGAGGTCAAGGCTTTTGCAAAATACTAGCTGGAGCATCACAAATTTCTGAAAAATCATCTGAAGAGATACAAACGTATGAGGTAAGCCTAAACGATGTTGAATCATTATATGCTGATATCATTTTTTATCTAAAGAATGGATATGCTCCTCCAAATCTCGATCACACCAAGAAAAGAGCTCTAAGGTTGAAGGCTAAACAATATCAGCTTGTAAACGACGTTCTTTTTAGAATGAATAACGATTATGTTCTTCTTAGATGTCTAGAGAAATCTGAAGCTGAAAAAGTCTTGCAGGAACTTCACGGTGGGCCAACAGGTGTACATTATGCTGGAGATGCTACTGCACACAAAATTCTTCGTGCAGGCTATTACTGGCCTACTTTATTAAAAGATTCACATAGCTATGTAAGAAAATGTCAAATTTGTCAAACTGCAACTGGAAGACAAAAGAAACCATCACTGCCATTACAACCAGTGAACATTGAACAACCTTTTGATCAATGGGGATTGGACATAATAGGTGAGATCTTTCCTCACTCTTCTAAGCAACATAGGTATATCATTACAGCAACTGATTATTTTATGAAATGGGTAGAAGCAGTCCCTCTCAAGATTGCTAATGCTGAACATATCATCAAATTCATAGATCAGTTCATAATTACCAGGTTTGGTTTACCTTCTGCTTTAATGTTTGATAATGCATCGTATTTTTCTGGTAATGCTATGACTGAATTTGCACTCAAGAGAGGTTTTAAACTTAAATACTCTGCCAATTATTATCCATAGGGAAATGGATTAGTTGAATCCACAAATAAAAACTTAATTAGAATCATTAAGCGAACCATTGATCAAAATCATAAAAATTGGCATAAGTCTTTAACATATGCTTTATGGGCAGATCGAATAACACAGAAGGCTTCTATTGGTACTTCTCCCTTTAATTTAGTTTATGGGAAATAAGTAGTTCTTCCAACTCATTTAGAAATTCCTTCTTTAGCCTTAGTTCAATATATTGATGAAGCACCAACTTCTTCCATACAACTAAGACAAATGGAAATAATTAAGTTAGAAGAACAACGAGAAAAAGCCAAAATAACTCGTGCTCATCATCAAGCATTAGTAAAAGCTTCCTTTGATTCAAACATGATAACCAGAAAAGACTTTCAGGTTGGAGATCTTGTTTTAAAATGGGACAAGGCTCATGAGGAAAAAGGAAAACATACGATATTTCAACGGATGTGGCTTGGCCCTTTCCAAATTGCAGAAATCATAGGTCCATCTACTTTTATGTTACATGATTTAACAGGTAAAAGAGAGTCTTTGCCTGTTAATGGACAAATTCTCAAAAAATATTTTCCATAGGAGATCATTCTTCTATTTTGTATATTAGTTTCCTTTATTGTCATAAATAAAACGAGTTGTTAATGGTTACATTTGGAATTCACAAAAAAGATACAAATTCTTTTTTTTAGATGTTGTTTCTTCACTTTTACAAATAGAATTCTTTTTAGAATATTGATCATTGTTATTCAAAGATACAGTTAAAAAAACTTTAGCCTAGAAATGATACTAATTTCAACTTTGAAAACTTTGATAAAAGGCAACTTTTAGTGAAAGATTGTTTCATATCAGTCCAATGAAAGTTATCAATAACAAAACAAAGTTTCTCTGTAGAAAAATTCTTTCCAAAAACTCTACCATTGTCGTCCAGAGCTATCTTAAGGAAACAATGATTTCCTCCCCACTTAGGAAATTACAACGTTCATGGAATTATCCAATAATACACTTAACTTAAAGAATAAGAGGTCTCATCATGAGCCGACTTATCATGATCATAGATATTATAGCTTTCTGACTTTGCCAATACTACATACCACAACAAGGCAATGACTCAAGATTGTTATAAATCAAAAGACAAGGGGTCTCATCACGAGCCAGCTTGTTCAGCAAAGTTATAAATCAAGTGAATGGCACTGTCATAAATTGGCTACCAAACCAAGAAATTGTTCTTTAAGAAGAAAAATAAAAATAAAAGCAATAAGTGTGAATATGGATTTCTCTTTGAAAATTGTATATTTCTCTAAGTAGGATACAGGATCATTGCTGGGTAACAGGTAACTTTGTCGAGGCTATAAACGCTTGCTGGCAGCAGTGGCTCTACCTACGACAAATGAGCATATTTTAAGTTGATTTACAGAGAAGCCTTTGTTTTTATCTTTATGAACTAAGTAATCACTGATGTAAATACAAGGACTAGCTTGAAGAAGTGAATAATCAAAGTTGAATATAGAAGAAATGAAATATCATTTATAGATTAAAGCATAATGTACTTTGTCTTTTCATAATAAAGTTTGATTTTTTGGAAAATTTTCTATTTTGAAAAGTTTATAAAATTCAAAAGAAAAGCAGAGATAACTGGTTCTTCCAAGTGAATAGCCAATTGTTGTGGCCAGCAACAACCCCCCTTTTTTAAGTATTAGTAATAATACTAAATATGAGGGGACCCTTAGTCAAAAAATTCAAAAAATTACTTAGTGCTTGTTTCCTTTCTCAAATAAAACTTACTATCATAACTTATGGAAATTCCTTAGAAAATCATTGAATACACTTAAGTTTATGATAAATTTGAGTAAAATCTTTTCTTTGAAGAAAATATTGCATCCATCGCAATAAGTAGACATCCTTTGTAAGGCAGAATCTTTTAAATTGTGATTTCGCGATATTGCGATAGTGTGATCCCAAAAAAACTATGCATTAAAATATTGATCGCAAACCGCATATCGCAGAAAAGATGTTTAACAAATACTTTTCATATATTATATTTTGCGATATTGCGATTTCGCGATTCTATGAGACTGCGATTCGTGAATATTGCGATAATTACGATCTTGCGATGATTTCGATTTGAGAAAACTGCGATCTGCAATATTGCGATATTGCACAGCAAATCGCAGATCGCAATGTCGCAGATTCTTAAAAGCTCATTGTCCAAAGAAAATATTTTCATAAATCAATATCTGTTATGCACTTTAATGATTGAATTAATGAATGGATTGTCAGTTATCGATAAAAAGGATTTTGTTTTGATTGAAGGTTGTTTCATGTTAAAATAATATATTTCATCTGCCTTCAGCATTTAAAACTATCCCGTCACCTTTCTCATGTCATTACTCTCACTTAATTTGTAAAACCGCAGCCGCGAAGGAGAAGAAGACTATACAAAGCATTCACATAGTATTATGGAAAAGAAAGAGAAAACTCCAAGTTCTGAAAACAAAGAGATGGCTTCCCTGTATGCAGATACTGCTTGCAACAAGGATGCCGGTATCACCACCTGGGAGGGAATGCATAATCTGCTCGAAGAATAGAATCCCAGGGTAATAGAAGTCGCAGCTACTGCAGGTTCAAGTAATTCATCTGAAGCATATCTTACAGAATTGGCTTGTTCATTTTTGCACAGGATAGCAGCAAGACTGAGAATTCTTCCGTATACAGATATGGTAAAATGGGTGCTAGATAGCACCGATATTTCAGACAGGCAATTTAGAACTCCAGATCAAGAGCTGATCAGGTCATTCACTACAAAAGATTTGAGGCTTATGCACTTAGAAGAAGGATTCAAGAAAATCACATGGAACCATAAGGTCTTATGGAATGGACCTAGGAGAGTGGGTAAAAAATGCAGGACAACATGATGAGAGATATCAACAAATCAAGAAAATGCTACAACAAGGTAGAAAGGATGGTGAGGATGAGGAATATCACCTCGCAAATGATGGTATAATTAGATTCAATAATAGAATATATGTGCCAAACAATGCTAATTTAAATAGACTCATAATGAAATAGTTTCATGCTAAGCCATATTCGAGCCACCCGAGGTACCAAAAGACTCTCACAACCTTCAAACAGTTCTATTATTGGCCTAACTTGAAAAATGAAGTGGTTGATATTTTTATTAATTTCATAGAGTGGCAGCAAGAGGAGGCCGATTGTAAGCATCAAAAAGTCTTATTACAACCCATTCCCATTCTAGAATAGAAGTGGGAAGTGATCTCCATGGATTTTATTATCGTATTTCCAGGAACAACTAGGAAACATGATGTTATTATGGTGGTCATTAACAAGTTGAGAAAAGTGGCACATTTTGTAGTAGTCAAGTCCACCAATTCAACTAGTGAGGTGGCTCAGAACTTTATAAGGGAGGTTATTAGGTTGCATGGAGTTCCCAAGGAAATTATTTCAAATAGAGATTCCAAATATAATTCAAGGTTATGGAATGAACTATTTGCAAGCTTGCAGGGAAATTAGCCTTCAATACATCTTATCATCCACAAACAGATGGGAAAACATAGAGGACAAATATAATCCTAAAATACATGTTGAGGATGTATGTGATTCACTAGCTTAATAATTGGGAAGTGTATCTTGCACTTGTATAGTTTGCATACAAAAATGGGTACCAGGAATCCATAAAAATGAGCCCATTCGAGGCACTTTATGGAAGGAGTTTCAATACTCCTATTAGCTGGAATGATCCAGTTAATATGGTACTTATTAGACCTTATATGCTAAAGGAAATGGAGTAGTGGATGAAAACTATCAGGTAGAATTTAAAGGTAGCACAGGATAGGTAGAAAATTTATGTAGATAATCATAGGGTACATAGGAGTTCCAAGTTGGGGAACATGTTTACTTTAGAGTTAAACCGAAGAAAATTTCCTTGAAGATTTTGTCATGTGCTAAGTTTTCACCACGATTTTGTGGGAATTTTGAAATACTTGAAAGAGTATGGCCAACAACTTATAAGTTGGCCTTACCTCCATTAGTAAAGTGCATGATGTTTTCCATGTTTATTTTCTTAAAATATATGCACAATATTTTAATCATGTTATCGATTGGTTTGTTCTACAGGTGGAACCAGAAGGAGAGTTCTAGCTAGAGCCACTATACATTCTGGACCAGAGGAGCGTCATGCTCTAGAACGGAGCAATAGATCAAGTCAAGTGAAGTGGAGGAACTTTGGGACCAAGGAAGCCACTTTGGAAATGGTTGATACAATGCAGACATCATATATAACCTTTTTATTTGTTGGTTGAATCATATATATATATATATATATATATATATATATATATATATATATATATATATATATATATATATTTGATTGCAAATATTGTATATAGCTTTGTATGTAAAGTTCCATGAAGAAGTATGCTTGTTTTTCAGCATGTTTTTGGTTTTATTTACAGATGCAAAACACCGAGGATGATGTTGCCCTAAGGGGGAGGGGTTTGTGATGACCCTTAGTTAATTTCCATTTTTGAATACAATATAAAGTGATGCAGGGGCATTAGGCTCAAAATTTACTTTGTACATAAGTAGACATAGGGGGTCCCATGTTCTTAAAAACTTCTTGTAAATATTGATGTTTTGAATAAATTTGGTAGGGAATTGTAATTGTTCTCAAGACATTTGAGAACATGAGAAATTGGTTAAGATAGGAATACGAAGAGAAAGCAAGGGTATGAGTCAGTTTAGGATCGGTTCAGTTATTGAGTCTAATTTTAGGAACTAGGAATGCTAAGATTTGTTGAACTGTTTGGAGATCTTAATCGATTCAGGTCATCCTTGTGGTATAAATGTAATCCTGAAGAGTTTAGATAGGGGAGGTAGAGAACTTCTTCAGCAACAGAGTAGGAGGGTATTAGCCTTCGCATTGAATATCTGGCCAACCATGAATTTGTAAGTGATTGCTTTAGAGATTGATCACCTGTATATATATATATATATATCTATTTATGGAGATTGTTCATAAGTTCTGTATGCATAGCATGTGTTCTCGGTAGAATCTATTTGAAGAATGTTTGAGGCTCTAGAATAACTATGAATTCTGAGTATCGAAATGATTGAATTTTCCCGCTTTGACTGTTTGAACCCTTCGTGAGAGTATGGGTAGAGGTCCTGGTTTTGTGAATAGGAACCTATGTGCAAAGCACTACCAGTAAATTGAAATTGGGGTTTTGATCGTCTTCTGTGAGTTATTGGAGGAACTGACTTGTAAGGGGAGGTGAATCGATCACTGTAAGGATCAATTCTGAGATAGAAGAATTATGTATGGATGAGACCATGTGACAGAGTATATATAAGAAACGCATAATAAACTTCTGTATGAGAATAGCAGTCTCGGTTATTGAATTGATTGTAGCGTGAAAGAACTCTGTAGCGAGAGTCATAGGAAGAGGGACTCGCTTACGGGTTATTAAAAATACTCATAACAGGTTATTCCTCTATTTCTAAAAACTTGCTTTCGTATGTGAGTCATCCTGTGAGGATTTAACCTCTGCGTGGAAGAAGACTCACGAGGAGGAGTGATTTTGTAGTCGTGTGGGGAAACCTGCTGATGGAGCGGAGTTAAGATGACCCCAGTACATTGAAGTGTTGAACCGGAACCTGGAAGGAAGAAGGTGGAACCTTGCAGGAGTGAACAGTAAAGGCAAGTTTCCGATTTTGATCGCACCACCTTCGTCTGGCAAGCGGTATTTAAGAATTTGGAGCGATTCCATTGACTGCCTGACACGTGGCCTCAAGCGGTCTAGAGAAACCACTCTCATCGCACATTAACGATCGTGCATTTAGCCTGCGCGATATCCGTTCGATCAGATGTTGAAGCGCAATGGAACACGAGCCCTCCGATCGGGTCAACAGTTAATCGAGGTATGTGTCGTATGTTGGTGCGGGCCCAGACTCTAATACATGGTGATGATTGATATTAACCAAGGTCCGAATGGTATATTGTATACGGTCGGAATTATATGCGTGGAAGTTGGGATGGTCGATTAATATGGTTTTAATAACCCCGAGATAGCACTTTCACATATTTTTAGACATGCTAAGTTTGGGTATGAAGATCAATGGGTCTCTCATATGGTAAGAGAAGATGACCTCAGCTTCTGAATTTTCATGAAGTGGGGTTGGTTAAGATTTAAACCATAGGTCTAAGAAGAAAAGATAGCTTCCGCATGGACTTATAATTACCCAGATTTTGAGTTATATTTGGGCATCAATCTTAAATGAATATTTATATGCATTAGAGAGTAGAATTTGTGGGTTAATAGTAAAAGCTCGGGCATCAAGTGGGTTTGATGGTTATCAAGTGGTATCAGAGCTTCAGGAATAACTCTTTTTAAAAAAGTCCGAGTTTGGTGAATGCAAGGAAACCAGACTTTTGAAAGCCGACAAAGACTGCAAGCATACAGAGGCACAATGCAGGTGTACTGAGATAGTGAAGAAAAGTTGAAGTTAAATCTGTTTAAGGGTGATTGCAGAATTACAGAGTCCAATTGGAGGACAAGTGTTTTGAAGACTGCAGATTTGAAGAAGGAAGATAAGGAAGCAAGGATACACAGAACCACAGTGAACAGGATTTGCAGAGTGAGTGGAGGACAGGATCATGATCTTGCAAGTAATTAATTTAAATCTTATGTGTATTTTATGTTTGCAGAATTTTGGTTTTTGAAAGTGCAGACAGAGCTTGATAGTGAAGGCAGTGAGCCTGGTATTCAGCTAGAGGTTGGATAAAGAGGACAATTGCAGTGTTCACAAGAGAAAATGAGCAGTGTTTAACTCTGGTTGAAGGATTGTTTGCAGAAGTCTGAGTGCAGACAATTGAAGACATCTCAGCAGAATTAGATTGCAGCTTTGAGAGCAGTGGTAGAAGAGTCCAACAAGGGACTCTGAGTGAAGAAGAAAAGTGTGGAAGAACCTGGAAGATTCCCAACAGAGGTTGGATGAAAGAAGAAAAGAGGTGTTCTTGAGAGAAGTTGCAGAGTGAAGCCTAGTGAGCAAAAGAGAGTGCTTAGAAGGTTCCAGAGAGAGTGAACCAGTACTTGCCAAAAGCTGGATCCAGAGGAAGGGATTGGTGAGGTAAGTTGCAGCAGAGGCTTAGGGCAGCTGTAAGTGAAGAACTCCTAGAGAATAAAATGGCTACTAAGAGCCATGGCAGAGACTGCAGAGATTGCAGAGGTTCTGAGAGAGGCCACAGTAGAAGAGAGACGGAAGATGCCAAAGCAGTTGGCATGAGGAAGAGACTCACAGATGAAGAGTATTGGAAGGAATTTGTTGAGATCAGGGAAGATTTCAACAGATTGAAATTGAGAATAGAAGAAAGCCAGAGAGTCGTTTGGCTCATGAAAAGGAGAGTAAATTGGAAACCATTACAGCTGATGTTGAGGAAAAAGAAGATTGCCCTATTGAGAGAAGAGCTCAGAGCAGCTGAGTTCAAAGAATAAATTTCTGCCTGTGAAGCATAACAGAGCACAGATGAAGAGTGGAGATCTGCAAGAGACCTTGTAGGACATGATGAATACTTGAGGCAACAAGAAGCTTGTCTTGCTGAAGAGGAAGTCATTGAGGAATTCCTGAGTTATTGGGCAAGTCCAGATGATGTAAGGGCTTGTGTTTTTTAGTCTGAAAAATGTGAAGTGATGACAGACTCCACAGAGGAAGAAGAACCCAGATTTCTTGAGGCAAGGATGGGAATTGAGATTCCATGTGCAGACCTGTTCAAGAAGAAGTGCTTAGGGAAGCAGCCAAGACTAAGAGGTCTTGTGATTTGAAGACTAAAAAGCTGTGTATGTTTGCAGGTACACCGCTAGAAGATGGACAAGCTTCATAGTTTGTTGATGAGGAGGAGACATTGAATCTGAAATCTATTTAGATCAATGCTGAGATAGTGAAATCTCAGGAAGAGATGAAGAAAGAAGAGACAAATGAAGCTATTCAGTAGAATTCCGAAGCAGAGAGAGAAGGACCAGCAGAGGATTGGTCAAGAACTAGCAGAGGCATAAAGGGTTGTGTAAGGTTCCCGAAATCTACTCCTATTAAAGCTGTCGATTTGTATAGGAGGTTGGACTTCCAGAGAAGAGAATTGGAGAGGCAGAGGACCTGTGCCCAAGGTGATTTGTTGAAGGAGCAAGACAGGAAGGCCTTCATGAATAGAGTTCATGGAGCAGATGATGGAAGAAAAGTGAGACTAGCTGACAGTATCATGAAGGGTGCAGATCAACATGCTGGGGTGCTGACAGAAAGGCCGGAAGGACATTCTGAACAACATATTGATGTGTTGTCAGAGAAGAAGAAGGCATTGAAGCATTGGAACTTTACTGCTGATGATTCATGTGTTAATCATGTAGAGAAAGAGGAAGAACAGCAGTTGGAAGTTGTCAGAGAGATGAATAAGAAGGAAACTATGTTGGCTGAGAACATAGTGAAGGACCATCACTTTGACATGATGATTGGAGTAGTGGAGATGGCTCTGGCAGCTGAAGAAAAAGATGATGAAGAATTTTTGAGCCTTGAACCAGACTTAGGATTGCCGGGAGAAGAATTGGTGACTAGGTCATCAATTGAGACCATTGGGTCTCATGGTTTTAACACTGACAATTTGTTTATGTGTACAGGTGATGCAGAAGACAATTCATCCTTTGAAGTTGTCTTGGGAGCGAAAAAACTGTTGCTGAAGGAGGATGAGACAACCATGTCTCATATGCAGGGATTTGTCACTATCATTGACAAGGAAGAATTAGCTAGACTTATGGGCCAAGAGCAGACTGGAGGGAAGATTTTAAAAGCTGCTGAAGTAAGGAAGAATCAACATTCCATGTTGACAGAAGATGAAGATATAGTGGCTAGAGAACTTGATTTGATTGTTGAAGTCAACCAAGGAGATGAGAGGCAATTGCTGAAGATTTCCCACAAAGAAGAAGAAAATGCCGAGTTTAAATTACAACATATTGAAGATGTGCAACAAACACAGAAGAGAAAGCTGAGTTGTTTGATGGGAGCATTTGAAGAAGAGAAAGGGATTGCAGACCCTGGAGCAAGGATGCCTGAAGTTGTGAAGAAGAGAGGATCAGATACTAGCTTACAGAATCATATTCTGTTTACTAGTATACTGGATAAGTATGTCACTGATGGTAGGAAATTAAATGGTGAATTGTTTTATGAGAATGAATTCGCAGATGGTGAACAAAAGAAGAGTGTTGTAGAGGGAGATATCCTAAAGGATATTCAGGATGTTTGGGCGAAGGCAACATTGGCATCAGCTACACCCATGGAGGAAGCAGAGGCAACATGGGGGGTGACATCGGCAGGAATTGAAGCCATGTTAGTAACAACAGTAACAGCAAGAGCAGCAATGTTGGCTACCACATAAAGTAGAAGCAACAGCAATAGGCAAGGGAATATCCAGCTAGAGGATAAGTTGGACATGGAGATTGAATACATCATAAGACTGATGGTAAGGGCATCTCCGAAGAAGCAGACAACAGCAAGGAAACCGAAGGATTTTTGTACAGGGAGGACAAAAGCAAATTGTGAAAGTATAGCTGGAGGTGACTTACAGAACAAAGTCTGGAAGCCTGGAGAAGAACAGTTGAAGGATGATGCAGCTAATGATGGGATCCTGGAGGCAGAGACGAAGAGCACATGATCAGGAGATCAAGAACAGTTTGAAGCTTGGGAGTCTGATGCAGGGGCATTAGGCTCAAAAGTTACTTTGTACATAAGTAGACATAGGGGGTCCCATGTTCTTAAAAACTTCTTGTAAATATTGATGTTTTGAATCAATTTGGTAGGGAATTGTAATTGTTCTCAAGACATTTGAGAACATGAGAAATTGGTTAAGATAGGAATACGAAGAGACAGCAAGGGTATGAGTCAGTTTAGGATCGGTTCAGTTATTGAGTCTAATTTTAGGAATTAGGAATGCTAAGAGTTGCTGAACTGTTTGGAAATCTTAATCGATTCAGGTCATCCTTGTGGTATAAATGTAATCCTGAAGAGTTTAGATAGGGGACGTAGAGAAATTCTTCAGCAACAGAGTAGGAGGGTATTGGCCTTCGCATTGAATATCTGGCCAACCATGAATTTGTAAGTGATTGCTTTAAAGATTGATCACCTGTATGAGATTGATCACCCGTATATATATATATATATATATATATATATATATATATATATATATATATATATATGGAGATTGTTCATAAGTTCTGTATGCATAGCATGTGTTCTCAGTAGAATCTATTTGAAGAATGTTTGAGGCTCTAGAATAACTATGAATTCTGAGTATCGAAATGATTGAATTTTCCCGCTTTGATTGTTTGAACCCTTTGTGAGAGTATGGGTAGAGGTCCTAGTTTTGTGAATAGGAACCTCTGTGCAAAGCACTGCCAGTAAATTGAAATCGGGGTTTTGATCGTCTTCTGTGAGTTATTGGAGGAACTGACTTGTAAGGGGAGGTGAATCGATCACTGTAAGGATCGATTCTAAGATAGAAGAATTATGTATGGATGAGACCATGTGACAGAGTATATATAAGAAACGCATAATAAAATTATGTATGATAATAGCTGTCTCGGTTATTGAATTAATTGTAGCATGAAAGAACTCTGTAGCGAGAGTCATAAGAAGAGGGACTCGCTTTCGTATGTGAGTCATCCTGTGAGGATTCAACCTCTGCGTGGAAGAAGAATCACGAGGAGGAGTGATTTTTTAGTCGTGTGGGGGAACCTGCTGATGGAGCGGAGTTAAGATGACACCAGTACATTGAAGTGTTGAACCAGAACCTGGAAGGAAGAAGGTGGAACCTTGCAGGAGGGAACAGTAAAGGCGGGTTTCCGGTTTTGATTGCACCGCCTTCATCGGGCAAGCGGTATTTAAGAATTTGGAGCGATTCCATTGACTGCTTGACACGTGGCCTCAAGCAGTCTGGAGAAACCGCTCTCATCGCGCATTAACGATCGTGCATTTAACCTACACGATATCCGTTCGATCAGATGTTGAAGCGCGAAGGAACACGAGCCCTCCGATCGGGTCGACGGTTAATCGAGGTATGTGTCGTATGTTGGTGCGGGCCCAGAATCTAATACATGGTGATGATTTATATTAACCAAGGTCCGAATGGTATATTTTATGCGGTCAGAATTATATGCGTGGAAGTTGGGATGGTCGATTAATATGGTTTTAATAACCCCGAGATAGCACTTTCACATATTTTTAGACATGCTAAGTTTGGGTATGAAGATCAATGGGTCTCTCATATGGTAAGAGAAGACGACCTCAACTTCTGAATTTTCATGAAGTGGGGTTGGTTAAGATTTAAACCACCGGTCTAAGAAGAAAAGATAGCTTCCGCATGGACTTATAATTACCCAGATTTTGAGTTATATTTTGGCATCAATTTGAAATTAATATTTATATGCATTAGAGAGTATAATTTGTGGGTTAATAGTAGGAGCTCGGGCATCAAGTGGGTTTGATGGTTATCATAAAGATATCATGTACATATTTGAAAAAATTTGGGTTGAGAAAGGGAAACAAATTCCATATAATTGGGAGGTTTCTTGCTTGGGATGGTGTTTCCTTATTATAGGAAAATATGAATTGTTTGGAAATCCATTGAAAGCTAGTTGTTGTTTGTTTTAATGGATTGTGTTTTGAATTTATGGAATTGCAATAGAAGTATGTATAACATGCTTTACTTGGGGGACTTGACCAACAAAAAGGGAAAAAAATTAATGGATCTTGGAGGTTGTGCAAGTATCTAGAAAAAATGAGGAAGTCAACCATGGGAGAGGGGACATTAGAAAGAGCCACTGTGGATGAGAGGAGGAGATACAAGGCAACACATTTGAACAAGTGCATGCACAGGGAAAGCAAATTGAAAATTGTAGGAAAATAAATAGAGAAGAGCATGCCTGTAATATTCCCAAAATTTAGACCTCATCTAAATGGAATATTATAGTTGATTTTATCTTTAGATAAATGAATAAATGGGTAGGGAGGCCCATTGACAGGAAGAATAACATTCCTTATGTGAAAAGAGGAAGAATAAGCAGCTAAAAGGAGCACATTTAGGTGTGAACAAGGAAGATATCATGTGATTCAGTCATCTTTGACCAAGTCAACACATATTGTCTAGATACATTGCATCTCCTTGATGAACATCGCAGATTTGGTGGAGGACAACTTGCATGAGCTTGGAGGCAAATGTGGATGAGACCCAATGAGAATAGGTTCACTTGCTATATATGAAGAGGAGGGAAGCCTTTTCCACTCATGTTATGTTATATTATTATTTGTTCTGTTTAGAATTTTGGCTTCCTCTTGCTGTTTAGCAGGGTTGTAGTGCTATTGAGCACCGGGTGTTCCCAAGCGGGAATCCCACCTCTTCCCTTGAGAGGTCTCTTGGGAGAGTATTGTACTAATTTGTTCCACATCCAGGCTTGAGGCCAAGCAGCAATCTTCAGTCACAGCGTTATTTCTGTAGCAGTGTAATTTTGTGTTGCAGGGTGTTGCAGTGGAAGATTGATCATTCCACTCCCAAGTCTGTTTCTCAATAGAGGGTGCCTTCCTTCTCCCGAGAGATTAGCAAAGGATATTTCTGAGCTTATTTCCTATCTTGGCAGTAGGCCAAAGCACCTCTACTCTTCTACAGCGCAATCCCTTGCAGGAACTGCTTCCTTTTCCAGAGAGTTGTTGCAGTAGGGTTTTAACCCTTATTTTGGAGCTAGTTTCCCAGGGAAAGGGCCAACCCTTCTCCCAGAAAGCTAGAGGAAGGGATCTTTATCCCTCTTTGTATTATTCAGACACATTCATGTCATGTTTTAGTGAGACTGCATTATTTCTGAGCTGAATAAATCAAATTTTCTCTTTTTGTACATGTGTCTCAGGAAACCCTTGCCGGGTTATCTCTATAATGCAATAAGGAGGCCAGATCTCTGTTTTCTTAGCATATTGTGCCATCAATCTCCAGATCTATGGTTTTTTTATTATAATGTTGCAAAATCCCTCATGGATTAATGTTGTACATGCTTCAGTATTTTCTGCATAATCAAATGTCATGGGATTTGGGTGTTTCTAAGACATTATAAGGCCGGGATACCTGTTTAACATATCAAAAGGGATTTCTTTCTGATCCCCTTTTGTATGTGAGGTCCTTAGTCTATATTCTAAGGGAGAAAACTGTTATTTCTCCTATTTATAATGCAGTTACCTGGGAATAGCATTTTGGGGGTCTATTTTTTTGCTTTTCCCCACTAGGAGACAATGTATCAAGGCATACTTTTGCTGATGTGTTCATAATCTGATGGAAGGGTGTTCAAGACACATTTCATGAGATAATTTTCTGCAGTACTTCATTTGTGCTCATGTTTTTCTGTAGCTCCAATTTAGGAATACTATAAGATATTCCTAACATTGTAGATTTTCCCTATTTTGGGATATTACAGTGGTATCAAATCTTTTTCTTGGCACAGCCTGTGGATTTTCAGCCATTGTGCCATCTACAGAAGGGGAGATGTACAGAAAATATGAGAATCCATTATGTGGAGGAAGAAAGGAAGATAGGCTTACAAAGCTACTTCCAAGATCTATACAGAGCTTTCAAGAAGATCTGAAGAAAATAAGGATGGAGATGGAATCTCCAGAAGAGCTTGGATCTAGAGCTAGATCTAGATTTGCACATGGTGTGTGTGGGCATGCAGCTACACCCCATGATGCATAGCGCAGTCAAATGCCCAGATCTATTATGAGATGGATGGAAGGAGGGAAAATGCCTAAGAGGAAAACTCTTAGTGATTTGTTGTAGGAGTATGAATCTCAAACTGAGAGGTTTAGAGATCATACCACTTTCCAAGAGTTTTGAAAGATCCAGATGAAGAGAAACAAGCAGAAAAATATGGACAAATTATTTCTGTCTACCTTTAATGTTTCACCTACATGTTCAGCCAGGGCTTGGGTGGAAGAGCTAGACACCTTTTTGCAGCAGCGTCAAATTTCTGAAAGTGAAGCCATCAAAGTAGCAGCGCTGCATTTTGGAGGTAAGGCTTATGCATGGTGGATTTTTGAATCTTGTTCTTTAAAAAATGCAAATACTTCCTCTTATGCAAGATTCATTAAAACATTTGTGGGAAGGTTTGATGGAAACACATTGGAGAAAGAGAAACTTGAGAAAACAAAACCCTTGCATGTAATGGAGGAAACTATAGACCTCACTCCACTTCAGAAAACCATGGGAGAAGCTGACATCTTGCATCATACATGGTTAGAGGCAAGACCTCTATCTCATATTCCTAAACAAGAGGGCATGGGGATCTCTTTTTCACAAGAGGATCCAATTATTGGAGGGTTTCCCATACACATTGATGAAGATGAAAGCAACAGCACTGTCACATCTAGAGCACATCCAGTACCTCATGTAGAGGAAGAAGGAGAACATTCTCTAGCAGGAGGGATTCTTGTATCCTTGCAAGAAGTTCCCCGAGATCTCATACATGGAAGTCAGAGCACAATCAGTGAGCAGCATGACTGTGAAGGCAAGGGCAAGGTTGCCCAACCATATGTACAATCCACTCTTGACATTGATGTCTCACTACATGGAGGCATTCCACCTCGGAGGCCACCAGATCTAGCATTGATGAAAGCCATATTGTCTTTGGATTCACCGCTCTTGGATTTTGGAGAGGTGAATAGTTTGGAGGAGAAATTTGGCATGGGGGATGTCAAAGTAGCAAGCAGCAGCATGAGGAGTGTTTCACATGCCATATCACCAGCATCGTCTCTTAAGAGGATTGGTCCATATTGGAGGTCTCAAATCTTGGTAGAGTACTCTAAGGATCTTGGTGCATTCATGATTCTTGATGACCCTGATGGATATTACAGATATATGGTGGATTATATGGTCATATATTCTTATGGCAGAGTCTTCTTGACTAGATCTTCTAAGCTCAAGGAGAAGCTGCTACATGCAGCACATGAGGACTTCTTTTCCATGCATTTTGATGCATATATTTCCTTGGCAGAGGATTTCATTTGGGAGAGCATCCAGCATGACATATTTCAGCATATGGAGAGATGCATAGCCCGGATGGTGATAGAGAGGATGTCACAACCACTTCCCTACTCTTTGGAGGTGAGGGAGAGTTTCCAGTTGAGCCATTTCAGCTCAAGATCTTAAGTACATGATGGAGAATGTACAATTTCACTTTATGTTTTGTACTTATTTTCTTTATATGAGCATCATATTGTACCAAGGAGGATTATCCCTTCTTGCATATTGTATAATGATGTACTTGAAGCCATTTGTAGCATTGAGATTGGCTATCTCATTGGTGGTTTGTGGGGGAAGCCACATGATTTTTGGTGTGCACCATTGACACCACTTTGTACTTTCATGTTTATATCTTGTAAAAATATTGTGGCAGCAAACAAGTGGCTAGAAAATCACTTGTTATTGTTTGATTTGATGCAGGCAAAGGATGCACTGTGCTGGTTCCATGTGTGGAACTATGATCCACTTTCTGGTTGTCATATGGCAGCTTGTTCTCATTTGTTTTTGCTTCCATGTATTGCTAATATTTCTATGTTCATGGGAGGCTTTGTTTGGAGAGTGGGATATGAGATGGAGATGCCCATTGGGAGTATGATTCTCCCTACTATTCATGTTGTATGTTTCAGGAGGAGCAATGGGAAAACCATGATTGCCACATCACAACTCTTTTCTTCATATGGAGTAAGCCATTTGAAGAACTTGAGTGCTTGGAGGAGGCACTTCATGGCTGAATTATTTGATGGGGTAGCTTGGGCCACACTTGGAGGCCATATTGTTTCAGCCCAAAGATATAAACAACCCCACACTTATCATAAATGGAGAGAGAAACAAATGAAGGGAGGAAAACTAATCTCTCCATACAACCCCACTACATTGCACAAACAAGGGGTTGATGATTGTTTCATTTGGATGATAGCATGGGTGATGGAATCACCAATTGGGAATAATATTCTCCATGTTGGTCATCACTCCTACCTTGAGGAGGCCATTGAATAACAAGGATATTTCCACTTGCACCCTCCACTTTCTCATGTTCTTACACACTTGGAAGGATTTATTGCTGAGCTATGGTGGGATCTATTGATGAGGAGGCCACAAGAAGAGGGAGGGAGAGATTTTTCTCTAAATTTGCAGTTGCTTGAGGACAAGCAAAATTTTGAAGGGGGGGGACTGTAATATTCCCAAAATTTAGACCTCATCTAAATATAATATTATAGTTGATTTTATCTTTAGATAAATGAATAAATGGGTAGGGAGGCCTATTGACAGGAAGAATAACATTCCTCATGTGAAAAGAGGAATAATAAGCAGCTAAAAGGAGAACATTTAGGTGTGAAAAAGGAAGATATCATGTGATTCGGTCATCTTTGACCAAGTCAACACATACTGTCTAGATACGTTGCATCTCCTTGATGAACAACGCAGATTTGGTGGAGGACAACTTGCATGATCTTGGAGAAAAATGTGGATGGAACCCAATGAGAAAAGGTTCACTTTCTATATATGAAGAGGAGGGAAGCCTTTTCCATTCATGTTATGTTATATTATTATTTGTTCTGTTTAGACTTTTGGCTTCCTCTTGCTGTTTAACAGGGTTGCAGTGTTGTTGAGCACCGGGTGTTCCCGAGCGGGAACCCCACATCTTCCCTTGAGAGGTCTCTTGGGAGAGTATTGTACTGATTTGTTCCACATCCAGGCTTGAGGCCAAGCAGCAATATTCAGTCACAACGTTATTTCTGTAACAGTGTAATGTTGTGTTGCAGTGGAAGATTGATCATTCCACTCTTGAGTCTGTTTCTCAGTAGAGGGTGCCTTCCTTCTCTTGAGAGATCAGCAAAGGAGATTTCTGAGCTTATTTCCTATCTTAGCAGTAGGCCAAAACACCTCTGCTCTTCTACAGCGCAGTCCCTTGCAGGAACTGCATCCTTTTCCAGAGAGTTGTTGCAACGGGGTTTTAACCCTTGTTTTGGAGCTAGTTTCCCAGGGAAACAGCCAACCCTTCTCCCAGAAAGCTAGAGGAAGGGATCTTTATCCCTCTTTGTATTATTCAGCCACATTCATGTCATGTTGCAGTGAGGCTACATTATTTCTGAGCTGAATAAATCAGATCTTCTCTTTTTGTACATGTGTCTCAAGAAACCCTTGCCGGGTTATCTCTATAATGCAATAAGGAGGCCAGATCTCTGTTTTCTTAGCATATTGTGCCATCAATCTCCAGATCTATTTTTTTATATTGTAATGTTGCAGAAACCCTCGTGGATTAACATTGTACATGCTTCAGTATTTTCTGCATAATCAAATGTCATGGGATTTGGGTGTTTCTAATACATTATAAGGTCGGGAGATCTGTTTAACATATCAAAAGGGATTTCTTTCTGATCCCCTTTTGTATGTGAGGTCCTTAGTCTATATGCTAAGGGAGAAAAACGTTATTTCCCCTGGTTATAACGCAATTACCTGGGAATAACGTTTTGGGGGTCTATTTTTCTGCTTTTCCCCACTAGGAAACAATGTATCAAGGCATATTTTTGCTGATGTGTTCATAATCTGATGGAAGGGTGTTCAAGACACATTTCATGAGATAATTTGCTGCAGTACTTCATTTGTGCTCATGTTTTGTTGTAGCTCCAATTTAGGAATACTATAATATATTCCTAACATTGTAGGTTTTCCCTATTTTGGGATATTATAATGCCCCTGTGTTGGAAGTTGGAAAAAAATAAAAATGGGAACAACGTGTGTGCAGGAAGGAAGATAATATCTTTGTGCTACTCAAACAAAGGAGTCTATGAAGAGATTGGAAGTAGAGAAGAATATTGAAGCTTACATCCAAGAATAAGTACCTAGATTAACTTATTTTGGTTGGAAATATTGGCATGAGAAGTTCTCTCAGGTGAGTACAATGGCCTCTCGATTCCTTGTTAGTCAGAGGGTGGAGATGGATTTCCTAGAGTCCCTTGAATATTGGGGTGGAGGGTTGTTACTTGGATTCTTGAAAGGAGGTCTTCAAATTAATTCCTTGTTGTGCTTACCATTAAATGGGTTCTAGAGTCCATTTAATGGAGGGAACCACTATGTTATATGTTTTAAGGGTGGAGGTGAAGCCTCTGGATTCCATGGATTTTATTAGTTGTGGAACAACTAAAGGGTGGAGGTAGTCAACCTATCAATTCCATGTGGATTTTGTTAATTGAAATTTGGTTGGTGGGTGGAGGTAGGAGAACCTCTGAAGACCCTATTTCAATCAACATGCAGTGTTCAATCCCTTGAGAAAAACCACCTCAGTATCTGGAATCTAGCTTGGGGGTGATATATGTAAGTGAGAACTGGTTGCTTCGAGTGTCTATGGTTGGATGGAGAGCTCTTGTGCCAGACTTAGTTTCCCAACTCTAATATTAATCCAAGATAAGTATTTATAAATGTAACTTGTGTCTTTGAACAAATGTATACATATGTGCATGTTCAAATTGTTAAGTTAAGCTTGTTTTGATTGCTTAAATGATGCAATGTTTACTTATGAGTGAAAATAATGAGGTTTTGTCAACTGGTCCTTGTGACTGTGATTCTGAACTAACACTTTGTATGTAGGGATACTTGTACTCATATAGTGATGAATGCACTAAATTAATACTCCAAACATAAAAGGTCCCTAAAGAAAGACCTATATCAACCTTCCAGATTTTAATAAACTCGTTAGTATGACTAATAATCAAAGGCATGCGACCTCATTGTCTTGAATGGAATCCATAGGAAGTTATTATACTAATGATTGTGTACATGAGGGAATTAAGCTCATGATTTTAGAAGTTAGAACCTATATATATATATATATATATGAACAAACACAAGTAGTGCGGGATGCGAGAAATTGGGTTAATTGTGATAACCAGTCCTTCTGCAATTGTAATGCTCCATTTCTGATCATAACTATATGTGTGTGTGTGTGTGTGTGTGTGTGCATGTTTTACAATGTTGTGATAACACTCTGCATGTCCGACCATGGAATAATTCCCATAACCTTTGATAAGGGCACCATGGCCATAGGTTGGCCTTCGAAATATCTTGTCTTGAATCCTCTCGCAGAGTCGAGGCTGGAGTATGCAAGATAAATTTCACCATTTCGTTTAAAGCTTAACGTAAACTACACTGGAAGTTTTGTATGGAAAGCATCCAGGATGATGCATCCTAGAGGTTACATCCCAAAATTTCATAACGAATTGCATGAAGGGAAAGGCCATGACGACAAGGACCAAGATGAGTAGGCAGAGTCGGTGACATGGGAGAGACCAAGTAGAAAAATCCACACTGAAAGAATTGTATGGAAAGTGTGTCAGATGACATGTCCCAGAGGTCATGTCCCTGCAAGTTCATGAAGGAATGCTTAAAGGGATTTCTCAGGATGACCTAGTGGAGCCGACGATACGAAAGAGGTCGAGATGAGTTGGGGCTTATGCATTAGATGGTGGAAGAACAAATCACCATGTGGGAAGGCATGTCACATCATCAGAAGGATTGAGGAGGGATTTCTTAAATGATACATTGGCGCAACAATTAATGGAAAATTTATCATCCTAGAGTCTGTCTCTCGGGATGTAGCCATGCGCAACGCTTAAGAAAGGGCTTATATTACTCAAAATTGGGTTTTTGTGGAAAGAGTGGGATCGAGTGTGTGTTATCATTGCTATCATTTGTGAGAGGAAAAATGGAATGGAGCTACCAGTGCTATTGTATAATATTGGTAGTTAGTGACCAATCGGGAGGTGCTAACAATGCAAAGGAAAGGACCCACCAAATGCATAAGCCAGTAGGATAGCCCCAGTAGTTCAAAGGTGAGGTGCATTTTGAAAGGAGCGGGGCGACTTGATGCTGGGAAATAGTGGCCTACATGTGATCCATGTTATCCTCTTATTAGTGCAGTGTAGTGTGAACCCACCATATAGGTCAACATAAGGACATATTGGATCTTGGGTAAGCATAGTAACTATCCCTCTCCTACTTTGTGTTTGGAGGGGAGTAGGAGGGGGCAGTGTTATAGAAAAATACTTCACCAAGATGGATTTAAATTATGGATATCACCAAGTTCGAGTTAAAGAAGAAGATTCCTGGAAGATTGCCTTAAAAACCATGCAAGGTTTGTATGAGTGGTTAGTCATGCCATTTGGTCTATGTATTTCACCAGCTACATTTATGAGGTTAATGAATGATGCAATGTACCCTTTAAAGATTCATTTTTTATTCGTCTATTTGGATTATATAGTAGTATACAATGCTACATAGGAGGAGAACATCTCACATTTGACCCAAGTGTTTGAGACATAAAAGAAGAACCAAATAGTAGAAAATATAAAGAAGTGTGAGTTTGCATAAAAATATTAAGTGTACCTGGGGTATGTGATTAGTGATCCTAATAAGATGGAGGCCATCATGATATGGATGGTTATTATTATTTTTTCTAAGGTTAGGAGTTTCATTGAGGCAACACAATACATAAGAAAATTCATAGCCTCATTTTTAGCAGTAGAAATGCCACTCCGTGCCATAATATCAAGTGGCAAGAGTTTCTAGTGGGGAAATAGTTATCAAAGGGAATTTTAGGAGCTAAAGAAGTAGATTAGTCAAGTACTAGTTCTGAATTTAGTGAAATTACAACAACCCCTTGAAATGGAGACAAATTCAATTGGTTATGATATGCGAGTGGTATTGATGCTGGGAGGAAGGTGGAATATATGCCACCATTATGAAGTATTTTATAGGGTAGTTCTTAACAACCCTACCTACAACAAGGAGCTCTATGCTCTAGTGAAAGCTATGAAGAAGTGGAAACACTACCTTATGGGAAAGGAAATAGTAATCCACATAGATCACCAACAACTACAATACTTGTAGGCCCAAAGTAAACTAAAACAAACTAGGCATTACAAGTGGATGGGATTTTTACAGTAGTTTAATTTAGTGATCAATTATAAAAGGGTAGCACAAACAAGTTTTATGACATGCTTTAAAGGCCACCCACATCAAACATCACAACGTTGGGAACTTTGATGAATATGGAGCCACTCACCCATGATGCATACATAGAGACATATTTAGAGGATGAGGACTTCAAGGAGATGTTTCAGTAGTTGCAGAGCCATAGTCATGTGCATGATGGTGATAACTCCATTAACTACCATCTCCAAGATAGGTTACTGTACAGGTTGGATAATTTATGTGTTCCTAAAGATGAGTGGTTTCAACTAATTAGACAGGCTCACACCTCCAAGGTTGCAGGTAAATTTGTTGTAACTTGTAAGGAAGAAAATGGCCAAATTTTAGAGGTATGTGTATTTTCCCAAGATTCGAGAACATGTAGCTACGTTCACAAGAGGATGCATGCTTTTTTGCACTACCAAGACTACTAACAAGAAACAAGGTTATTATCATCCCTCACCTATACCCACTCATCCTTGGGAAAGAAATTCCATGGACTTTGTGGGAGGTTTATGAAAAACTAGGAAGGTATCACTTCTTGTTCATGGTAGTTGGCAAGTTCAGTAAGATATGTGTTCTAATTTCTTGTAAAAATACCATCATTGGGAAAGAATCAACAAAATTTGTATTTGGACAAGTTTGGGTGCACTTTGGTATACCGAGGGAAATAATTTTAGATAGGGGCTATTGGCTCACAGGGAAATGACCCAGGGTTCAACAATATGCCAATACATCCCCCCCATATATCGTCATTTTCAACCATGAGCAAGTGATGTCTCACCCAAGGTATACTAATGCGTTTATAAAACCTTTGAAGGGTTATGCAAGGATACACTAGGGGAAATGGGGATACTATAGTTCAAAATAACCCACCCTGAGCTAGTGCAATTACCATATGTCACAGATATACAAATTAAACATAAATACATTTGTAAGCCCTTACTGCATACAATAAAATGTCCCTAACATTTACGATGGGTATTGGTCGAGTGTGATATATGGTTTAACCTTAAATGTAAACATTTGATAGGAATTAATCATGTAAGCATAGGACTAACTCAATGTAAGACCAAAGAAACAAAGTCCATTCATTTATACAATGACATATTTATTTACATTACACAAACTATCCACTCAGACTATTCACCAGAAACCCTACAAAAACTATGTAATTCATTCATTCTCTGACACCTCTAGTATGTTTTCCCCTTATTTTTGTATTGTAATGATACTCTATATTATAATATAGTATATTTTGTGTAATGGACTGAATTGTGGGACCATAGATGCATGATATAAGAGGGAGGAGGAAAGATAAAACCAGGTGGAGTTATCTCACACCTTTAATTGATTCTATAGTGAAAATAATAAGAAAAAGAAGAGGAAGAGTCCAAGAGGAACATGGAGAGACACCCTAAGGAATTAATAAAAAGGAAAATGCACAACATTGTGGGGGTTGGACCTCTTATTGGTGAAGCTGAAGTGTAAATTTGGAAAGAGATATGAACTGAGGGAATGTGATTCCCTAAAAGAGGAATATATGACAAGAAGTGCAAGATGATTTAGAGGAAATGGGAATGAGTGCTTGCCAATGATTAGTTGAGAAACCACTCAGCATGCTAGTTAGGGATAATAAACCACATGAAAAATGGTGCTTGCTGATACAGAGTTGATAAACCACCCTAAGTGCTCGATGTGGGAAGATAAACAACTCTTAGAGTGCTTTACATAGCTAATAAACCACCATTGTTGTATTTTTTATTTTTCTTGACTAGTCGATAAACCACCCAATGTTATAAGTATTTCCTATCCTATGTGCAATTAATATGGCTTCTTGCCAAATCTATTGAAAGTAATTCCCCATTATATTATGGATTTGGATTGGCTGTGATTGTTGTAAGTGATTCTAGCTACAGTAGGTTTATGGTTGGTTGGAAAACTGAAGTCACAAATTCAATTTTCCCTTTTTCTATATTGTAAATAAGATGCTCTGAGTTGAGAGTTGTGAAATTAAAGAATTTAACTGTGGAAATTGACGTGTAGCTCTGAATGATTTTTATTTATTGTTTAATGCTTGTGGATGAACTTTTTGAATGTAATGCATGAGTGCTTATGTTTCTTTTTATGAGTTTTCGTCATATATTTAAGGGATAAATGTCTAAAGATTTTTATTTACTATGGATGGAATGCATTATGGGCTTTATGGCTCCAAATCATATCATTAAATGCCCTATTTCTTATGTAGAAATGAGAGGTTTATTTCCTAATAATTTTCCTAAGGAATGGGTTATTCCTGTGTTCACTCTGAGCCCACGGATTGTCTAAATACTTGTGGATGGAAAGGAAGAGAAAGACAATCTCACATTAAAAAATAAATGAAATTCTATGTTAAAACATTTTGGCCTTCAGGCCTTATTTTATAATCTAGAAGCTTATGGGGGGCATCCCTATATATATATATATATATATATATATATATATATATATATATATATATATATATATATATATATATATAAGGAAAAGACCTTCTAGCAAATATTTTTGCATAGGTCCCTATAAAAATAGCCCAAAAATTCGTTTGTAGCAGAGGTCACTACCAGAGGTGGGAGGGAGGATGTTTTCGCAGATGTTAGTTGACGGTACATCTAAATTATCAAGTGCGTCAGTGATTTATTATCCATACACACACCATAGTTTCATAGAACATGGTGCATCGTAGAATTTGTTTTTTGAAAATAAAAAAACCACGGTAGCTAAATACCCAAATGCATTGGTACTTGAATATTCACTAGCACTGCACTCCTTCATATAGTAAAATGTACCAGTGTTATTCGACAATGACGTCCCAGTGCTATAAAATTATAACAATGCCCCGAGGCATCTTATAAAGCATATCGATAGATTGTTTCTAATTTTTAAGAGGACTAGTGTTATTGTAAAACCACAACGCCGATGTGTTACCAGTAACGTAAAGCCCCAGGGAATCTCGATAAAGCACTGTGATAATTGTAAATAAAATAAAATAAACATGGTGCTTTTGGATATAGCTCGCCTCGGTGCACTTCACAAAGCACATCGAGGGAGGGTTAAATAAAAAAACCCTCCCAACCGTAATTTTCATTTTTACAATCTAAAGTGCAGGAGAGCTCTAAAGCACAGGTGCCACTCTTGCCATGTGCAAGCACCCTGGCTTCGGTGCTTCTCTTGCTCACCACCTCTCAGTACCATGTTCATTGTTTGAGTTTCCAATTTTTTAAAATGGTGTGAAATTTTTTTTTTCTCCATTACGTGTCCACAATTCCTCCTCGACGACCAAATGTCCAGGTAATATCTATGTTTATTTTTAATTCAAGTTTTTAGCGGATTAGAATTGAAAATCAGGTTGAATGTCTCTTTTTTTTGCATTTGTTTTTCGACTTGTAGCGCACTCCATATGTTCGGCTTGTTACGGGAGTGGTCCGCTTTGTAAGTTTACAGGGTGCACCACATTTCGATGTGTGAACATAATGAACTGCCATTGTGGCAGTGTGTTTTGTAAATATAAATGAATCAGGAAAGATGCGACAAATTGTGTGCCGATGCATCACTCCTGGTGCGTTTATATTTACCAAATGCACCACAAATAAATACTTAAAAATATTCATATAGCTTGGTGTGTTTGATAACCTGAATGTATCGTACTTATGCCAACAAGTTATACGTGTGCACCAATGCAGAAGTTTGTTGCACCGCCATGAAAAGTTGAATTTATGAAACACCTGCAATACGTTATACTTATGTGCGCACCATTACCAGTGAGGTTATAGTTGAAAGAGCACCAAATTCGGTGCATGACTGTGTTTTGAGCGCTCCAGTATTTTTTTTTAATTGAAATTTATGTTTCCATAGTTATAAATACATGTTTCATTTAATACAAAAAAATGTATTTTATGTATGAGTCTAATGTATTTTAGATGTCAATCATGTAGCAGAGATGTTAGGAGAGGGAGAAGGAGTAGCAAGAGGGCCCATAGAATATTGGTCCAACGATGGTAGGCGAGAGAGAGGGAGAGGGATTTATACCCTCACCCTATTACTCCAGTGACTCGAATGCTCTTGAAGAATGTAAGCCTCCTCAAGTACTATGAGGAGGGTACATCCCTGAAGGCGCACTCTGTCTTATTCGCGTATTTGATCCACTGTTAGAATTTCCAACAGTAGGCTTTCTATGTCGGTCCTGAGTTGTGGTATAGGCACACTGAGGAGGACATATACTTTATCACAGGCCTATCCATGAGAGGGGAGGATTTTCCCTAGTTAACCTATGTCCCCCATGGTGTTGCAGTTGAGATTTAGATTGCATACACTCGGAGATATGTCAAGCCTCATGCAGTCTTTCCATCAGATTTTCAGGTTCGTGCTGAACAACTACAAATTTCTTCTTTTGATACAGAGGAGGCTAGGTTCCTCTCATTATTAATCAACACCATTGCACATTCTTGGGATGATGGGAAGCGCATTAGTTTCCCTCTTTTTTATTATGTTGATTGTTTGATTTAGGTGCCATGTTGCATCAGATGGTCTACCATTTTTTTGAGGCATTTTGCATTGCTTTAGATAGATGTCGTGCGTTATCGAGATAGGGGAGGGAGACCTTCCATTTTTCTTTCGAGCTTTTTTGTTTATTTTTTGAGAGATTTCCAAATACAAGGCTTACATTTTATCTTCGCCCTCCTAGGACAACCATTGAGGCTCGGATGCACATGTGGGGGAAGATGATGCCCAAGAGGGGCATGCTGGAGTTTTCGACCAAGATTTCGGATGAGGCACTAGTGCTACTATCCAATGTGGATGACCATGCATTTTTCATCTTGGGTTATTCGTACACGGGGATTTATTGGAGAGGGTGTTCCAACATATCCTTCAGAGCAGCTGAGCCTCCAGATGATAGAGGTAATATTAGTGTTTTTTTTTTTAAATTAATCGAGTTTCATTCTATCGCTGTAACGAATTAGAATAAAATTTATTCTAACACATTCTTTAACTTGTTTTATTAAATTGTTTAATGCAATTGTCTAATTATTTTTGTGTACTATATATTTTGTAAACATTGGCTCATATGATGGGGAAATGCCTCCTCCCCCACCACCAGAAGGAGGAGATGAGGAGATGGGTGAGGCCCAAGAGGGTGAGGCACACCCTCAAGGGGATATGGGCATCCGAGGGTAGAGGATTGCTATGTGATTTCAGATGTACTATAGTGATATATTGGCAAAAAAATTTGTTTCGACAAAGAGTTTGCCTTGCGAGGCCTCGAGATATTAGTGCGGATTTGTTGTTTGTGGATCTCTACAAGGATTTCCCGTGGGATTTGATGTCTCTTATGTGGCATGTCATCGGAGCTGGTACTTTACTGGTAGTGATGAGGGATACAAGGAATCATGCAACAACACATCCATCATATGAGAGTGGCCATGATGATGAAGAGGGTGATTATCATGATCATAATGATGAGTATGGTGATGATTATGCTTCTGGTGGTGCCACCCTATCAGATAATGGAATTAGGGGTGTCAGTTATCCTTCTAGTAGTACACCTACTAGTTAGTGTCCTGATGATGATAAGATGCTCGAGTTATAGGATGTGTTGTATGTTTCTCCTAACAAAACAAACTGACCACCTTCTCTTGTAGACCGACCACCTTCTACTATAGACCAACCACCTCTTAGTCCTCCATCTCAGCTGAGTTCGACATACATACTTGATCAAGAAGTATTTGATCATCCACCATCTTCTACTGTACATTAGCTTGCATGCACTACTACACTTGTTGTATCAGATATTTGATTGCACTTATTTGACTTCATGATGTAGTTATTTGACTTCTTTGTGTGTGTGTGTGTGTGTATGATCACATGTTAATTCCCCATTATTCAAGAATATAGAAAGAGACACGTGGATCTTGTCAAATTTTAAAGCAACATTCCATGTTACATCTCTTGTATAATCTAAAGCTTTAAGTTCCTCTAGAAGTACAAACTCATTACAATGCATTACTCACTTTTTCTTAACCTCAAATGTTAAGAGAGACCACTCTTTATATCTTTTATATTTTCTCATAAGCATGGTTGACTTCACTATTATCCCTTTGTATCTCATATTTCTGTGTCTTTTTCTAGCTCAGTAGTGATGCAATTACTTCCATCTTTTTTTAAATCACCAATTTCTTTTACACTTATTCTTTTCCAAATCCCATTAATTAACTTTCTTATTGGTAAATATTATAATTAAATCAAATTATATAAATAAAACTTCTTACACGTTTAATTTCATTTAATACAATTGTTTACCAAACACCCTTCATCTTGATTGCCTTCCTTCATTTTAAATATTTATATGTTTGAATTCTATCATCAAATCTATGCTAGACTCATGTTCAAAATCTCCCCAATGAATGCATTGTTAGCATTACAAGAGGATTGTTGTATAAGCAGTACTTTCATAGAACCAACATAGAGTCATCTTAATAGAAGGTTAGCATGCATCAAGAGGAATTAAATCTCTTCACGTGCAAACCTCTTTTAGATTGAAAATTTTGAAAAATACTTTGCATCCCTCTCATACTATATAGAGTACATAACTTAAACTTGTAAATTCAAAAAACCTAAAAAATGACCAAATTGTAAAATAATGACTACTCCAAACGTTCTAACCATATATATATATATTTCAATTGTTTTATATGATATATACATTTCTTTTAAACATTCTATACTAAATATACATAAAAATATTTTACTTAAGATAAGCATTGAGACGTTTTATATATGGACTCCACATTAAAATTGTTTTTTAGTTATTACTATATTTTTACGCTATAAAGCATCTTTATTTGAAAACAACTTTCCTAAACTGCTACGTGTACCATTGTGCACCATTGATTTTGATGTTAGACGATTGAAATATTGTCTACCTTAGGATTAAATACTATTATTTTTAATCAGATAGAAAAATCATTTTAGAAAAATGTTCGTAAAGGAGTACGGACATCAAAGAACTCCGTGAGTGTTTTGCTTTTGCATAATGTCAAAGGTACTGAAGGCGAGAAACCTCTAGTACACAGATTCTATTAACATTGAAAATATATATTAACAGACATCAAAGAACTTCGTGAGGGTTTCTGCTGTCAGACATTGAACTCATTTTCTTCTCCAGTGGTTGCGAATTTGTTGACAAGGGCAAGGGCATTACTGATTAATTTACTCACTTTCTGCACGCAGGGTGTGACCATGGCCTTAACCCTCCCTCTGGCAGGCTGAAAACAGTCGAGACAAGAGTCCTCATTGGTGAGGGCACGCTCATCCACGTTTCCACGTTCCTCATCTGAGCATTGAACGTGCTCCGCCAAGGATTGATGAATCTGGCTCCTGGTGTCCTCGAAATCCTCAATACAATCCTTGAGGGCCGCCTTTTCTCTTTTATTCATCCTGGCTCTTCTTGTTTTCAAGCCCGTCACCCAGACTGAAACATTGTGGGAATTAACGAGGCTCACCGTCACGGCTGCCTTCACAACATCACTCTGCTTGGCCCTCAGAGACCCTGAGTAGGAAGAGAGTGATGAAAAACAGAGATTCGGATGCAGAGTCACTTTGCAAGAAGTTTTTATGAATTCCGCCATACCTGTATAGTCGTGGTGAAGGGGATTCACATCCTTCGTTGCTACTGAAGCCAGTATAACAACAATTGTGATAAAAGAAAAAGATATGGATGTTTTTGGTTCAATTTTGGTTTACGGTTGTTCAATTGTGTTAAATATGTATTGTACTCTTATATTTTAGATTCATCTGGTAACATGTCTTCTTCTTTCATGATTGCTCAAATTTCTCTTTTGTATTTTATTTAGCAATTTTCATGATTATATGAATCAGATATATGGTTGGTGGTATTGCAAATCTACATTATTTCCTTTTCATTTTAAAAAAAATCTTATTTATAATAAACTATATGTTATTTATTTTATTTTTTTTCAATTTTTAATTCAATCAAATCAGATCGAAACGGGGAAGAGAGATGTTTCGAGTATTAATAAATACTTCCAGGGAATGCCTTCTTTTTGTATTTTTAAGTGTGTTTTTTATTTTATTTTATTTTTTACTTTATAGGTGCTTCTGGTATTGCAAATCTACGTTATTCTCTTTTCATTTTTTTCTTCTAATTTTATTTATAATAAGAGATATGCTATTTATTTATTTTTTTCGATTTTTAATTCGATCCAATCGACATTTTTAAGTTTTTTTTGTGTTTTTTTTTGTTTTTGGGTATGTTTTAATTATTAATAAATATTTTAAATATTTTGATAAACGTTAAATTTTAACTTTGTTTTGTTTTGAAATGAGTATACAAATAAACACTGGCAAGAATTTAGGATGAGTGAAAGTTCAATTTTAACTTTGTTATGAGACAATTTCCAATAATGGTCATGACCATTTTGTGTTTAGAATATTTATATATTTATCTTTATCTTAGTTTTTTTACTCAATTTTTTTGGTTATCTGATTTTAATTTCAAATTAGTTATTTATATTGAGATTGTTATCAATAATATTTTTTTTATTCAAAACCTAATCATAATAATCAATATATTTACTATTTATATTTATGAAATAATCATTTAAATTACTAATTATATTAAATGTATTATATTTTTTTTCATATTTTTTATTATTATTAATATATATATATATAATTTTTAATAATATTTATAAATAAAAAAATAAAAAAAAAAATTCATAAATTTAAATAAATAATTTCCTAGCTATATTATAACTCCCTCTAAATATATATATATATATATATATATATATATATATATATATAACCAAAAAAAATTGTTTCTCTCGTGGTTTAGAGCATACAATATAATACTTGTTAAACCATCGAAAACCCCTTACATGATAAGGGCAACACTGAACATACAATATAATACTTGTTAAACCATCGAAAACCCCTTACAGGATAAGGGCAGCGCTGATACTAGTCTAGTCTATTCTCATCCCAATGAGTTTAAAAACAAATGAAGTTTCAACCTTGAGTTGGATCTAAGAGGAACATCAAGGATTAAGGTTAATTTATTACCAACAAATTATTATGATTCATTATGACTAGATTGTATTCATTATGAGATTCATTATGAGCTTACCTTTTTAGGGATAAAGCACCAAGAGGAGGATGGCCAATAGTCCCTTCATAATATGCAAGAACAAGAACCTTCATGATATGCAAGAACAAGAACAAGCAGGTATCTGTCTGTATTTATGTTGCTTTGCCATGATCAATCTTTATGTTGTTGAAATCCAATGGATCTATGTACAAGTCTCGGTAACGCCTAGGCTTGCAAGGATGCTTATTGTGTCTGCACTTCAACCCTTTCCACATTATCTGTCTGTGTGTTTGCATCCCAAAACTGTGGTTCAACCGTTTCCAAAAATGTGGTTCAATTGTTTTAGATGAAAATCTGAGATACACACTCCCATCTATTAATCAAATGGAGTTACATATATACGTCAAGTATTGTCTCAAGATAGGGAAGCTATCTTGGATGCACACTAAGTTGGTTGAGAGAATATCTCAACCTCACACCAAACTAGGAACTTAGTTTTAGCTAACCTATGAAATAGGAACATACTCTATACATAGAAAGTCTCAACTGAAGACAAGTAGGAATTACACATTCCAACACACCCCCTTAATGACTACTTGTCTCAATATCCATCTGCAAAATCTACACCTGGTCCTGTTTTGTATTTTTTTCATGTTGTTGTCGATGTCCATATAAAGGAACAACCATCTACCGAAATGCATGGGTTCCCAACCACTGCAACCGCCAGTATACTAGGAAGTCCTTCACATACAGGTTCATCCAACCTCTCGATGAATTCCCCCTAAATATAAAATTTCACCTCATGGAGTCTAAAACCAATATGGCTATGGCCCACCCAAGTGTATCCATCCCGCATGACACACTCTTCCAGGGTGTTAAAACTCTCTAACAGAGGGAACACATAACAAAGGAGTATGCATGCCTATTTGGGTCTTACAGCACGTACAAACAATAAATGACATGTAGATTTTCTCTAATTACAAATTGTGACTCATATTCTACCATGGTCATGAGTCTATTCTATAAACACAAACAAACTTTGACTACATCATTCATATGCTAGAACACACCACTACTTTGGCTTTGTACTTTGAGTTTTTGGCATCTTCATTTTTTACTTTGGCATGCTGCTCTGCAAACTCTAGTTGTGGTCAAACATAAGAAAATGATATGTCGACGTCCATATAAAAGAGCAACCATCCACTGGAATGCATGGGTACCAATCGTTGCAACCGCTAGTCTCATAGGATGTCCTTCACATACATGGTTCTATCAACCATTATCACTGCATACATGTACCTGTATCTATAGATACCCCTCCAACGTGAGTTTTATCGGATGACCCGTAACCATGTTAAAAAAACGTTTGAATGGATTAATATAAATCCCAGTGGTCAGCTTTACGAAAGAGAATCTGAACCAAGAGAGTCTGGCTTCTGCAGAATGCTCTTCCTTCATCGGTGAACTCTCACTGCCAATAGATCTGTCTTAGATCTCTTCGGTAAATTTTTACCAGATTCCTTCTTCGGTGACCTTTCACCGGATTTCTTCATTGGCGAACTTGCACCAGATCTCTTCATTAGTGGGAAAACACTAGCACAAACCTATTTCCAGTCCACTTCACTGTTACCAAGATGAAAATTTGAGATACACACTCCCATCTATTAATCAAATGGAGTTACATATATACATCAAGTATTATCTCAAGATAGGGAAGCTATCTTGGATGCACACTAAGTTGGTTGAGAGAATATCTCAACCTCACACCAAACTAGGAACTTAGTTTTCACTAACCTATGGAATAGGAACAAACTCTATACATAGAAAGTCTCAACTGAAGACAAGTAGGAATTACACATTCCAACAGTTTCCTCTTTCTCTTGTTTTGCAGCCCAGAAGTTACAATTTTATCTGATAAAGTGTAATATGCCCTGTATTTCAATTTTTCCTTTTTCAAATATTTTATTTTATATTTCTTTTTCCTTTGTCACTGCTCTCTGGAAACTTCATGGCATTTTTTATTCAAGTATTATTCTCTTATGTAAATTATCATTAGGGCTACTAGGGTTTTGATGTAATCTCTCTTTTCCCATTGAAAATTTGTTTTTTTGGTACTTCGATACTTATGATTCTTAGAGAAGAAAGGGTTATACTAATCAAACACCTCATTTTCTAGAGAAAAAAGGGTTATACTAATCAAACACCTCATTTTCTAAACTTCTTGAATGATGATATTTCATCTTAGGACCAAAGAACTAATACTTATCTAAAAATGATATTAACATACATAGTTGTAACCAACCAAATTATGTAACTGAATAGCCAAATCATGTTGTTCACTCTTTGTAGTTGTAGCTATCTCACATGATTCATGTGAGAGCATTTCCTCTATACTACTCTTTCCTATGTTATTGCTTTACCACGTTTCCTTTGCAACATATGGTGTAATTACTAGTTAAGTATAAGTGAATATTACTTAATCTTCTATATTAAAATATTCTTTTGTTGATGACCAGCATTGAATTTTTTTATTATTATAAATATTTGTAAATATCAAAATAATTTTATATTAAGAGTTGAATGAAATACACATCTCTCTATCATTATTCTTAATATGTACTTCATATTTTTTGTTTTATTTTTTTACTTTCAATTACTTTTTATTTTTGAACATTGAAGATTTTATTATATCTAGCAATTAAAATATTTTTCTTTAACATTTTCTTTTTATATATGAAGTTGATATCAAAAAAAAATTAAATTGATATGAAATTATATTAAGGACATTGCAATATTTTTTTATTTATGATTAAGAGTGAGTAAAATCCATTGGTTGTAATAATTGATATTGATTTTCTATTTAGAAAATATTTTATTTTATTTTTTTAATTAAAAAAAAAAACCATGTCAACTTCATATTAAACATGGACAAATTTACACATCACCCTCACAATAAATATAAATTATATTTGGTGAATTATTAATGTATAATTTAGCAATTATAATGAATCCCTCATTCCTCATTCCTTCATGATGATCAATATTGAAGGATAAAGGGGCAAAACATGTGGTTAATGAATACAAACCAAACATTATACGATTTTGGAAAATAATATTATTTTAAGAGGAAAATGAAATATCAATGTCTTTTCCATGCTTGAAAATATTCAAGCTGGCAATGAAATCACCAATGTCTTTTCCATGCTTCTTTATGGAAAATATTCAAGCTGGCAGTTTAGACTACAAGCCCAATACAAATGAAAATATGTGTACATATATATAAAATCACACCGGATTTGAACCAATGTTTAGGACTATGAGAGTATGGCATGCAAGCCAAAACAAAATTGAATTTCGCTCTGGCCGGTATAACATCAAGACCGAGGAAAAGGAGAATCTTGATTTGTTCCAAGTATGCTAGTATTATTGGATTTCTCATCGTCAAAAAGGAACTTGGTTTGGCTATCAATATGGAGGTGGAAAAGAAAATAGGAACTTGGTTTGGGTTTCAATATGGAGGTGGAAAAGAAAATATGGAGGGATCTGATTTGCAGATCAAGTAAAGAAAATAAGCTATATCAAAATGATCATATTCCGAAGTAAAGAATCAACGTGTGGCACAAAAAAAATGGTTAGGGTGAGCACTCTTGACATATGTCAATATAGACACTCTTTGTTGAGATATAAATATTAGAAGCGGTGAAACGGACTGTCATCACAGCATTATTCGGCACGTGGCAACAAAAAGTGGAAATCTGAATTCTGACGAAGAAGAGGAGGAGGGTCGACATCCGAAAGATTCATGTCTTGCACAGATTTTGATATATCATCCACCGAGAAGGGAATGCTGCAGCCAAAATCATTATTTTCAAATTTGTCATATCCTTCATATAAATACATAAAGCCTTATTACATCCTACATATAATTTCCATTCACATGCACTGTAATAAAAAACCAAAAGTGATGTGCAAAAGGATGCACCATCCCACATTTCCATATTGAACATAAAGTTTTACCTGGAATCATCATCTAGCAAGAATGAACTGCTCATCATAATGGAGTCTTCAGTCATCATAGTTCTCAACTGGGCAATAACCTGCAAAAGGTAGGTTGCTTCTTATTAGGTCTGGCAAGGACATTCACAACCAATATCTCTATGGCCAGAACCTTTTAACCATTTGAATAATTGAGTTGTTGAGGTTTTAACTCCCAGACTTACATCTGGAGACACGCTGTGTGTACCATATTTATCATCCCAGAACATGGTACTGATACGATATATTTGTTGTATGCTCAAAACCTGGAAATAGATCATGTTAACTACTTTGAGAAATTGTTCAGATATATGAAGAAAGCAATCTAGACTTTGAAGTAGTATAGCTGGCATCAAACATGAACATGACTCACCGGACAAAGGTCATTGATAATTTCTTCAAAGGACTTCTGGGGCTTCTTTTGTATAACCTACACGGATTAACTTGGATTTAATCCACAAAATATTTGAACTCGCATACATCAAAAAACACAAATGCAATAACCCAGTGCAGGCAATTTTAAGAATGCAACGACAAGATTGGCAAAGATACTGAATGACTTAGAATGATTAACCTACCAGAAATCCCACAGCTTGCCGGATATGCCTGAGTTCATCCCAGGCTGACCCTGCATACTGTGCATGTAAATTTTTTTAGATTAGGAATATAATATTAGCGTAACTATAAATGATATGGCTAACATTAAAACACTTACTTCACATTTCTAAAATTAAAAAAATCATAAAAAAATAAATAAATTATAATTTTCTTTTAACTTATTATTATTCATTTAACAAAATTGTTACCATAAATTTATTGTAACATTATCAAGAAAATTCTTAAACTATAAATAATGTTTGTTATATACCATAGGCATAACTACTTTGAAAATAAATCTCAACTTTTGATTTGCCAATGCTACTACAATGCTACTAAGAATATTGTATAGAAGTTAAATCCAAATAATCCACACAATAATCATTGATAATTAAATTAAACTTCTGAAAGTCCAAATAGACCCATGAAGCAGAAATCGCACAAAATCTGCAATCTAAACTGCTAACAGCTCACTATAAACACAAGATATATTAAAACACACAAGATATCAAACATGATAGAATACCAACCTCTGCTGTTGCTTCATGGCACCAACGTTCCAGTTCTGTCAACCCTGCCTTAATATACTCCCCATTGCTAAATGAGCAACACTCGCGGCGTAATAGAAGGCTGCAAACATATAATAAACCATTGACGGTATAGTTCATGGGATCTTCACGAGTTTTAAAAGGTCCAGGCTTCGTAGTCTATTATGTGTGTTTAAGAGACAACATTTCAAGGAAAAGGAATTTATGACAAGCAACTGACATGAACAAAAGGAATTTATGACCATCAACTGACATGAACAGCCACTTGAAAACCACTACATAGATAAAACCCAAAGTATCGAAATTCCTACTACAACACTGGCCTCTATATACACTTGTTAAATTCAACTGCGCTAAAAGGAACTCATCACTGCCTTACCTGTTGAAAAGTTGCACATTTATGAAAGAAAATGTCTGAGTAAAGATGTTACGAACCAAAACTGAAGGCACCTGCAATAGAGGAATGTTTAAACAGCCGAACCAAAGAGTTTTCCTACTCAACAAAGCCTCATGAGGTACAATTCCCAATTTTCAGCTGAAATAAATTAAACATAACTCACATAATTGGCTTTCAGTTTTTCCAAGACACTATTTAGGCTTTTGAGAATGCTTTGCCAATGGCTGCTTAATGCTTGTTTGGCAGTTACACTTGCTTGGGAAGATCGAGAAGACCCTCTGATCGGACGTGTTCTGGCTGTTCTCGGTGCCTAACAAAAAAAACCGAGGATGCTAGTTTTTGATGATTCATTATAGAATAAGACTGCAGTTTAACTTGAAATAATCATAGTAGACGCCAATGCTTAATACACTATACCTGAATACACAAGCTAAGTAAAGGAGATATGTCCTTCTTCAGTTTATCACGAATTAGTCCATAAATCTTTTCTACATAAGCTGTAAGTTGTTGCTTGAAAAGCAAAGCTGGGTACTTTGCCTCCACTTGACGTAAAACATCCAACTTACTGATCATCCCACCAGAAATACCCATTCCAGATTGAGATGACCGGAATCCCTAGACACAATCGTTAGACAGTAAATTTAAAGCTCCTTCAAATAACTATCACCACAGGCAAGAAACTTTTAGTAGAAATTTAAGCTAAGATAGAAAAATAAGCAAATATGCATTACTTGAGCCATCTTCCCAAACAAAGAAACAGATGATAATCTGCCACGTTGAGAAGCCACACCAGCTGCAGCACTTGCTTTCAGTGTGCTCTGTAATAGGAATAGTAAAGTAGATGTATTTGACAGCCAATAATACAAAATATCATTGCTTTCTTGACTCTGCAAGAGACAAAAACACGTGTCAACAGTGTTTTCCTTGATAATATCTTCAGATAACTCTTTAATTAAAAACAGTCATGTAGCAGTGCTGAGAATTCTGAGTAAACTTCATTAATAAGTAAATTGCGAGATGGTTAACTATTGAAGTGAAAACATTTCTCTTCCTGTTTTGTGGACTCAAAGACGGGAGTCGTATCAATTTGATAAGCAACCTTTATTACCTCAACGGCTGAACCAATCATCTGAATAATGCGGTTGAACACATTGGTCTTATCAGCTTCAAAGGATCTCCATTGAAGAAGAGATTTGTAGATGGTACATGCCGCAACAGGTCTACCCCGGCTGAAGCCAACATCTTGGGAGATACATTTGATGAGTGCATCGTGATTTTCCTGAATAACACAAGTACATAAAATGTTACAATATAGAAAAATGGACGTCTTAAAACCATCTTTGGTGGACATTCTCTTACAATGTACCGAGTACAAATGCTGTTATGCATCTCTGAGAATTAATCACATACTTGCTGTCTGTTATTTAGAGATCTCTGTGGCTTCAACTCTCTTTCCACGTGTCTCTTAAAAACAGGAGCCGCAGATTGCATATTCTGCAAATGATAATTCTAAATTTATTAGTTTACAGATTGAAGGACAGTATTCTTCATGCGTGAACAACTAAATTTGAAGGAAGGATATATCAATTCAGATAAACTAGAAAATTAAACAATTAGACAACTTACTTCAGTATCTATGGATTCCATATTTACAAGGGGACCATTCTCCAGATTCTTCTGGGAAAAAGGAAATTCACAGCAAGTTCAAGCTAAATAAACAAATACAACTCCAAAATATATTAAATTGCAAAATCATTTGTTATATGTTGTAAGATTTTCTGAAAGAGGAAGAAATACCTCTAATACTGATGCTTTGATCGGTCTTGGAGGACCTTCAGGTGTAGGCACAACCACAGTCTGCTGTTCACGAAGTGCTTGATTCTGAGATTCCAAGTCCGCCACCTTTTCTTCAAGTCTAAACCAGAATAGAAATAAATGAGATAAAGGGACATAAGAATGAAAATATAGGAAGACATTGGCAACACATGGAACATGTGCAATTTTGCAGAAAAAGATATAAATGAATAGTAGCATGCACAATATCTCGTGAATCAAGAAATAGAGGAAGCTAAACTAGAAGCTTGTAATGTGGAAAGCAATTAAAGCAACTGACGTTTTAATCTCTACTGAAAAATCTCTGGTTGTCGATATGACCAAGGCCTGTTGACGAAGTACTTGATTCTCAGATTCCAGGTTTGACAGATTTTCTTTGAGCCTGAATGATAATATAAACAAGTCAACAAATAATACCTTAAAGAAAATGACACGATTTATATAGGAACAGTCAAATCACAAAGAACGGCATAAAACAATCAAGCTTTGCAGTGTGTCATAGTCATCTCCAGGTATCAAGAATAAAAAATTAGATAAATTTGCCTGTACAAATTGCAAGAAAAAGGGGTTTCAAAACCTTTGTAAAGAATCTTGAAGTTGATCTATCTTTGATTTTTGGTCTTCTGATATTTTAAGCCTTTCTTCACTCTCCCGTAGGGCTTCAGAATATTTTCTCTCAGCTTGATCAGCTACCTTCTGGAGTGACTCTACTAAAGTCTGTAAAATATAAACTTCAGCTCATTTTCTTCTCGATTTATAAATTCAAAGAAAATTTCATACATGCAATTTCTGTATGAAATACCATAACATATATGAGAGCACTATTCTCAGTACCAAACCTGAAAAATTTAACGGTTTGCTATGTTCTTACCTTAAGTTCCTCATTTTCATGTGTAAGTTCCTCAACCTTAGCAGTATCCACAACAGGTACCTCCTTTACAACAGCATTTGCCTGTTCAACAGCTATTTTTGCCACTTCGCGCTCTTTTGCCAACATGGAATTGGCTTCTTGTGCTTGAGCTTGCAGCTTCTCTATAGCCAATTGCAATTTACCAATCTCTTGTGCTTTAGCTTCTTCGAGGTCTGTCTGCATGATCAATTCTAATTTGTTCAGAGTCAAACCCATCAAAGATTATTGTCACTTGAAGTTGAGCACCTGAGCTGAGGTAGTAAATGTTAAACATGTTCATCCTAGTTTTAAGCCAATGATGGCCGATACCATATTATGACATGAACCAATAATTTGTTTTATAGGACTACTGGGAAAGTCTATAACTTATCAGTACCTACAGGGGCATGTGATAGGATGCCACTTTCACTTAATTCATAAATCCTCATATCAATTAAAGTTGCTTTTACACAAAATCCCTGGACAGCAATAAACCTCGGCCGAAGAGTACTACATGATAGAAACTTGTCTACAGTGTAAACGACCCAGAGAACTTTGATCTTGTGAGACTCTGAGAAATCTAACAAGAAAAGCTAGCAAAAGCAAAGAAGAAGTATTACCCTCATGTGCTTTTCTAACTCCAGTCGCCATGTCAGCTCTTCAACACGTTTCTCCAGTTTGTCCTTTGCCTCCTTTAATGCACCGGTTTCCCTAGCAGCCTGCATCAAAAGAATCTCTCAGTTCAAAGAAAAAAGTTGTTACCTTGATCTACAGTAGAAGCATGTGAAAGTAAATTATCCCAAAGCATGGCATATTGTGGATGCCGATGAATCGAGAAAAAGAGGACCTTAATACCAGAATCAGTTAACGATGCAACTTGTCTCTTCTTATCAGATAACAAACACTAATATACAATCAGAAAGAAAGATGTCTATGATAATAATTGAAGCATGTGTTCAAAATAACAATATTTACGTCTGAAAATTCAAAACAGGATGAAATCTTCACATATAACTTTTTAAAGGAGACAAGATAGCGATTGATGTGATAAGAAGCTTACCATCTTAAGTTTTTTAAGCTCCTTTCTTGCAACCCTTGATCTCCAGGCACACTGTATATCAAGTGCTGCTTGCTTCTTCTTCTTGTAAGACTCGTGAGCTCTGTGTGCACGCCATTTAGCCTGAAAAAGACACTAATCATTCAGTTATCCAAATATTAAGTCTGAGTGATAAAAGGCAGACAATTTATCTAACATTTTGTATTCTCATCGTCCCTCCAACTCTATCCCTGCCACATTGAACCCCTTTTCAAAGCTAACAAGCAACAAAGCAGGAATTCAAAAAGCTCAAGCTTGTGAAGACACTAGAGGCTCTCCTTCATTCGAATAGCCATACACAACTTTCTTAATATATTAATATAGTTTGTAATGTGTTCTCAAGTAAATTGAATTGTATTTCTATTTTCAAATAGCAACCGTCAATTAGCAATTGTTAGCATCTAACTACTAGAAGAGAATGACATACCTGAATAATAATTGCAGCCTTACTTTGCCGTCGAAATCGATATTCATTACGAGCAGCCATTGCTCGAAATCCTGTCTGGACAATAATAGCTGACAACCGAAGTTTAACATAGGTTCTTCGGGCTTGATGCCCACGCAGATGTTTTTGTATTTGTATTGCAGCAGCCTCCCTCTTCACGTGTTCATAAAGCTTACGTGCAAGCTTGCCTACAAAGGTTAATGAATGAGAAACAAATGAGCTTCTAGTGATTCATGCAAAATTGATAATTGAAGATAGATAAAACAGAATAAACGATAAATGGAGATATTGGCAAAAAGGAACAAGCAGCCCATTTCAAACCATAGCACAAAGATCGTAGATTTTGAAGTAGACAAGAACAAAATACCTCTCCATAAAGCTTGGAAATGAACTGCAGCCTTGCGCATGGCAACAAATTCTCTCTGAGCCAGATGTGTGCGAACTTGGCGCTGGATGAGTCTCGCGGCCTGTCCCAATATTTCAATTCTTCGAGCATCTAACTCAGCCATCTGTCCAGCTCTTAGGAAAACCTTTGTTTTCCCTATCTGAAAATTTGTAATATTTTATTAGACAAATTACTTCAAAATTATATCTGAACTCATCTATGCAAATTCCTTATACAAACCTGATAACCTTTGAGACCCATTTTTTCACAAATCTTGTCACATGCAGTTCTTTCATCATAGCTGCAGCCAATTAAACAAGTTAGAACTGTAAAGAGTGAATCCTAAAATGTTTCCTCTATCATTTTTAAAACGCAACATTGAACTTTATGAGAACTTCGTTGTTAACTTGGTAGCATGCAAAAACCTACCCCTCTAAAACTTCTGGGGCAAGCATGCCAAAACGGTCTAGGAATTCGTCAAATGTTCGTTTAGTGGGATATCCAGCACAACTAATCCTAATTGTCTCCAGGACACCCTATAATATGAAAATGCAGACAATGTTAGTACTAATTGTTTACAGACAACAGATGCTGGTCTTAAATATACCTTCCTATAATGTATAGTTTGTATTTGAGCTTAAACTGAAGCAATAAGTGCCAAAAGTTACTTACACCACAACGTAGTTGTTGCAAGACATTGAAATTCTCAAAAATCCCTGGCTTGAGGACGCCATTTGGTTTTACACATCTGATATAGTGAGGTTCCGTTGTGTTCAGGGTTTCCATAAGTGATTGTAATTGTTGCTGGAAAAAGCATAGCCACAGTTAAAACATATGTGATCGCAAACAAAACTGTAACAAAGGGGGACGGAATGTTATTATTAGCAAAGGACTATATTTTATAAACTACATGTCTATGGCCTTTGCAAGCTGAAAGATCAGAACCTTCAGCCTACAACAAAAAGTCGTAGGTGTAAAGCAGAAACAGTTACAAGAAATGCATAATACATCATCGATGGTGTTAGAGTATTAATCACTCCCTCTGTTCATACGACAGCAATGCACTGTTAGTCGGCGCAGTAGTTATTAGTTGACAGAAAAGCCTGAAAGTTTAGGAGATAAAGTAAATGTCTGTTGTCGAGTTTCACTATTGAATCTCCGGCGGGTTTATGTATAAATAACCATATGTGTAATGTAACTGATAAGCTCCCTCAGAGAGTCTTCTTTTTCTAATACAAGTCACATCTGGTCCCCTCTGTAACAGGGTACAGGAACTTTGAGTGGATAGTGAAAAGCTCAGAATAAGTGAATATTGTGGCAAATGAACCATCTCTCCTTCCACAAATCTGATAAGAATCCAGCAGAAATTTCAAAAAGAAACAGAGTTCCAAAGCCATGCATCCATCCATATCTTTAAAAATTAAAATTTTGAATGAATGGAAACTCTAACTTTCAATACCACTGGATTTAGCACCTGGAGGAAAGTTTATAAGAAAATTAGAGAGCTCCGAAAATAATTTTATTGGAAAAAACGGATTTGGGTTGGAAATACTTCAATTTCTATTTCTCGAGATAAAGGGGGTGACGCAGTGAATTTTTCTTTTGCTTTGGAAGCGTGTGTACCCTCCCGTGAGACAACGGGGAAATGTTGGTCTGGAAAATGTTCGAGCCCAGTCGGAAGAGTTGGCTGCAAAATGGGTGGTGAGAGCATGGAGAGCGGAGGCGCCATAGCAGATACTGGTATGGTGGCTGCAATGGACATAACAACCAAAAAATTGTTGTTTTGCTTGTTTTTTCGGTTTTCTTTCGTTGAATCAGCCAAGTCAGCCAACAATTCCATTGACCGAATTGATCTGCGTTGAAATTGATCGATTTATATCATAACGTTTCAATGCTAAGCATTCAAATACCGTCAGAGTGTCAATATAGATAAAATTAGTGCAGTAATATAAATTAAAAGATTAATAAAGATATACATTTATTTCCTAATATATTCACAAATTATAAAAATGAACTAAATAATTATTATGATTATTATTAATTAAAATAATATATTAGATAAAATTAGTGTAATAATATAAAAAGATACATTTATTTTATAATATATTTACAAATCATAAAAATTAAATAAATTATTATTATGATTATTATTAACTAAAAATATATAAAATAAATTATATTAAATAATTTTTAATCATAGAGATTGAAGTTTATTACATAAATATCTAAGTTATTTAATCTTTTATTAATACTACGTCTTCAAAAACTATAATTCATATATATAACTGGTTTATATTTTTAATTAATTAAATTAACTTAAAAAAACAAAAAAAACATAAATACTTAAATTACCAAATTATCAGTGACCAAAAACAAATCATTTTATATGTAGCTGGTTTAAATTTTTAATTAATTAATTTAACTAAAAACACAAAAAAAAAAAAAAAAAAAAAAATATTTAAGTTATGAAATCTTATTAATACCAGTACCCAAAAACTATAAAACTCATTTTATATGTCACTTATTTATACTTTTAATTAATTAATTTAACAAAAAAACATAAATACCTAAGTTACCGAATCCTGCAGGGGACGGCCAGGATCCGCGCGTATATGGCATTGAAACTTCGGGTGGTTTTTCGATCTTGTGTTTTTCCGAAACAGATGATGCAAGCCAGAAACGGATCCCGTTACCCTGTGCCGGAACCGGACAAAAAAAAATTTGCGCGCGCGAAAATTTTGGGTTTGTTTGTCACTTCTGTTTTCGACCGACCGTCGACGTCTCGTTAAAGTCATTGCCCCTCATTGGACGACAGTGCTCTCGACGGAACACTGCGAATGCGGCTCATTGACCGAACGCTCTCTGCGACAGCCGCTCATCGACGGAACACTGCGAATGCGGCTCATTGACCGAACACTCTCTGCGACAGCCGCTCATCGACGGAACACTGCGACTGCGACTGCGGCTCATCTCATCAACAGAGCACTGCTCCGCTGACCTGGGCTCATCTCATCGACGGAAGCTGCTCTATTCACCGACGGGGCTTATCTATTCATCGCCGGAACTGTGAACACTGCAGCTGCTGCTCTATTCACCGAGGGGGCTGCTATATTTACGAACACTTCAACAGGTATTGGTTCGATGTTTTGAGGTTGCTCAATGATCCGTCGTTCGATGTTTTGAAGTTGTTGAAAATCCGAATAAAAGGAAAAATTACATGTGTTTTGGTTTTTTAATTTTTAGTTTTCATCTTTTAATTCTATGGTGAATCAATGGGTTGAGACCAAGTTGCCCAGGTTTATCTGAGGTCCTATCCTATCTATAGCAGTTTTGGCATGATCCAAGGCATTATTTGGAGACAAATTTTGGACCTATTGAAAGGCCAAATTGGGCCTGTGTAAATAACTGAGTATTTCTTCTTCTCCATGCTGTTATAGGTCCGAGCTGCCCCATGGGCAACATTAGCTTGTTGTTGAACTCTTAACAGTGGGCTTGACAGTCACATAATCCCCCACTGTGAATGAATGATATTTTAACATCATATTTATAAAACATTAAAATGGCCAGGGCAACTGCTAATGTGACAACTAATAAATGGAAACAAATACTTTTCAGTCTATTGGTCCATAAATGCATCTGCAAAGTAACTGCCCACCGTTGGATTAAAGCAAGTACACCATCCAACGATGAGCATCTATTCCCCAAATACATTTATGGGCCAATAGACTGAAAAATATTTGTTTCCCTAATAAATGGCCACATAAATAGCCACGTGTGACCTAACCCCCTTTTCCTATGCACACTAAGTGTAACAAACCTCATTGTATGTTACATATTGAGAATTGTGGTCTTGTGGTTTTAAAATTAGCTATGAATATACTAATATTATATATACTAATATTATATATAGGCATGTTGATGTATAGTTTTAAAATTATCTATGATTTTAAAGCAGGATCAGAGACTCTTTAATATTTATCTCCTACTTTGTACATGACCAAGAGCAGTTATAAACTTATACAAAGGTTTGATTCTAATGGGTTTTATAAATTATTATTATACTTTGGTTTTTAAATTTTTTATACTTTGACAATTGCAATATGCAGAAGATAATGTAGATCTATTTATTATTATTATTAAAATTAATTTTAAAATTATTTTAGATATAAATCTAAATTTTTGATTTATTCTACCATATAAATGTTGATAATTAAATTAAAATTTAAAAACTGACAAAAACATATACCTATTAACATAATTATTATAATTTTTTATATTTATAAAATTCACTAATTTAGCACTTTCTCCAGTATCTCTAGCATTTGCTCATTGGTCGTTTTTTCCCATAAATGAAGAGAATTTTGAGCAAATTATTTAAAGGAGTCATATTGGAACTTGAGAAATGGATGGGACTTGACCACCCTTTATGAGACTTGAACACCCTTTTCAGAAATGGATGATGGATCGATTTGTATATAAGATGTGTACAGATACAAAAATGTGTGCAGGTTTTTGTAATTTTATATATATATTATGTCATTATGGTGAATCAGTAATTAGTAGTTGGATTAATTTGGAAGAGATCAAGACAGCTCTGCCATTATAACACTAAAAGTATATGTAACAATGGGTAAACCAGATATATCAAGAACTTATAAACCAAATAATAAATATACTAGGAATTTATGATTAGCAAAACCAAAACTCCACAAAAATAGAGCAGCCTGTCCTTTATCCTTCAGGTATCCCTCAGCCTTATGAAGGCCAAAGATGTCCCATGTACATTTGATAATTTTACCTGGTGTTGAACTAAGGGTAACCTAGGTTGTAAGCATGAGGGACTGCATATTTTATCCCATTACTGGTTGTAAAACCTTTTCTACCGGACATTATCATCCGACGAGGAGGTTGGTCTCAATGCCTCATTACATATCAGAGCTGAGCTAGAACTACCGGTCAGGCAGAATGCACTTATTTGGGTTTGAATTTCACAACATTGTGGTAAAAGAACCAGGGCTGTCCAAAACTGAGTCTAAGAATTTCTGGAGTAAGAGTGGCTCGGTGGTGGGAACACTGTAGTCCAGTGGGCATGCCATCGTTTGGTATCAAAGATTATAAGAGCATTGCATCACATTGACAATGAATATTGAGGCATAAAAGTGCCATTTTTCCCTCGAAGAGATTAAGAAGGAGCCGGATACGGCTCATCCATCCTGGTATTAGAGAAGAGCTCAAGCATTGAGACCTTTGGGGAACAAGTTGCAACTATTGTTGTAACCTCGGAGAATTTCAAGATTTTCTGTCACTACGGTAAGGAAATGTGTTGTTGTTTTATAAAAGCAGTTTTGTACAATGGATTTTGATGTTGTCAAACAGAATTGGAGTGCAATTAATTGTCATCGTTGTGCAGATCAGCGATAGAAGGAATCTAGTCATTGCAGGTTGGAGGATCGAGTCCAACCTGCAGCTGCTGGAAAATCCGGAGAACGGCAGGAAAACTTAGAAGATTGGTAAATCTCATTAAGAAGAGGTTATTCCAAATAGAGGATCATTTAGAATAATAATTTTACAAAGAACCAAGTCGATTACGAAATTTGAAATCGGGAATCAGAGAAGTGTAATTGGGAACAAAGGAGGCGAAATTCGGAATTTCTTAATTCTGAATGGAGGAGGCAGAATTTGAAATACTGTTGTTCCGAATAAGAAGGACACAGCTCAAAATTATAGTTCGAAACAGGGAAGGAAGATTTTGAATTCCATAATTCCAAACGTTGAAAGGAGAATTCGTAATTTGTAATTCCAAGGAAAGAGGGAAGAATTCAGAATTCCGTATTTCCAAGAAAGGAAAAGAGAAATCAGAATTCTGCAATTTCAAATAAAAGGCACAATTCAGAATGATGTAATCTCGAACAGAGAAGGTAGATTTTAAAATTCCGTGATTGCAAACAGACAAGGAAAATTCGAAATTCCGTAAAAGAAAGCTCGGAATTGGGAATTCGTTAATTCGAGTAGAGAAGGATTTGAAGGGAAAGGTAATTTCAAATGGTAAAATGGAATCGGAATTAGTTAAACTTTTGAATACAAGGAAAGCTAACAACAGACGCATGGAACAACGGGTTTCTGAGAGGCATAGTAGATTGATCAGTAGTCCAATTTGAGCAAAGTAGTAGATGTTGGAAGAAGTTATTGGTAAACTTAGTTGTCTGATATTTTATTCTACCATCTCAGAATCGTTATCGAGTAAAAGTTGCAAGCTTAGATGGAGCAGTGGGTAAATCACGGACAAGTCTGTAAATGCTGAAAACACCATGTAGATGAGGTCAACATAAAAGACGTACCTGCTGATCTAGCAGAGACAATCAGAAGTTTCACAAAAACGCTGTTGGAACTTGGAAGCCCAGGAAGAGCAAAGAAGAGTCAGTAATCAATTATTGCAGAGCTTGAGAAAGATGTGAAAGCAGTTGCAGCAGAAGAATGGAGACCGCAACAAGGATGGATGTAGAGATAACTCTATAAAAGAGTAACCTAGGAAATCCTCCTCTGAGTTCACACGTCATACTTCTACTTCGGGGTCATCTGGTAAGTCTAATTCTTTCAGAATTAGACACAACACGAGAGAAAGAAGTCCCAAAGCGAAGGTCTTCAAAAATAATTTAGACAGATCAAACCAACTACTTTTGACATAGATAAAAACAGTCAGGAAGCAGAGGCCTGGATGCCGGTAATGTGGGAGTATTTCCAGCTTTGTGATTATTTAGAAAATCACAAGCCAAGGTTGTCTATCTATAATTTGATAGGGAAAGCATCATTATGGTTGGAGCATCACCAACAGGTGAACATAATAAGAGAGAAGAGACCCACCTGGAAGCAATTTAAGAAATATGTAGAGTAAAAATCTCTTTCTGCTCTACTATGAGAAGAAGTTCAATAAGTTTCATGACCTCAAGTACAGATCTATGACCATAGATGAGTATGAAGCTAAGTTCATAAGAACTTCTGAATTATGTAACTTACATTAACGATGAGCAGTTGAAACTGAACCGCTTTCTAAGTGGATTGTAGATTCCAATCAAAAGTCAGATCCAAGTCATGGAGCCAAAGACATTGGAAGTGGTTGTGAGGAAAGCAAGGTTTACTGCAGACCAAATGAAGTATAAGCAAGAAATCCGGAAGTGAAAGGATAGGAAGAAGGAGAAGAAAGAAAACAAGCAACACGGATATAAGCTTCCTTTCTTCCAACAAAATCAGAATGTTTCACAAGAAAATCAACCATCTCAATAACACACACTACTGAGACAACTGGATGAAATTCAAAAAAATTGGCAGAGCTTGCAATGCTTTGTGTGAAGAGAAGGTCACTATGACAGATTGCTCAAGATGGCAAGGAAAGGCCAGAGCATTCAGTAATTTACAAAGACCAGCTACAATGGGTGACGTCACACAAGAACATGGGATTTATACAGCGCCAGAGCGCTGACAGTCGGATCACCAATCCACGACGATTGAGATCCAAGGTAAGATTACAAACCAATGCGTTTCTATTTTAATTGACCCTGGGGCTGGCCATAGCTACATTACTACTAAATTGATTTAATTCTTAAAAGAGTTAAGCACAAGAAGTCATGGTAATGAAGGGTTGTCCTTTGGACATGAACAAAGTCTTCACCTATGCAGATTTACATGTGTCTTCCCTGGGATTATCATGAATATATTGACTGAGATGGATTGGTAGAGCTTCGTTGATACGAAATCTATTGCTACAGCAAGAAGTATGGTTATTTCAATCTCCAGAGGAAGTGAGAATGGTGCAAAGCATCGTGAGGCCTATATCTGTAAGGTAGATTTCAGCTTTGTAGATGAAGAAGTGTTTCAAGAAAAGGCTGTCAAATATTTGCAACACGTGAGTCTGAGGATAAAGGGCCTCGGATGGAAGTTTTTCTTGTTTTACAGGAATTCCAAGATGTATTTCTAGAGGAAATCCCCAGACTTCCTCCTAAGAGGAAAGTGATGTTATCCGTGGATTCTAGTTCTAAGAGCTGAGCCAGCATCTAAGGTTGTGTATCAAATGAGCATGCCAAAACTATTAGAGCTAAAGATGCAAAAGCGAGAATTGTTGAACAAAGACTTGTGAGACCAAGGATGGTATTAGTCATATAGGTCATCTTAAGCAAGTTTTTGACAAGAGTAAAGAGTTTGGGATTTCCTTGACTACAACTAAGTCTATTTTTGGAGTAACTGAAGGGAAATTACTTGGTCACATCATTTCCAAACATGGGATCAAGATTGATCTTGAAAGAGTTGAGGCAATCCAAAAGATTCTTCTCCCTCATAATCTTAGATCCCTTCAGCGTTTTCTTGGAAAAACTAATTTTCTTAGAGGATTTATTCTGAATTACGCAAAAATAGCTAAGCCTATTCAAAGTCTTCTGAAGAAAGATGTAAAATTTTTATGGAAAGAAGATGGCAAAAAGGCTTTTCAGGAAATCAAGGGTGCTATTGCCAAAGCCCCTTGTTTTGGTTAGTCTTGATTATTCGAAAGATTTCATGATTTTCTCTTTCGCTTCTGAAGATACCATTGTTGGTGTCTTATACAAAAGAATAAGGAAGGTCACGAACAACCTATTGCTTTCATGAGTAGAGTGCTTCAGAATTCTAAATTAAATTATACTACCATGGAAAAACAAGTCTATGTCTTGGTTAAGTCTCTTAAGCATTTTAGGACTTATGTGGGTTATTCCAAAATCATTGCTTTTGTTCCACATTCTGTAGTTAAAGATATATTAACTCAGATGGATTGCTTAGGGACTCGTGCTAGGTGGATTACTAAAACTCAAGAATATGATTTAGAGATTAGATCCATCGAGTTAGTCAAAGGTCAAGGCTTGGCTAAAATGATGACTGAAGGTAATGAGGAAGCTCTTGGTTTGTTTTGTTTTAACGATGCATCTTCACCTGAGCTACAAAGGTTGGGAGAACATGAATGGTACAAGGATATTATTTATTACTTGTTAAATCTTACATGTCCTAACCATTTAGTTGCTCATAGAAGAAGGGCTCTTAGATTAAAATCCACTAGGTATTGCCTCATGAAGGATGGCCTTGGATGGAGAAATCTTGAGGGCATAGTACTTAGGGGTGTTGATGAAGTCGAGTACAAGAAGTTGATTTCTGAGTTTCATTCAGGACTTTGTGGTGGTCATTATGCTGTTAGAACTACCGCCCACAAAATTCTAAGAGCTGGTTATTATTGGCCTTCGATTTTTTCAGATGTGCATAAATTTGTCAGAAGTTAGTAAGCTTGTCAACTGTTCACTAGGAAGCAGAAGCTAGCTGCCCTGCCCCTACAACCTGTGGCTGTTGAGGCACCTTTTCAACATTGGGGTCTAGATTTCAATGGGAAAGTCCATGAAAATTCTAGCAATGGCTATTCATGGATCTTAACTGCAACTTATTATTTTACGAAATGGGTTGAAGCCATTCTTGCTAAGAATGTCAATGAAAAGGTCATTATGTACTTTATTGAACTATATTTGGTGTTCCCGCCAAGATCACTACTGACAATGCCAAAACTTTTAGTTCATTTGAATTTTCATCTTTTTGTTTTAAGTATGGCATTGTATTATCTCATTCATCTAACTACTATCCTCAGCGTAATGGCCTGGTTGAATCAAGTAATAAAAATCTTATAACCATTATCAAGAAGATAGTAGGAGATAATAAGCGATCTTGGGACAAAAAAATCAAGTATGTTTTATGGGCAGATAGAATTACTAAAAACTAAGCTGCTGGTAAAAGTCCTTTTGAATTAGTTTATAGAATATGAGAATGTCTACGTAGAACGAAAAAAGAAGGGTCAATTACTTGAAAAGTGAAAATGGAAAGGGGGAAAAGAGAATAGGAGCATGTGGTGCTAATTTAACACCTGGCTTGACTGTGAGATGTCTTTGAGAAAAGATGACAGATCATCACCTTTCATGCACAATTATTGTCTATAAATTGAACCTTTGGACCTTATGCAAAGGTTCTTTCATCACTTATTCATCCATTCTCCTAGCACGAGTAGACGGTCCCTCTTCGTGTGACACTCTTGTAAGATAGGGCTTGGGCAGGTTGTGGGCAGAGTTAACTATGTAGAGATGCTGCATAAAATGAGAAATGGCTGAGATTTTTCACCCTTACTAAGCAAGAGGGTTTGAGACAGACCGAGTTAAAGTTACAATGCTTTTTTTTGCATCCGTGGAGAGTTGGTACTGATAGGGAGGAATCGATTGTTAAATAAGAAGTTTAACGGTGTCTTCTTCAAGCAAGCAGGTTGGCGGGATAGGGGCTCTTGTCCAGCAATGTCTCAATGTAGGTGGAAATTGGGTGTTGTATGAGATTTAATGGTGTCTTGTTCAGGTGAGTAGGTTGGCAGGATAGGGGCTCTTGTCCAGCAATGTATGCTCCCCCATTCCAGTAGTGTCATGCAAATGAGAAAGCAACAATGTCTTTCAAATCCTGAAATTCAGGATGGATGGTAACTAAACGAGGTCTAGCAGTTAAGGGCCAAGGCCCCTTTTTTTAGGACTGGACGAACTAATGGCTGTAGTGCAATATGTTTGAAGGAGGAGACAGTTAGACATGTCTTTGGGGGATGTAGAGTGACAAGGGCTCTGTACTATGTAGTCTATGATAATTTACTTTTCAGAATATGGAACCCTTTTTGTTGGGCCTCTTATTTGGAAAGCAGAGATTTTGGGAGATATGTGGACGAACAGACATGATAGAAGGATTTTGAACACTATCAGGCTGACAGGGATTTCTCTGGAGAAAAAGATGCAGGGCCGCTTTTGATCTGGATTCAGCTGCACTAATTTTAGCTAGGATGAAACATTATAGGAAAGATCTATTTTTTCCTAGAGATTGGTGCATACAGGCATGTTGGCACTTCTCACGTGCTTTGAGAAAGGGTGTCATCCTGGATGTTGTTTTTGATGCAATTTTACTATTTTAATTTTTAGTGTAACATTAGATGCCTACTTTTCAAAAAAAAGAAAAACCCACAGGTCATCATGCCATTACCTTAAAACGTGCGCCAATAGAGGAGAATTTGGATGATTTTGAAGATTCCTCTGGCAGAGGAGGAAAAAGAGATGCAACAAAGGGACATGGTGAAGCATTCAACAGAGCTTGATGCTCTGGAACAACAAAGTCCTTGTTCTTCTCAAGGAACAGATCCGCCAGATAAGTAACCTACACATCAGATCAAATTCAAAGTAAGAGCATTTACACAATCCTAAAAGCACTGCTTAAGTCATATAACTTGGCCAAAAAAAGAGAAAACCCTTACATCACCAGCATAGTGATTGATTGTGAATTCAGTACGAGCCAGTTTTGGCTTGGAGAAACGTTTGTGGTTTTTGTAGGTTTGGTACATCTTTTGAGCGAATGTTTCATGTGTCGATTTTGGAAACATACTGCACAATCAAGCAATACAAACAATTTAGGGGCATTATAACCTTTTGCCTCAGAAATCAATTTCTCATTTGAGTGAACTGCCACATATCTTATTTATACCACATTCAAGACGACTAGTATAATTGCAATACTAAGGCCGTTTCTATGGAATGCTTCATCTTGACATATATATGACAGTTGAATTGACTTCACCGTTTAACATCAATTCCAAATAACTAAATAAGTGGTGGTAATTGTATCAAAGCATGAATGAAATAAATTCCGCTTAAGTGAGATCAGAAGATTAAAGACAGATAATACAATCATACCAAGCTTCATCCAGAAGTGCAATAATTCCTCCAGGTTTCTGCAAAGCCATGCACAGCTCCTTGTTATTAAGTCAATCATGGCAGATGTCTACTTCAATTTTAAAAGAATATATAATAAAATGTTGAAAGAATATCAGAAGATACACCCAAATTTCCTTGTTGCACTATAAAAGAACAATGTCCTTGACTGTGTATCTCAAGGACCCACTGTCACAGTCAATATATAAACTATGTTTTGCCTCTTCTAATGCAGCATTTATAAAGGCAGTTTGATTTCAGCAAATTCAATTTTAGCATAACGACAAAGAATATAACATAAAGGAGAAACAGTGGAAACCTTCTCTATAAGATCCAGCACGTCTTGATTATCCACGAAGTCTATGTTACTCCAATTGATGCCTTCCCTTATATATTCTTCCTGTTCCATCTTAAAGACATGCTGCATCACATGTACCCATTGCGCCAACAGAAATAAAACATCATTGAACTGTAGGGGGTTGGATAGTGTCCACTATAAACGTGGACAGAAGAAAAAGAAAGTAGATTCATTCCCAACATAGCTCAAGCATCTAAGAGTGTTTCAAAACCTGATTGAAATGCTGCTGTAGCTTCTCATTTGTAAGATTAATACACATTTGCTCAAAACTGCCATGAAAGAGAGAACAATATGAGAAAATACATTATAAGGAATGCTGACCTCAAGAATTGCAAGTTCAATCTTTTTGCGTTTTATAATTTAATAAACAGAATCTTTTCCCAAAATAATTTGCAAATCTCGATGAGAACATTGATTATATTTGCATATAAACACTCTGAAGTTTGCATGGTTGTAAACTGATATTCAGGCACCAAGCAGGAAAGGAAAAATATACGACACTTTCCATGTACTCAGCCCAGTATTTTTTTTCATTTATGAGAAACAACAAATCTCCATAAACTATCAGTTCTAAAACTCAATAGCCATAGCTTTGGATCAATATTTAAGAACTCCCTTATACCTTCAGAAAGCTATCTACTGTTCTCTCAAAGCTTCAAACAAGGTACTTGAGTCAAATAGCCTTTAACATTTGTTAAAATTACTCCTACAAGTTGCAAATGATGGAAATATACCTGTTGACCTTGAAACATTCAAATCCATAAATATCAAGAACTCCAATCAAATGTGCTGAATTGGGATCCTGACCAATTGAAATATTGATTTTATCTACCAGCCTGTACATATTATGGATTAGGAGATTTTAGCATAGAAACTAAAGCAGCACTTGATTTGTTAATGAAATGCACAAATTATTCTAGTTTAGACTTTTGCAACCATTTTTTACCAATCAAATAACCGTGAGTATATCGTTTTTGCCAAAGCATCTCGGTTGAGAGTTGCAGCAACTGGATCAAGCAATTTTATTATGTTTCCATCACGTGTAACAATAACACGTTTACAAAGAGAGTCTTCAAGGCCCTTGACATCACACCTGAGATAGAATTTAATGTGTTTTAAGTTATAACAAAGTGAGTTCATCTATAAAGAACATATAAACATGAGAAACACTAAATTATTTTGTATGTGTGATACATCTGTAGCTTACATGAGAAGTTCAGCTGCTGTTTGAAGATGGAAAATGGATTTATCATCTTTTAGTTGAGAAGAGTCTGGTTCCTTCCCTTTGACAAACTCAACATTACCAAGATGGAGAATGGCTGCTACTACTCGAAATATTGCTTCCTGCAGATCCAATCATTCAAATCGTCACTTTCTATATATTTTGAAAACATGGCATGATTATGCTGCTGCATATTATCAATTGCATTTACAAACAGACAACTATTGTTGTGCACATAAATTTTCACAAGATACAGATGACTACATTTGCAAAGAATACCTGTTCTTCTGGACTAATTCCAACCACATCCATGGCATTTCTTGTCTCAAGATACTCTCTAGCATCATCTATAGTACTCACTTTATAGCAGTTAGTCTGGTTAAGATAATGAAATCTACTAGGATCTCCCAACTTGTATTTGGCAACATCCTGAAAATAAGGAACCACATTGGTAAGATTCATGAATCTGATATTGCTGGCATGAAAATCTTGTAGATTATTATCTACCAATTCAGAAAGCAAATACTGCATTAAAACGAGCTTCATCAATTTTGTAGAATTCCCCTTGACATTTGTTAGGCATAATGAATGGATGTACCTCTGGCGGTGCAGCACAAAGCATGTAGAAACAATGATAATTTCTCTCTGGATCAGAGACCTGACAAACACGAGACCTTTCTAGAAGGTACGTCCTCACAGCAGCTCCTGATATCTTGCCATTTTTGTCGAACTGGAGTTCAACAAATTTGCCAAAACGACTGCACCACAGATGCTCTTCTATCAGATGAAAAATACAACCACCATATGTTTCACTGCCATCCCCAAATCCATTTTGTTGAGCTTAGTTCAACTGGCTAGTTACAAAATAAATCATAGTTGTGCTTCTATGAGTCACCTGGAGTTGTTGTTTTTGACGGTTTTTGAATTACCAAAAGCTTCAAGAACGGGATTTGACTGTAGACATAACCAGTACACATTATTTAGTAATACAGCAACAAGTACACTATGAGCTATGGAGAAGCATTACCTACAACCATATGTATGACAAAGAATGCAGTTGTTTCTTACTTCCAGGACTTGTTGCTCCACTGTTCTTCCCTCTGTTCCTGATCGACCACCCATAAATGCAAGGTAACGCATAAGCATTTTCGTTGTTTCTGTTTTTCCTGCTCCACTTTCTCCGCTGACTAGGATTGACTGGCTTTTCCCCTCCGTGACCATGGCCCTGTATGCAAACAATTAGACTTTATGTAAGGGTGGCCTCCCTAAGGGAGGTTCAGGCTCAGGTTTCCCATTTCCAGGCACATCCACGTTTAGCTTTAGAACCCACGCTATCATTTTCATGTATTGATTACTGATAGGAAATAATACCCTCTAACCAATAGGTCAAATCCATTTCATCATTTATGCAAAGCGAAGGATTTATCCATTAAAGATACCCTCTAGGTGGATTGTTTCCAGCATAATGAACAAATTCAAGTAACACAAGATCCAAGATGGCACCTGTAACAGGCATCTGCCACTGCAAAAAGATGAGGGCTTAGCTCTCCAAAAGCAGCACCCTTATATTGTTCCATCATATCGGTATTATACAAGTGTGGAAGTCTTCTGAAAGGATTGACAGCAATCAATATATTCCCTGTGTATGTCTGTCAATAAGATGTTCCATTAGACCAGAATAGCTTTAGGTAGTTCTAAAGTACCATTGTAGTAAAACAGGAAGGTACTTCTCAAAAGTATCCAAAACACTAAACGTGTTAGTTAGAAAGAAGCACAGCAATTTCTTAATTTGCTTGAAATAAATTGAAAACACCATCTCAAAGCATCATAGTAAGCAGGCCCCTTACATAAATTTCATTAAGATTAAATCTAGCATACAAATTTTGTAGAACCCCTGGCTCATGCAAATAGGCAAGTTTCGTCATGTCGTCTAGCCCCGCAGAAGGTGCTTCTGCATCTTTTGGATAAATGGCTGACAAATGAGCCACCACCTGAATAGAGAGCACATCAATTGTTATTGCTAATCATCCTTCCATCATTTTCATAATACTTGTAAGTTGTAAAAGAGATGCACTAGAAATACAGTGGGACAGATTGAAATTTCTATCACACAAGAATTATACAAGGCTGATGGGAATAGTAAAGAAACTTATTGGTATTAATATTTTCACAAAACACCATTTTTCTTGCAAACAATCTGAAATTAATTAAACAGACAAGCTTTGAGTTGACCATCACTGCTGCCTGCTGACAACTCCAGTATATGACACATAAAAACGACAGTTGATCGACCATTCTTTCTACCAGCATAATCTAGCTCACCATAGCTTCTTATGGCAATTTGCTTCTTGGCATAGAAATATGTGACATAATGATCTAGTATTTTCCAAAATCTTCTTGGCATATAAATATCACTTCGTTCTAAAACATTAACAATATTTGTAAGAAAAGGCACGCATCTGAACAGACCTACTGAGTGAGTCATCTGTGTAAGAGGTGTCAGGATGTTCTTACCGTCTTCCCATTTGTGGTTTGAATTTTGGCTTCCTGCCCGTTGATTTCAATAACCTCTCCATCAATCCAGGCTACTTCGGGGTCTTCTACCCACACCGGGGATCCCACAACAATGTTCACTGGAGTTGTCTGCATTAAGACAATTTATTGGAAATAAGTCAACAAGAAAATAGCCTAGACCCTTAAGTCATTAATTTTGTACATATCGGTTAAGAATCCAGGATTCTGGATTAAATAATTATGTGCAGCCTTGATACATGCATAGCAAAGGGAATGTAAGTAATGACAAGGATAAATACAAACTAGCTAAAAAAATGACTTGCTGACTGAGAGAACTTGCAAATCTTCTGGATGCAAATTTTATTTAATAGCATATGTCCTTAAGTTCGCTTACAAAAAAACAAGATTCGGAGCTGTACTCCATCAAATGCACATTTTATTGTTTAAGATATCAAATAATAATACACATTTAATTATTTAACATGTCGAACTTCAAATTCTAGTTCTTAAACGGAGTGCAAGAAAGATTTTAATAATGCTACCAAGTTTGATTAATAGAATGCAAACTACTAATAGCCAAATATTGGAGATTGCATTAACAAAGGATATATAAACATAAAACTAAAATGCCACTTTTGCAGGGTCCAGACTCTATTCTTACTCAAAATAAATCTATAAAAGGCTTGGATTTTGATGGATTCCCCCAGTTACAATAAGATGTTTTGTGTTTTCCAAGCAGCATTGTCTGCAGGCAAGTTTATTATTAATGATGGAAAATTGTAAGGATGATAATTTATTTTAAAATATAAAAGCATGGGTGATTTTTCCTAAACTGTAAAATATTTACCATATTTTTCTAAAATTATTTAATTTTTGGAAATTTTTATGTAGTTTCTATCAAAAAAAAATTAATTTTATTTAAAGTAAACTAAATTTATTATAAAATTTGGATGAAATTCATTTTAACAAAAGAAAGCCCCTGAAATTTTGCATACAAGAAAGGAAACCCTAATGAGCTAGCTCTGCGCCTTAATTATAAGTGCTCTGTTTTCTTTCCACTAAAACCAAGAGGCTTTTAGAGATTGGTTATAACTGACAAATGACCAGAATATTGGCATGATGGGTATATTTTACATTTGACTCTTGAAATTGGCATTGGAAATACTGGTTCGGACACAATTTGATAGCAAAATTTTGGGCCTGAGTACCAACAGCAGTGGATTGTTTATTTCAGGCCTGAGTGAAATATCAAATATGGAGTTGTTTTTCCAGGCAACAGAATAGCCCGGACAGCAGGTTTTTGTCGGAATCTGGTTCAGTAAAATTCAAAAAATGAGGTAGTTGCAGTGTTTGGAATCCATTTTTGAGAGTGGAAATGGATTCAGTACTATCAAAAACACTTAGGACACTCAAAATACTGAAGTTTAACAACTATAAACAGGATTCTGATAAAATCTTGACTAAATTTTTTCAAAATCTCTGCCAGATTCTGGGCCATTCTGTTACTTTTTTAGACTAGGGTATAAAATATACATTGGCATTGGAAGTACTGGTTGGGAAAGAATATGACAGCCATATTTCAGGCCTGAGTACTACCCGCAATGGATTAATTATTAGGATTCCCCTTAGGTTATCTATTATATAACAGAGATGCTAAAGAACATTTCATTCGTTCATTCATGTACTGGTTGGCATCTATAAAATAGGCAGCGGAAATTCCTTATTCGATGAAGCGGAAAATATTCTTATTGCAGGGATTCTCATACAATCATTCCATAATTTTTTCTTAATGTTGATATTGATAAATTGATATTGTAATATAGATACCGAGGGCGAGCTTGGTTTCAGAAGCGCACACCTGTTCACTTCATACCCATTTGGAAGTTGAGCGTCCATCTTCATCTGGCTGAAACTTGAAAATGCTGATCGGATGGTGTTCTATTCAGCGCTCCCGGAAACGTACTCGCGGTATTATCGGATAGATAATGGAATGTGGTAAGGATACACGCGCAGGGCTTCTCTCTAAGCTTGGACAGCCTGGTTCCGGGGAATGTCGGAGCTTAAATAGAGCGCGGATTTTGATGGTTTGGTGGTATGGGTATGGTTTTTTCTATAATAACTCGTAAACGCCTTGTACTTTAATTGCCAGACAGTTACGAGACAAGAAAAATAATTATATTTGTATAAATTAATTAATTTTCTGATATAAGCGTGACGCAATTCCCGAGGCGTCAGTGCTACAGTGTTTGAAGGACAGGACAGGGCAGTTCAAACAGCAATGGACAAATGAGATCGTTCGATTTTGACAGAGCGAGATGCAAATAATTCAATTATTTATACTATGGTAAATTATAAATGCTATAATGATTTAGATAATTTTCGTGCTATTTAATTTAAATTAGTCATGTAATATATGTAAAGACTTACCGAGAATCTAGAAGATCAGTAGTACAAAATGGATGTGAAAATTAATTTCATCTTTAAATCTAAATCATCCATAATTTTTTTATTTCTTTATAGAATGGAAATCTTAAAAACCTATTAAAAAAATATGCCAAGCCTATCAGTGTAGTAACAAGTATGGTATAAACACACAACCACCGAAGATGAGCAGGTGCTTCCAGCTATCAGGGAAACAAGCGCTACATGGCCATCTATATTTTTCAGTTCATATATATATATATATAGAAATTGAAACACTCATATATATATCTTGAAATTGAAACACTCACCATCGTCTATGGTTTATTGCTATCGATCACAGCCACCTCCAAATTATCTTCCGCAATCCGAAATTTTGATCTTTTCGTGATGTACAGGTACAAACTCAGACACAAAATCCAAAAAAAAAAAATCAACGATTCTCGATGAGCCGACCTGAGACCGGTTGTCGATGATCCTCTGTGTGCGTCTTTCGCCAAAAAACGTAAAAATGACGCTGGATCGAATCTCGGTAAGCATTAAAGGATCCTGCTGCTGCTCCTCCCCCTCTACAAAAACCAACTTGGAACGTTGGGCGCGGGGTAGCAATCGATAGTATTATCGCCGATCCTGGCCGAAGACGAATGCTGTATTCGTTATATTCACAATCGGCTGAAGGATTGTAGAGAAAGGCACTGATTCGTGGCTCTATAGGCTTTATGGCCGGCTCTGCTTTTATCAACTTTTGCTTCCTTCGGCTCTTTCCCACCGCACCTTACTCTTCTAGACATTGATTCTTTATGTGAAAAGAAAAGGAAGGAGGGAAATTAATGAATATATTAATAATGAATATAGATTGTTTACATCAAAGAATGGGGACGGCTGCCTGAAAAGTAGGTCCTCAAACAGATGGTTGAGTGCCAAGGCAAAAAGAAAAGTGTAGCGTTTGAAGGAGAACGAGAAAGACAAAGAGCAGAATGAATGGAAGCAAAAGCTTAAGCTCACACATCAATCCACCATACATCTTACAGTTGTCAAACAACATAAATTATGTTTCATCCATGTGTATGCTCCTCTTTCTCTTTACTTCTTTTTCAAAATTGCAAGGTATTTCTTTAATATATTTGTATCTACGTCTCGTATAGTAAAAGTTTCTCTGGGACCAGAAAAACAAAGAAAAAATGGTTATTTCGATTGTATTTTCACAGACTGGTTATCACACTTCACTCCTCTTCCAAAGTTATGGTTGTGCATTGCATGCTTCCTCATAATATGCCACCTATGGCAACGTTCTAAGAGCTTACTCTTACGCACTTCATAGCAACAGGTTTGGAAATATCTGCATCTTATATTGAATTTCGGAAATCTCTGCACGTTATGTTGAATTTCTCAAGCCTAAGTATTTTATTCCATACACCGAGGTGGATAGATATAGTGGAGCAGAAAATATTGTAGCAGTGTGTTGGAGGAGGAACCCTGTAAAGTTATAGTGGAACAAATAATTTTGTAATGTTGCAGTGAAGCAGGAAACTTTGCAAAACTGCAGTGAAGTTAGAACATTGCAAGGTTTTAGTGGAGTAGATAATATTGCAATGTTGTTGCAGAGCATAGAACCTTGCAGTGTTGAAGTGTTGTAGTGGAGGAGAGAATAATGCAAAGCAATGACAACAATTAACATGTTGATTATTTTCAATGAGTAGAGATGGTCAACCTTAAATTGTTTATGGTTTTACTATGTATTAAGGTTTTACTATGTATATTTATTGAGGGTAAGGAAACTAGTTGTCTTTAATGCTACTTTTCGGAAGTATTTTGGGTGGATTTTTCTGTTTTATTTCTTTAAAATAAGGCAGAAATTTATTGAAATCACAAGCTTGATGGGTAATCCCTACACAATCAAAGTTCCCTATGAGGTTTTCAGGGTGATGAATCCATATATACAGTCAAAAAACCAGTTTAAATAACACAAATCAAGATTTCACCTTAATTTCACCTCAATTTTTTCAGCAGGCACCTGAAAGTGCAAAAAATCACACTAAAAACAACTCTTTTAGGAAATATGCAAGATTAAGTTTTATTTCATTATATGTTGTTGAATTTTCTCCAAAATTAAGTTGTTGTTGAATGCTCTTGTGAGGGCACAAAGACTATATCGTCACAATTTAGTTGTCAAGAATAATAATTTGAATGTGCTTTAGAGCATGGGATTTTTCTTAGAAAAGGGAAAAAGGTTTTCCCATGATATCTTGTTGTTGATGTTTTGTTATTCATTTCATTTGTTTGCAACTATTATATTTTAATTTATACACATTTTTCTCATGTAGGAAGCATATTCTATACTTTTTCTTTCATTTCATTTAGGATGAGAGCCTAATCACCTTGAACATCGGGTGTTAGGGACAAGGCTTTTTTATCCTATTTTTGTTTGAGTGGGAGTTTCCATAAAAATAATTTATGTTGCACAAAAATGGCATGTACATCTAGAATAGAAATGGAGAATTTTAATGGCACTAGCTTCTAATTATGGAAGCTCAAGATGGAAGATATTTTTGGAATATCTATGGGGAACCAAACTTTTTGATATGAAAGATGAAGAGTGGATGGTATTGGAGACAAAAGAAAGAAGTTTTATCATAATTTGTTTGGTCGATTTAGCATTATTCAATGTTTTTAAAGAAAAAACTATGACAAGTCTCTGAAAGAAGTTGGGGGATTTGTATCAAGCTAAATAATTTTAGTAATTATTATTATTATGGAAAAGTTGTTTTCCTTGAGAATGGGCAATGGTGATTTTGTAGCCAAGCACCTAATTGTGTTTAATATTATTGTGCCCTAACTGATTTTCGTTTGGAGTGAATATGGATGAGCATGATCGTTGTATGACTATTTCATGGGATAGCTTTGTAATGGCCATTGGAAGAATTGTAAAGGTTGTATTGGTGTTCAATGAAGTTGTGGCTACTTTAATATTAGAGTGGGTGAGACGGAAATTTTTTGAATTCGTCTATGAGGCCTTGGTTGTTCATGGTAGATCAAAGGAGAAAGAAAGAAAAGAGAAAAGGGAAAAATCCAAATCTCGTGAGAGACAAAAGTGGAAGTCCAAGGGAAAATGTTGGAATTATGCCAAATTTAGGCATTTTAGAAGAAATTGCAAGGAAGGGAAGAAGGAGGAGGAAAACAATGATTATGATGATGAGTAAAAATATTCTCAAGACAATGGTGAAGATGCATTTGTTTCAACTTTGGAAACTTGTGAAGGCCAGAGTGCATGGCTAATAGAGTATTGAGCTTCCTTCCATATAACTTTACGTTGGCATGGGTTTTCATTGTATGGGGAATTTGATGGTGGGATAGTATACCTTGGTGATAACTCTTCTCTTATCATAATTTTCCATGGAAAAATATTGATTAGATTCCTTGATGGCAGAGTAAAGGGGATTAGTAGAATTTTGAACATCTTGAGTCTAGCATGAAACATATTATTAGTGAGCACACATTGATGTAGGTGTGTAGGTTGTTTTCTTTAACAAAGGGTGCAAGATAGTTTGAGGAATTGTGGTACATGTTTGCACGGGCACTTTGTCCCATCTTGATGTGTGCACTATTAAGTGCAATAATTCGTCAATTTCTAGAGCGAAAAGATCTATGATCTATACATTCATATTCAAAAGCTCTTAAACAGGCTCTTACTCAAGAAAGCAAGTTACGTATAGACAAGACAATGTTATGGCGCCAAAGATTGGGCCATGTAGTCAAGAACGACTTACAAGCCTTGAAATGGAAAAAAATATTATTAATAATTTGTATATTATTAATAATTTATATGATTATGCTATTGAATTCAATTTTTGTGAGCATTACATTTATAAAAAATAGACCATGTCCAATTTTATTATAGTTCTCATAAAGCTTCTAGGTTGTAGTTAATTCATTCTTATGTATTTCAGCCATTTAAATTTCTTTTAATTTCTAAGCCTTTGTATTATGTTTCATTCATTGATGGTTAAGGACATGGGTATATTCCTTTCAAACTAAATATAAGGTTCTTAGCCAATTTAGGAACTTAAATCTCTCTTGAAAAATCAAATGTAAAGATTAAGGTGTTGAGGAATAATAATAGCAGTAAGTTTTGTTTTGTAAAGTTTGATAATTTTTCTAAGTAGAATGGCATTGAAATACATAAGAAAAATTTGTATACGTCTCGATAGAATGTCAATAGAAAGTTGATGGTGAGAGGTAGGAGTATGTTTAATGGAGTTGGCCTAGAAAAGTTCTTATTAGAGGCAATTGTTGCTTCATATTACTTGATTAACAAGTATCCTATAGATTCAATGTTAGTGGATAAGACACCTATAGAGGTTTGGACAAGAAAGAAGCCCTCACTTCAGTATCTTCATGTTTTTGGTTCTGAGGCATATACTCATGTGCTTGAGGAGAAGTGATGTAAGCTGGCTAACAAGGCAATTAAATGTATTTTCATCAACAATGGTGTTGGTGTGAAAGGGTATATGATCAGGAGTTCATAAATTTGCTCAAAATTCAAGTTACGGGATTGGGTTTGAAATGGCAAACAGGTTCAGAACCGGATCGACCAGCAGAGTGGGATCCAAATTCATGGCTGTCATGGAGTCTTGAACTTTGCATATAGAATCGGGGATTTCACAGTGGCGAAAATGTTGCAGGTGGAACGGATGGCCATGATCCAGTCAACAATGAGGGCTGAACGGTGGTGATTAGATCACAGAAGCAGTGGGAGATCAACAGGAGAGATCTCATCGCATTTGAGAAACATCACACATCACACAAAACAGAGTTTACCATTAAAGAGTTTCGCAAGTTAAATTGTTTAACCTGCGATGTGAAGTGAGAAGGCGAAGATATAACGTGCATCATTGGATCGAGAAACAAACTAACGGCGGAGATTGTAGCACCCGGAAAAGTGATTTTGCAAATCACAATATTTAGAAGTTAAGAGTTCGCAAGATATGTTAAATTCGTTGCGACGCGGTAAAGTTGAAATATGCGATGCGATGAGGGGAGCCACGTGTCGGCATTGTGCACGAGCGCACATCGCATAAATTATGGTTTTAGCATTATTGGTACCAAGTTAAACTTGCGGGCAAGCAATTTGCGATGCACTATGATTGGTTGCGTGTTGTGGGACCCGAGAACCCCGTTCCACATGTATGTAAGTTGTTTAAGGCTATGTGTGATCTATATCAAACGTAAGCGTTGTTTGATCGCGAATGTTTATATGTTTAATGAAACTCCGATATTGTATTCTGCTGTTTCCGCTAACTGTCAAGCCACTTAACGGTTGGGGGTGCGCATGTGGCCACCGCCCTAACCATAAGTTTTAATGCACGACTTTATTGGTAGAGTGGATAAGGGTGCGCCAAATTTGGCGGTCAGCCCTAATTTAACACCAGTTAACTGGAGTTCTCCACATTTAGTGGAGTTTTCCTAGGAGATATTGGGAAAAAGAGTAGGAGGCTCAATTTTTCGACCATTATGAGTGAATGAAGAGTCATTCCTAACTAATTGGATCATTCTAAAGCCATTGGTGCAAAGAAAACAACCATTAGAGCATTGTAACTACATGTAATAGCAAAATTTTGAGCATAATGAAAGATGGACAAGCCATTGAGAGTTGGACTAGTAGATGTAGCCCAAGAGGGGTGAACTGCTTCTTCATGCCTGCTGTGTAAACTTCATGTGGTGACTTATTTCTCTATTTTACACTGTTGTTCAGTGTTATTTAGACTTATTTTATGCTTATAATTCACTAAAGTTGATCTATAATTCATGGAAAAACTCCTTAATCCTTATGCAAACTAATGAACCAATTATGCACATGTTTTTTAAACTGAAAGACCCTTAGCACAACAAAACTAATACAGTCCTTTCAGATCAAATGGTATCAGAGCTAGATTTTTTCTCTGGTGTTGTTTAGTGCAAAGAATTGTTTAACTGTTTGCAAGTTTTAGATGCTTACAAGGCTCAAGCTCAAAAGGGAAGAAGGCAAAATGGTGGAAGCAAGACGGTCTCAAAAGGAGCTAAAAAAAAGGAGAGCAAGATTACCACAATCTCCACCACCTATTTCACCTCCTAAAGAAGCATAAACTCCATTAAGCATGTCTAATAAGGAAGGAGAAATCCATGAAGAAGTTGACCCTAAGGAAGGAGTGTTTAGGAAAGCATTTCTTGACATGACTGAGATGGTTAGAATTCTTTATCAAGAAAGGAATGAAAGACTGGAAGGAGAAGGATCTAAACTCCAAAAGGAAGGACACGGATCTTCAGGAGGTCAACATGATGAAGACAAGTCAAAGAAGGGAAATGGAGGAAATGAAGGCAATGGAAATCCACCATCTTCACCCTCATCATCATCATCATCATCATCATCATCTTCTACCTCTTCTTTAGTACATCAGCCACACAAGTCCAAGTGCACTGGTAAATCTCCTTTATTAAAGCTTGATGTAAAGTTTGAATTGCCAATGTTTAATGGTGAAGTAAATGCAGACAAGCTAGATAATTGGATTCGACAATTGGAGGTCTATTTAAGAATACAAAATCTTCAAGATGATGATACGAAAATTCAATTAGCTTCTTTGAGAATGGAAGATGCAACACTTGTTTGGTGGGAAGCCAAGACACGGGAGGAAACCAAGAAACATAGTAAGATTATTATATCATGGTCAGATTTTATTGCTACTATTAAACAACAGTTTTATTCATTAGCTCATATGCAAAAAGCCATCATGAACTGGCATAACTTTAGGCAGTTAAAGGGACAAAATGTGCAAGAATACACCTAGGAATTTAGGATAAGAGCTCTTTTATTAGGGGTGGATTTGCAGATCCAAGACACTTTATTAAAGTACATAGGAGGCTTACATAGCTACCTAAAACATACTATTCTCATGTTTAACCCTACCAGTCTAGATGAAGTTTGTGTTCAAGCCACACATCTAGAAGCTAGAGGGAAGAACATTCCTAAAGAGGGTAGGAAGAAACCTTTTAAGGGTAAAGTCAAGGAGAAAACCCCAAAAGGTAAAAACAAAAAGAATGCATCTGTTAAGAAAGAGGGAGAAAAAGTGACTTGTAAACATTGTTCAAAAGAAGGCCATGATGAAACCCATTGTTGGAAATTACATCCAGAATTGAGGCCAAAGAAACCCAATAACAAAGGGAAACAAAAAACTGCTGCTACAACTCAACATGACTTAGGGTTTGATTTAGGTGATGAGACTAAAATTACAGCCATGGGATTGAAGAACATGAAGGGAAAATAAATTGAAACTAAACTCAGTACCAGTACTTCAAACTGTCACATAAACACTCCAAATGAAGAAGAAATATTATAACTGTTTCATGTGAGGGTCATATCCAAGCATACCAAGATTGACACACTGTTTGACAGTGGGTCACAAGCAAACTTAATCTCTGAAGATTTGGTCAAGAAATTTAACCTTGAGACAATACCACATCCAAAACCATATCCATTGGGTTGGATTTGTAAGGATGAAAATCTACAGGTTACAAGGAAATGTATATTGAGGTTTTCAATCACTGCAAGCTTTGTTTGACACAGTTGAATTAGATGTGGTTCCGCTTGACATAACTTGTATTGCATTAGGGAGTCCTTACTTGTATGATAGGAAAGCGATCTTCTATCGCCATGAGAACAAGTATCATTTATTTAAAGATGTCAACGAGTTCATTGTTAGAGCACACCGCAAGAAGACAAACATTGCTTTGGTAAATGTTGGACAGGTAAAGAGGCTGGTAAATTCAAGTAAGAATTTTGTTCTTCTTATGATTAAGCCCAAAGCTGATATTAATTGTGAATATTTTGAGGGATGTGATCCTAAGTTGAAATCAGAATTATATGAAGTGGTTAATGGGCATCATGAGATGTTTCAGGAGCCAACAGGATTGCCTCCAAAAAGGGAAATTCAACATGAGATTCAGTTGCAGCAGGATTGTCCTCTTCCAAACATCGGTATGTATCGCATGTCGATAGTGGAGAATGCTGAAATAAAGAGGCAAATCAAAGAGATGTTGGATAAAGGTATGATAAGGCCAAGCACCTCGCCATGTGGTTCATCCATAGTCTTGATGCCAAAGAAAGATGGGACTTGGTGCATGTGTGTAGATTTTCGAGCTTTAAACAAAATTACAGTAAAAAATCGTTACCCACTCCCAAGAATAGATGATTTGCTTAATCAGTTGAAAGAAGCAAAGTTTTTCACTAAGTTAGATTTACGAAGTGGATATCATCAAGTAAGAATTGCAGAAAGTAATATATGGAAAACTGCATTCAAAACCAAACAAGGACTCTTTGAGTGGCAAGTTATGCCTTTTGGTTTATGTAATGCACTAGCAACTTTTATGCGGGTTATGGATAATGTTTTGCGACCATTCCTTGATTACTTTGTTATTGTGTACTTAGATGACATTTTTATTTTCAGCAAAACAATAGAAGATCATGTCTTGCATGTAAATAGAATGCTTGATATTTTGAAGAAAGAGAAATTGTTTCTTAAGATGTCAAAATGTGAGTTTGGAAAGACCTCTTTGGTCTATTTGGGACATATTGTAGGAGGAGGAGAATTGAGGATTGATCCTTCTAAAGTGGAGGCCATTGTGAATTGGCCCACACCCACAACAATTACCGAGGTAAGAAGTTTCTTAGGTGCAGCTCAATATTGGAGGAAATTCATTGCTAACTTTTCTTCCATCACAACTCCTATGCATGCAGTGACAAGTGGGAAGAAAGGCTTCCAGTGGGGAGGAAAATAGCAACAAGCTTTCGAAGCTTTAAAAGACAAGATCAATTCAGCTCCAGTCCTTGCACTACCAAATTTGAGACAACCATTCGACATACAAACCGATGCTTGTGACTATGCCATGGGCGCAGTCCTTTTGCAGCATGGTAATCCGGTCGCCTTTCATTTAGAAACTTTTAATGGTGTTGTGACTAATTATCCTACATATGACGAACTATATGTGTTGGTACAAAGTGTCAAGAAGTGGAAACACTATTTGATGGGTAAAGAGACTATTGTACACACCGATTTCCAACCATTACAGTACTTGCAGTCACAAACAAAATTGCAGCAGTTAAGACATTTCAGGTGGATGGGATTTCTTCAACAATTTCACTCGGTTATAAGGTACAAAAAAGGTATATTCAATAAAATTGCAGATATGCTTTCGAGACCAATCATCAGTGCTTCTACTTTACTAAAAAATTATTATGTTGTACATGAGAGTTACATAGAACAATATGCACATGACGTTGATTTCAAAGATGTGTATGCTAGTTTGAGTGAAGGGAATCAAGTTGAAGAAAGAGATTATCACATGCATAACAATTTGTTGTTTCATTTGGGAAAGCTATGCATTCCACAAGGAGAGAGGCTAAGTGTCACGAGAGAAGCTCATTCTTCTCTTATTGCTAGGCACTTTGGGGTAAGCAAAACAGTGGCGCATCTACAGAGGTATTGTTATTGGCCTCGCATGATAGATAGTGTGTCACGTTTTATAAGAGGTTGTTCTATGTGTGCAACAAGTAAGCCTAGTAATAGGAAGCTTGGATTGTACACGTCACTACCGGTATCATCAAGGCCATGGGAGAGCGTCTCCATGGACTTTGTTGGAGGTCTACCTATGTCAAGAAAGCAACATGATTATCTTTTTTTAGTTGTGGATAGATTCAGTAAAATGTGTATACTTATGCCATGTAAGAAGACCATTACTGTTGAATATACTGCTGAAATTTATTTTCAAAATGTTTGGGTTCATTTTGGATTGCCCACTTTTGTTAGTGATAGGGATTCCAAGTTCATTGGGAATTTTTGGTCAAATATATAGAGAATGATGGACACAAAATTGAAAAAGAGTACCGCTTTTCATCCACAAACAGATGGACAAACCGAAGTGATGAACAAAACAATTGTGCATCTATTGAGAGGATACTGCAGCAAACATCCTAAGTTGTGGGATGAACAACTGCATTACATTCAACACACTTACAACAGGGCAAAGCATTCTTCAACACAAGCCTCACCTTTTGAAGCATGCTTTGGGTATTTGCCAAAATCGCCATTAGACTTCATCTTTGGGAAGGATGTTGCAATTGATGGCCATAGTGATGTTGATAAGGCTCGAAAGTTCATTGAGAAAATTCAATGATACATCAACAAGTTTAAGAACAACTTGAGAAAAGTCAAAGCAAATACAAAGAGAGGCATGACAAACACATGGTTGATCACAAGTTTCAAGAGGTAGAAGAGATATGGTTGCACATTAGCAAAGAAATGATGTAAAGGGAAGGTAAAAAACTCAAACCCATTCGTTATGGCTCTTTCAAGATCATAAAAAGAGTTGGTAATAATGCATTCCAACTTGATTTTCCTTCTTACGTGCAAATATATTTAGTTGTTAATGTTGAAAACTTATGCTTGTATGAGCCTCCTTTGATCGTTGATCAAGGAAGTGATGTTCAGTTACCTTATATTGAATATTTCTCGCAAGAATTTCTGGATGAGCTCAAAGAAGATACAATTCTTGACAGGAGGACAAGAGCATCAAAGAGGGGAAGTGTTGACTACCTTCGAGTTGGGCTCAAAGGCACCAAACCAAGCAAGGAAAAATGGATGGAGATTGGAAAGGTGAGGAAGTTGTACCCTCATCTACTGAACAGGTAATCAATTTTTTTGGGGTCCAAAAGCTTCCCAATGGGGAGGAATGATCAGGAGTTCATAAATTTTGCTCAAAATTCAAGTTACAGGATTGGGTTCGAAATGAAAAACAGGTTTAGAATGGGATCGACCAGTAGAGTGGGATCCAAATTGGTGGTTGTCATGGAGTCTTGAACTCTGCATATAGAATCGGGGATTGCACAACCGCGGAAATGTTGCAGGTGGAACGGACGACCGTGATCTAGTCAGCAACGAGGGCTGAACGGTGGTGATTAGATTGCAGAAGCAGCAATGGGAGATCAATGGGAGAGATCTCATCGCAGTTGAGAAACATTTCACATCGCACATAACAAAGTTTATTGTTAAAGAGTTTCGCAAGTTAAATTGTTTAACCTGCGATACGAAGTGAGAAGGTGGAGATATAACGTGGATCATCGAATCGAGAAACAAACTAACGGCGAAGATTGCAGCACCTGGAAAAGCGATTTCGCAAATCACAATATTTAGAAGCTAAGAGTTGCCAAGATATGTTAAATTGGTTGCGATGGGGTAAAGTTGAAATATGCAATGCAACGAGGGGAGCCACGTGTTGGCATTGCACACGAGCACACATTACATAAATTATGGTTTTAGCGTTATCGGTACCAAGTTAAACTTGTGGGCAAGCGATTTGCGATGTGATGTGATTGGTTGTGTGTTGTGGGACCCGAGAACCCTATTGACCACACTTTGTCAACGACCCCATAGTAGTACACCCCCATTTTTTCAAATGGGATTCATCATGTTCGACGTGGTCGTGCCATTCAGATTCCATCATCAGTCGACATTTTTATAAATGATGTAAACCCATTCTGCATGTTTATGATGTAAATGATCTAAGTAAGACCACCATGTATGTAACAACCTAGGTAAGCCTAGTATGTTGGTGACGATTTCTATCCTAGGAGGTTTTTTGTCTCACTGATTTACTTGTGTTTTTCGACACAAGTGATCGGCAGAGTTTTCCCCTCTAGCTTCATCCCAAAGCTAGGGTGGATTTTGTCATCAAGATGCTAAGTGGGTCTTAGTGTTTTCTATCGAGTCTTTGTAAAAGTAGTTTGAGAATAATCTTAGCTAGTTGGCTATATTATTTTATTACAAGCTACTTGGTCTACTAGATCATGTTTTGAGTCGCAGAATTGGGTACTTATTTGAGGGTCTATACGAATGGGTTTTCTCCCTTCACGTGTCTAAATGTATTTATCTTATGTAAAGAGGGTTGGAAAAAATAATTAAATCCCTTCTCAGTCAATTAATTAAATTTTATGGCCAAATTAATTAAAAATCCTAAGCCAAAAATTTAATTAATTTTAAGTCCTAGGTAAGTTAAAATTTTTCAAAGGAAAAAGGGAATATTGAGAATTTCAAGAAATTTTGGACCCTTGGGTTTAGGTGGTTAAGTCAAAGTCAAAATTTTGAGGTAATTAACTTAGAAATAGTATTTTTGAGTTAATTAAAATAGAATTAAATGATAAATTCGTTTTTTCCTCAAATTTATAATTTCGACGGTCCAGATTAAAAGATGATAAAATATTTTCGGCGGTCGAGATTATTTTGACATGGATCAACTGAACTAGCCGTTGGAGATTTTAACTTATAAATTAGAGGTCTTTGTTAGTCTTTCGATCATCTGATCTTTGGATCGTGCACTTGTTCTTGGAAGCTCTTGTGATTCCTTTTGATGAATAAAGCATAAATACTTTGGGGTTACAAATTTTGATGTTCCTTTTCAGATCTATGTGGTGATTTGTCTCTAAACTCTGCTACTTAATTTGGCATTTTATGGTTAATGGCCTTCATGGATTAATCTGCATACAGGTATCTTGCGCAGTTTTCTAGATTTATAAGATGACATTTTTTTATTTAATGGAAAGACTAGTTATCTATTTTTCCGAAAGATCTCATGTTATTTTCTTAAATCTATATCAATCTAAAGTTCAGATCTAAGGGTGCAAGGAATATTTTTAAGGTTTGAGCGTTTGGGGAAGTCTTTAGTTAGACCAGCCGACTCTTATATAACATAAATATGAAAAGCTCATTATTTGTTGATTTCCAAAGCTATCTTACAAAATTAGTAGTTTTGCAGAGTCTTCTAGGACTTGTGCCTCTCTTTAAAAATTTGAATTTCTAACAAATTGTGCTGAAATGGGTTTAAATCTGGCCATGAGGGCCTCTAATCTGTGAATTAACATTGTAAATTTATAAATATTCTATAGGTTGTAAGGGTTTAATAATTTTTGTGCATAGTTTTGGATCTATTCTAGTTTTGTAGGTTTGCAGAGGGTTTTTCAAAAAAAATTTAAAATATTTGAGTCAGATCTAACTCCCAGAGGGCAAGATCTGGCCTCAGGATCGCTTTGCTGGCAGATCTGAGTGTAAAAGGAAGATTTCAAGTTCAGCATTCTGAAAATCTGGGTAGTGTTGAAATTTTTTTTTATTCTGTTGGACAAATTTTAAAATGTATTGGGTTTTGCTGAGGTTTTCTTTGCATCTGGCATAAAAACGTTGCACAAGATGCTGCCCTTGTCTTGCCTTTCTCCACGATTTTTCTGCCTTCATGCAGCATACACTGCCTTCATTCCATCTTCAGCGTCCTCCCATATCACCGCATACGCTGCATATTTCCTTGACCCTCCAGCCTCATCCGCCTTCCCTCCTCTGCGTTTCCTTATTCCGTCGTCTACCCATTTCCTTAGCCGCTGACCATTTTTTCCTCTGCCGTCAACATCCCTCATCGCTTGCCTTATCCTTGCCGTCCTCCTTAAATCGTTGCTTCGACCATCTTCTCCGCCGTCGACTTTGCCCTCTTCCTTCGCGTCGACTCCGACCTGCAAACAAAAGAAAAACACGCATACCATAAACTCAGAAACTTACGTATATGCGTTTATTTTATCGGGTTCATTTCTAGGTTAAGTTAGCGTTAGGTTTTAAATCAATTTCGTTTTTTTATTTTTATTTTTATTTTTAAATTAACTTTTAGTTTTTAATATGGTTAGTCATAGATTTTATTTATTTTTAGTTTAGTGTTAGGTTTAGATTTTATTTAGTTTTTGTTTTAGTTTGACTTTAGTTTTGATTTTGTTTTAGTTGGGTTAGCGTTAGTGTTAAGTCTTAGTTTTAGATTTATTTTTATTTTAAATTGTAAAGTTTGGATAGTGTTAATTTTAGGTTTTAGTTTAATTTCATCTTTGTATTAGTTTAGTTTAATGTTAGTTTTTGTTTTTGTTTAATTTGTTTTTAGTTTTAGATTTTAAATTTAGGTTTTAATCCATAGTCTTAGTTTCATTTGTATAGATATATTTTGTCTGAAAAATAATAAATAAAAATACAAAAAAAAAAAAAAAAAAACTTCATAGTCAAATGAACTTTTAAATTTTTACCTAAAGTTTGACTATATAAAATTTTTAATTTCTGGATTGGGTTATTTAGAACATCATAAATTTGGAAATATTGCAATGATATGGCATTTCAATTTGATAGTCGTTTCATGATAGCATTGCTGTGGATTTAGATTATTTTAATGCATAGTTGTGGTGCATTCTATTGAATATCATTGTTGTCATTTGTGTTTCATAGCAGTAGTTATACATCAATTACTTGGCTTTAATTGTATAACGAGATCTTTTAACTCCATAAGGCACTGGTTTGAATATAATTGGATCTGTGAAATCTCGTTAATCTCATCAAGTACTTGGTTATTTGACTGTGTCTCCTGAGTTGGTTGACTTACAACCAATTCTATTTCTTCATTTCTATTAGGGTCTACCTCCCTTAGCTTGCAAGGAGACAACTTAGATAGAGAGATTGGGGATCAGGGTGACAGCCCCCGATCTGAGCCGTTGTAGCAGTGCCTAGACATTTTGTGCGACAACATTTTTTGGCACTGTTGTTGGGGATAGAGTTTTTATGTCCTTTGTCTTAACGACATTTTATGATCTTCTAATCTTTCCTCACCATTCATTAGCCTGTCACAAGGAATCACATTTTCTCTTCATCTCTTCATCTTTTCATCATCTCACTAATCATTTCATCTTTAGCACCTGGACATTTCGGTTGGCTTCTTGTTTAGGTGGCGACTCCACTTATTCATCTATTTACTCCCAAACAAGAATCCCCCCCTGATATCCATCTGCTACTCTCGATTATTTCTTTTGTTTTAGAATTAGTTTCATGTTCAAGTGGCAACTCCAATTCTTTTATTTCTTACAAGAGTTCCTGCTAAGAAGTTCGCTTCTTTAGGACCTTTTCACTATTCTTGAACACGGATCTATTTCTTAACTTTTAAGCAAGTCATCATGGATGACACCTTTCATGACATCATCAATGCTTTTACAGATAAATATATAAAACAAGATGACTCGCCTTGTGCTCCCAGTATTATGCAAAATAATGAAATTGATCTTGTAGAGAACTCAACTATCAGCAGGAGATTTCTAGACAATTCTCAGGATGAATCCACTTGTACCACGACAGCACAAACCCATGATAGTGGTGAAGTAGAAACAAGTTGTCAAATCAGTGTTGACAGCGATAAGCATCTTGTTAACAAATTGATTCAGATGGTTAAGGATATACAGCTAAATCAAGCTCAGGTAATCAAGAATATGGAGGCTAATCAAGCTCAGGTAATCAATAATATGGAGGCCAACCAAGCTCAAATCATTAAGAATATGGAACTTAATCAAGAAAAAATAATAGCGAATCACACCAGGGAAATTGGTTCTATGCAGAGCAAGTTATTGGCCTTAGAGGAAAAGACAACAATCATGGAATTCAATCACTCCAATAAAATAAATGTCATAGAAGAAAATCATGAGAAGGAGATGAACTATATGCAAAATATCTTCATGGCCATGAAAACAGATAATGGTAAAATGATTCAAAACATGGAACACAAATTGTTGACGACTGAAGAGAGTCATGCACAGGAATAAATGTCATGGAAAACAGGTTAAAGATGATGAAATTTAATCATTCTAATCAGATGTCTCTTCAACACAATTTGTTGACTATTGAAGAGAGTCATGCAAAGGAAATCATTGTTGTTAATGTTAAGCATTCTAATCAAATGGCTAGTATTCAAAATAAGTTGGAAAAAATGGAAAGATCACACATGCAGAATTTCTAACTCAACTCTGAATTGTCAACTGATCATAGGCCTCTCAGTTTGCTGAAGCAATTTCCATCTCATCACACGGAGGTCACTTTTCCCATTAAGGAAAAATTAACTATGTTTACAAAGGACGTTAAGAAAGACTAAGCTTATGTGTCACCATTGACAGAATATATTCAGAATAAGATCGGTTACACTCCAGGTTCATTAGATATTGTGTACAAAGATTTTCAAGATAAGGACAAGAAATCTACAGTGGTCTCATTACTGACATCACAGCCCACTCAGAAAAAGAGAAAGAAGCAGAAAAGAAGAAGTAAGCGGTTTGATTCGTCTGATGGTCGAGAGCAACCTGACATTCAGATAAGACAGAGTCCTACAATTAGCAAAATTGGACATGGCACATTTGAAAAGCAGCCAACAGACTTGCCTGAAAGCAGGCAAATGCTCAGCATGCACTATATTGAGCACATCTGATGCCCACACGGGCATCCTTTGTATTGTATCTCTAACCCTACACCTTGTTATTTCAGCATTTCATCTTGCAGTTAGAGTAGATTTATTTTTCATGTTAAGTAGAATAATAAATGATAGAAGAGCTTCTATTTTTCATGTGTGTGTGTTATATGATGATATTTGGATGGACACTACTTATGTAATTTTGTGAGTTCCTTGGATACAGATTTTTTATTCTCACATTCCTTCGATGAAGCAACGTGTCCCCAAGTAGAGCCAGATGTTGACCACACTTTTTCAATGACCCCATAGCAGTACACCCCCATTTTTTAAAATGGGATTCATCATGTTCGACGTGTTCGCGCCATTCAGATTCCATTGAAAGACGACAGTTTTATGAACGATGTAAACCCATTCTACATGTTTATGATGTAAATGATCTAAGTAAGACCACCATGTATGTAACAACCTAGGTAAGCCTAGTATGTTGGTGACGATTTCTATCCTAGGAGGTTTTTTGTCTCATTGATTTGCTTGTGTTTTTTGACACAAGTGATCGGCAGAGTTTTCCCCTCCAGCTTCACCCCAAAGCTAGGGTGGATTTTGTCATCAAGATGCTAAGTGAGTCCTAGTGTTTTATATCGAGTCTTTGTAAAAGTAGCTTGGGAATAATCCTAGCTAGTTGGCTAGATTATTTTATTACAAGCTGCTTGGTTTACTAGATCATATTTTGAGTCGTAGAATTGGGTACCTATTTGAGGGTCTATACGAATGGGTATTCCCCCTTCATGTGTCTAAATGTATTTATCTTTTGTAAAGAGGGTTGGAAAAAATAATTAAATCCTCTCTCAGTCAATTAATTAAATTTTCTGGCCAAATTAATTAAAAATCCTAAGCCAGAAATTTAATTAATTTTAAGTCCTAGGTAAGTTAAAATTCTTCAAAGGCAAAATTCGTTGGTCCTTTAAAAATGAATTTTTTAAAGGTCCCAGGCCAAGGGAATATTGAGAATTTCAAGGAATTTTGGACCCTTAGGTCTAGGTGGTTAAGTCAAAGTAAAAATTTTGAGGTAATTAACTAAAAAATAGTATTTTTTAGTTAATTAAAATGAAATTTAATGATAAATTCGTTTTTTCGTCAAATTTATAATTTTGACGGTCCAGATTAAAAGATGATCAAATATTTTCGACGGTCGAGATTATTTTGACATGGATCAACCGAACTAGCCGTTGGAGATTTTATCTTATAAATTAAAGGTCTTTGTCAGTCTTTCAATCATCCGATCTTTGGATCGTGAACTTGTTCTTAGAAGCTCTTGTGATTCCTTTTGATGAATAAAGCATAAAGACTTTGGGGTTACAAATTTTGATGTTCCTTTCTGGATTTATGTGGTGATTTGTCTCTAAACTCTGCTACTTAATTTGGCATTTTATAGTTAATGGCCTTCATGGATTAATATGCATACATGTATCTTGTGTAGTTTTTTGGATTTATAAGATGGCATTTTTGATTTAATGGAAAGACTAGTTATCTATTTTTCTGAAAGATCTCATGTTATTTTCTTAAATCTCTATCAATCTAAAGTTCAGATCTAAGTGTGCAGGGAATATTTTTAAGGTTTGAGTGTTTGGGGAAGTCTTCAGTTAGACCAGCTGACTCTCATATAACATAAATCTAAAAAGTTCATTATTTGTTGATTTCCAAAGCTATCTTACGGAATTAGTGGTTTTGCAGAGTCTTTTAGGACTCGTGTCTCTCTTTAAATATTTGAATTTCTAAAAAAATGTGCTGAAATGGGTTTAAATCTGGCCATGAGGGCCTCTAATCTGTGAATTAGCATTGTAAATTTGTAAATATTCTATAAGTTGTAAGGGTTTAATAATTTTTGTGCATAGTTTTGGATCTGTTCTGGTTTTGCAGGTTTGCACAGGGTTTTTCAATTTTTTTTAAAAATATCTGAGCCAGATCTAATCTCCAGAGGGCAAGATCTGGCCTCAGGATCACTTTGCTGGCATATCTGAGTGTAAAAAGAATATTTCAAGTTCAGCATTTTGAAAATCTGGGTAGTGTTGAATTATTATTATTATTATTATTTTTTTAAATTCTGCTGGACGAATTTTAAAATGTATTGGGTTTTGCTGAGGTTTTCTTTGCATCCGGCATTAGAACACTGCACAAGACGTTGCCCTTGTCTTGCCTTTCTCCATGATTTTTCTGCCTTCACGCAACATACGCTGCCTTCATTCCATCTTCAGCGTCCTCCCATATCACCGCATACGCTGCCTTCATTCCATCTTCAGCGTCCTCCCATATCACCGCATACGCTGCGTATTTCCGTGACCCTCCAGCCTCATCCGCCTTCCCTCCTCTGCATTTCCTTCGTTCGCCATCTACCCATTTCCTTAGCCGCTGACCATTTTTTCCTCTGCCGTCGACGTCTCTCACCGCTTGCCTTATCCTTGCCGTCCTCCTTAAATTGCTGCTTCAACGATCTTCTCCGCTGTCGACTTTGCCCTCTTCCTTCGCGTCGACTCCGACTTGCAAACAAAAGAAAAAGACACATACCATAAACTCAGAAACTTATGTATATGTGTTTATTTTATCGGGTTCATTTCTATGTTGAGTTAGCGTTAGGTTTTAAATCATTTTTTATTTTTTATTTTTTTTTTAATATGGTTAGTCGTAGATTTTATTTTTATTTAGTTTAGTGTTAGGTTTAGATTTTATTTAGTTTTTGTTTTAGTTTGAATTTTGTTTCAATTTTGTTTTAGTTGGGTTAGCGTTGGTGATTTTTCCACAGAAAAAAAATGAACTTTCTATTATATATAGATAGTCTCTGAACATATGCCAAGCATTTCTGAAAACAACAGAGCCATTCCCTTTTGCAAGAGGGAGTGGAAGCATAGCTACTTCAACACCTGTGCAAGATGTTTGCAGCCCTAAAAAACCAAAAGATATCCATAGTAATCATCAGTGCATCTCTTTTAACTCATCATCAGCTAGTGAGAGGGATGAGAAAGAGAGGAAGCACAAAACCATAGCTCCACTATCACCAATAAGGAGCTGGCAGTAGAAACTATCCCAGCCCCATAAAGTATAACAAAACAAGAACAAAAAGGGAGCCCGAACCTCCTTACATAAGGAAAACAGTTTTGGACTCAATATGGTAGCAGTTTTAAAAATTTTTAAAGTCAACTATACAATACAGAAATAAAACTGAATAATTACACAAAAGGAGGCTGTTCATGGGCATGAACAGTCCCATCCACCACTTCAGCTACTGCCCAAGACCCCAGAGCGAGTTGAGCACCTTCTTTAGATAAGAGATCTGCTTGCTGGTTCCTTTCCTTGTAAATGTGAACAACATAAATCTCAGAGAAAAAAGATTTAAGACAACGAATCTCCTTAAGAAAAGGTAGTAAAATAAAATTCCTGCACTGTTGAGTCCCATTGAACCAGTTTACTACATTTTGAGAATCACCAAAAATCTGAATCTGTCTCATTTGTTTAGAAATAAGCCAGCAGAGAAGCAAATGAAGAGCTTTAAGTTCAGCATAATTATTAGACCCTTGCCCAAGGCCGACTGAGGCTCGAAGAGAGTGTTCAGCAGAGAGATGTATGACCAAACCAGCACCACAAATATCATTGCCACCAGAAGCCCCATCAAAGTAAGCCCATGAAACTGACTCAATAATAGTCTCAGGCTGTATATTGCGAGAGGAACTTGCAACAGCAGGCGAAGGAATACTATCAAAGATTGCAGCTCCCTCTGCTGCCAGCCTAGCTAAGGGAAAGGAGGACTCATTGAAAATTATCTTGTTGCGAGCGATCCAGGTTCCCCAAGCTATTAGAAGAGGAAAGGCCCTGATTTTATCATCTGAAGCCTCCTGCCACCATGAATTCCAAGCCTGAGAAAGGTCTTCTCCATGCCATCTCAAGGGAATATTAGTCAGACGCAAAGATTCTGCCCAAAGGCTTGAGTTAAAGGGGAAATAGAGGAAAAGGTGTTGAAGAGTTTCTTCATCAAACTTGCAGAGAGAACACCAACTCGGCCCCTGTTTACCTCTCTTTTGCAGAAAGTCCCATGTTGGTACCTTGTTATGAAGAATGCACCAGAAAAAAAAGTCTAGTCTTGGCTGGGCTTTTTAGTTTCCAGAGAGATTTGGACCACCAGCAAGGATTCCCCCAACCTTCTTGCGTCATAAGCCATTTATATCCAAACTTTGGGGAGTAGATGCCTGACTGTGCATGCACCCATCGCATTTTATCACCAGAATCCGAAATTCTGATAGAAGAATGCGAAAGATCAACGACATAACGATTCCATTCGTCCATCCACCTATTTTCAAGATGCAGGTCCGTGCCAGACAGCCAGCCTTGCTTAACGAGGGAGGTAGTCCTGGGATCCGCCACCTGATTCAAAGAAAAGAAACCTTATGAATTTAGATGATTAACCAACTCCCGGGACAAAGAGAAGTTAGGCGAACAGCCAACCCAAGGATCACATCCCACCCGAACTTGATTACCATCGCCGACCTGCCATGCGAAGCCTCTCTCAATTAGCTGAATAGAAACCACAATTGCTTTCCAAACAATAGAGGCATTTTTGGAGGATTTGACTGGGGACAGAACCCAGTCCAGAACAGAGCCTTGACTGATATATTTGCGTTTTATGACCAAAACCCAGAGGGAGTCAGTAGAAATCAAACGCCACGTTAATTTGGCCGCCAAGGATTTTGCAAAGGAAAACAAGTTTTTTATTCCCCAGCCTCCCCACTCCTTTGGTTTTGAAATTTTATCCCAAGCCACCCAAGGGCTGACCGTGTCCTGATTTGATCCAGACCAAAGAAACGTTCTGCATAATTTATCAATGGAGGCCAGAATGCCTTTAGGGACTGACGGTATTAATAATGGGACAACATGATGCTGTTTCGATATGCGAGCGCTTTGCCACAAATGCCGACTCAATGTCATAGCCTTTTTTCAATCTTGCTTTATGAAAACCATTTCGATCCGGAATCGTAAAATGCGGTTTTAACAAAACTACAAGATAATGTTGAAATTATCCTGTAAAAAGCGGTTCATCAATTAAGGTTAGCGTTGGTGTTAAGTCTTAGTTTCAGATTTATTTTTATTTTAAATTGTAAAGTTTGGATAGCATTAATTTTAGGTTCTAGTTTAATTTCATCTTTGTATTAGTTTAGTTTAATGTTAGTTTTAGTGTTAATTTGTTTTTAGTTTTATATTTTAAATTTAGATTTTAATCCATAGTCTTAGTTTCATTTGTATAGATATATTTTCTCTAAAAAAAAAAAAAAAAAAAAAAAAAAAAAACTCTTCATAGTCAAATGAACTTTTAAATTTTTACCTAAAGTTTGACTATATACAATGTTTAATTTCTGGATTGGGTTATTTAGAACATCATAAATTCAGAAATATTGCAATGATCTGGCATTTCAATTTGATAGTCGTTTCATGATAGCATTGCTGTGGATTCAGATTATTTTAATGCATAGTTGTGGTGCGTTCTATTGAATATCATTGTGGTCATTTGTGTTTCATAGCAGCAGTTATACATCAATTACTTGGCTTTAATTGTATAACGGGATCTTTTAACTCCATAAGGCACTGGTTTTAATATAATTGGATCTGTGAAATCTCGTTAATTTCATCAAGTACTTGGCTATTTGACTGTCTCCTGAGTTGGTTGACTTGCAACCAATTCTATTTCTTCATTTCTATTAGGGTCTACCTCCCTTAGCTTGCAAGGAGACAGCTTAGATAGAGAGATTGGGGATCAGGGTGACAGCCCCCGATTTGAGCCGTTGTCGCGGTGCCTAGACATTTTGTGCGACAACAAACCCTATTCCGCGTGTATGTAAGCAGTTTAAGGCTATGTGCGATCGGTTTCAAACGTAAGCTTTGTTTGATCGCGAATGTATGTATATTTAATGAAACTTCGATATTGTATTCCGTTGTTTCCGCTAACTATCAAACCACTTAATGGTTGGGGGTGCGCATGCGGCCACCACCCTAACCATAACTTTTAATGCATGACTTTATTGGTGGAGCGGATAAAGACACGCCAAATTTGGCGATCAACCCTAATTTAACTCCAGTTAACTGGAGTTCTCCACATTTAGTGGATTTTTCCTAGGAGATATTGGGGAAAAGAGTAGGAGGCTCAATTTTTCGACTATTCTAAGTGAATGAAGAGTCATTCTTGACTAATTGGATCATTCTGAAGCCATTGGTGCAGAGAAAACAACCATTAGAGCACTGTCACTACATGTAATAGCAAAATTTTGAGCATAATGAAAGATGGACAAGCCATTGGGAGCTGGACCAATAGATGTAGCCTAGGAGTGGTGAACTGCTTCATCATGCCTGATGTGTAAACTTCATGTGGTGACTTATTTCTCTATTTTACACTGTTGTTCAGTGTTATTTAGACTTATTTTATGCTTCTAATTCACTAAAGTTCATCTATAATTCATGGAAAAAATCCTTAATCCTTATGCAAACCAATGAACCAATTATGCACACGTTTTTAAAACTGAAAGACCCTTAGCACAACAAAACTAATACAGTCATTTCAGATCAGTATATGCTTTGGATGGAAAAGTTAATATAGCATAAATGTTATTTTCAAAGAAGTTAAACCTTCTCCCATAGTGACGTGGCTAGAAAATGATGAGAAGAAGTTAGTGGTTCAACTACCATCCAAGACCAAAAAAGCTAAACTAAAAATTTAACAAGAAGTTCATAATGTATCTGATCAAAAGGGTTTAAAGAGTTCATAAGAGGAGGAAGAAACTCCACCTCAAACTTTAAGGAGGTCCACTCAACAAAGAAGGAAACCATAGTTGGTATAATTATACTCAATATAATTTCATATGTATATTTGTTTTATTTGCTAACATTGATGAACCTAGAACTATGAAAGAGGTAATGGAGATGGACGATAAGGAATATTGAAGACTAGACATGGATGAGGAAACCATTGCACTTAGAAATAATGATACATGGGGCTTAGTCCCATTACCTGGAAAATGGAAACCCATTGGACATAAATGGGTGCTCAAAAGGAAAATCAGTTTAAATGGCAATATTGAAAAGCATAAGGCAAGGTTGTGTTGATAGTGTTGGATCTCGCCAACATACAGGGGATCTCCCTGATATGAAGTCCCAATTAGAGCTTACATCGTTTGTTATAGGAGTCCCATTCAGAAATATGATCCAACTATCATTTCCTTAAATATTTTCCTTGGTTGCAGTTGTTACCATAAGAGATAAATGCACAAGTACTTTTGAATGGGCAAGCAAGTATGCCTTGTGAAATGTTTAACTATAATTTGAATCAAGGTCATTTCACTAGAAGAGAACAAAGTGAGCCTTGTTACCCACCATTTCATGGGTGATATCCCTAGGATAATTTTTTTCTCCATGATGGACCTCAACCAGCAGCCCTTTGTAGCCCTCAACTACCTCATTGTGTCATCTCTCCGCCACTTGAGCCAACCATGTGGTCCCTCACCCATTTTTATTAATCGTATGTTTGAAGGTGGGCCTCTCGAACCTAAAGGTATATCTTGTCATTTGGTAATTGAGTATTGATTTTACTTATAATGGACACTTCTGGGCATGAATTGATGGGGGGATTCGGCAGAAAGAGTGGGCTTAGTTTGTGCTTTTGTACCCTTGACCCATTTTGGATGTTACCCTTGGATTTTATTCATGTGGGATCTCCTTTATTGACCATTTGGTTTTAGGGTGGTACTACTTGGGAAACCTTGCCTTTGGTTGTGTGGTCTCGCTCCCTTATCTACATATACTACTCTCTTCCATTCACTATACCCTCATTTATCATCTCTCCCACCTAGGTCCACATTGCCTCTCTAGGTCAACATAGGGTTATCCTCCCCATTGCCTTGACCCCACCTTGGGTCAGGCTTGGAACGATGCCCCAAAGGTTGAAGCAGCTAAAAAAGAATAGTAAAAGCATAAATGTCCACAATCAATAGGAAAATGTACCACATGATGCAAAAGATGATCGGGACAAACATAATTAGCACATGGGAAAAATCCAATGCATGAACTCTACCCCATATCCATAGCCATCACCCTAGTTGCATAGGCCCTAGATGAGCCTCCTTGATCATTCAGGAACCCATGATGGTCCCAACCCCTGGAGGGAAATGAGTCGCCCTACCAAAAAGGGGGTAATCAATGATATATATTACACATCATGGTCTTGTCCTTTGAGCCCCAAGCAGTTAATCAAAGAAAAATCATAAAAGAAAAAAGGTATATAAAGAAGGGTGGAAAAATCAAGTCTGGGGCACCTTATTTACCATGATTTCTCCCTCCTAGACATTATACACCCAGGTGTGGGCTTCCCTTTCTTTAGCTACCCTTGTGCCCCAATATGTGGCCCAGGATTGCCCCTCTCATTCCCTATTACATTTCACCTCTTTATGACATGCCACCACCATTTGAGGGTTGTACCTTGGACATACTATCCCCTCTAAAGGTAGAAACCATAGTATTAAAAATCGGAACTAGTGACTGGACTGGTGGACCTAATGAACCAGGTTTCTGACCGGAACTGGTCTAATCGGTATTGGTCAGGTCTAAACGAACTGGCTCTAAAAAAAAAACATTAAATAATTAACTTTTAATTAAAAAAAAAAAAAAAAAAAACTCTTTTTAAGATTTGCAACCATGATTCCAAGCCAATAGAGACAAAATATGCAAAGTTTTCTCATTTATATACCATGTAAAGGTGAATATATCAAAATGGCACTGAGTGCAATACATATCATCGAAAAAATACATAATCAATGAAGCTCCAAATGGCCCATAAAGTTCAAAAACAATGCTACAAGCTATGAGGCTATTGGCCTAGTACAAGACTACAAGTCTAGAGTCTAGAGTCTAGAGTGTACACGTGATCAATCATCAAATTAATCACCACTAATAGACACATGATCAACATCGGGAGCTGCATAGACATCATCTGGATCAGAGTTTGAGGATGCCTCAGCCTCATCTGCAACCTCAATACCACTGCCACCAATAATAATAGAAGTGGACCTAATGGAAGCATGAGTTACTCAAGCTGCATGACTAGTGACTTCTATTCGTTGTTTGCCTTTCCCTGATGCAGCTACCAATCCTGGGTCTGATGGCACCACCAAATCTGCTTCATCCCCCGCTAATGTTGCTTCAATATCGAAATCAGCCTCAAACACTAGATCTTCAGTCTCCTCCACCCATTCTGATGTTGGATCAATATCGTCCAACACAATGGGATCTAGATCAGGTGTTTTGTTCATCATTTGGTTCAGCCTCAAGTGAAGGTTGTATTGCATGAACACAAGATCATTTAACCGTTTATGTTCCAACCAGTTTCTCTTCTTTGTGTGTATGCACTAAAAAATAGACCAATTGTGCTCACAACCTGAAGCACTGGAAGTTTGGCTAAGGACTCTAATTGCAAACTTTTTCAATTGAGGACATTGGCCGCCAAATGACTCCCACCAATGTGCTACAAATAAAAATACATCAATTAGTAACACAGTTCATTCATTACTTATTTACAAACGATTTAAATTGAAAAGAAAAACAAATTGGAATCGCTTACCTGGTTGACCCACATCTCTTGCCATTTTTTCCAAGTTATTTCCAGAAGTACCAGCTGCCATACTGAAAAGAGAAATTTGTTTATGTATTTCCAACTGGTCTGCATGGATAGGGACCATGCGCTCCAAGAAATCAATCAATCCAGCTTTGACCTCCCCATCCTACAGATCTCCTAATAGAGCTTTATAATGATACTTTAGGTTCAAAAAATACCCAGTTGCATGTATAGGACAATGGAGTTGATTGTTCCATCTGTTATCAATGATCTCCCATATACGACCATATTTAGCTAACCTTTTCCTGTAAACTGCTTGTTTCTGCTCCTTTTCCTGATCCATAGCCTCATAAATGTATCCCATTGCCAAATTTTCCCCATCCACCTTCCTTAGCACCTTAATAAGGCTCTGAGTAATTTTTACAAGCTATGAAGACCTTTTCCAAAAGTAATTGTCAAAGTCTTTCTTTTTGGTGTCTTTGACATATTGTCTATGAGCCCACTGAGATTCAGTCCAATCATCAGAAGAGATTTTTTTTATGCATGTTTTTATGTTGAGAATTGAGACATTGCAATGTGAGTTGCAAATCTCGTAATTGCAGGCCTAACAAGCTCTTTGCCCCTCGTGTTTTTCCTCATTAGGCTCAATACCCATGAGTGGTTGTAAATGTATTTTTTAATGAACTTGGCATGCTCTACAGTGTTTTTTACCTAATCCACTTTAGCGATGTCCTCAAGAATGAAGTCTATGCAATGTGCAAAACATGGAGTCCAAAATATGGTCCTATATTTGGACTCAAGCATCTTTCCAGCAAGAACATAGTTTGAGGCATTATCTGTGATGACCTGCACAACATTCTGCTCCCCCACTTCCTGCATAATCTCATCCAAAAGCTCAAATAGAAGGGTTTCATCCTTCATCTTATCATATGCATCAACTGATCTCAAAAACATTCTTCCTTGAGGGCAAGAAATAAGGAAATTAATGATAGTGTGGTTCTTTCCATCAGTCCATCCATATGACATGATGGAACAACCTGTTTTGATCCATGACTCTCTATACTCATCCAAATACTCACAAATGGAAGAAATCTCTTTTTGCAAAAGAGATCCTCTCAATTCATGCACACTAGGGCCTTTGAAGCCCTTTCCTGCAGCTAAAACAAAGCCCCACATAGCTTGGAAATAAGGTTAGCGAACAACATTAAATGGGATATATGCATCATACCACCATCTAGCAATGTAGTGATAAGAAGTTTCTTTGCATTGTTTTTTCCAATGATGATCCAATGTGGGTTGATGACTTGGATGGGAGGAAGTGGCTATGGGATTAGCAGTGGATGAGAAATAACTCTGGATGTTGGGTCTCTTTGTTGGTTTTGATTTTTAGTCAAGAGAGGAACATAGTGAAAGGGGTCATTGGTGGAGGGGATAGAAGTGTGGTCTTGAATCTCATAATCATCATACCCACTCTCTTTCATGGATTCTGTTAATTCCATATTCCTTGCAGTTTCATCTTGGATGGCCTTCTCCCTAGCCTTAGTCTCCTCAAACTTTTCAAACTTGGCAAGGTATTCTACCCTAACAGGACCTATCACTTCATTAGGTGCATCACATGGCTTTACTTGGCCTCTTATCCCAACCAAGTGTTGTTTCAATCTAAGAATACCCCCACCTCCAATAGATTTTTCACAAAATTTGCATATCATCTTTCCATCAACCACATCACAATGGGCCCATGCACTGTCCTTGGTTTTTGGAGCCATCTTGACTTGAAATAATTGAAATTTGGAAATAAATCTGCCATTTAAAAAAAATTGCAGCTAAGATAAATGGACAACCAAGGCTAAATTTACGAAACAAAATGCACATTCAAACACACAAAATTTGATAGCATAGGACTAGAGATTTGAGAGCAATAGCATAGCTAAACACATGAGAAAATAAATACATGAACAACAATGAAATGATGGATTTTTCAAGTGAAAATCCTTACCTGGCAATGCAAACTAGCTTCTTTAGCGTTCTCTTGAAGATGCCAACTCTACTGACAGCACCAAACTATCTCCAAAATAGCTCCAACTCCAACTCCAAGCCTCCAAGATCGCTGCTCTGGCAAACACTCAACACTCTCCAAGCTCTCAATCAAACTCACAAACAGCAAATGAATTGGTGTGAGACAAAGGAGAGGCTGCCCCTGCTTATAAAAGATTGGGGAGGGTGTTTTCGTTGGAATAAATTGCCTTATTCTCCAAAACAACTTAAATGGACCCACGGGTTACTGAAGTTACATGAGTTCCTAGCCCACATTAATAGTCTTTCAAATCACATCAAATTTACCATTGAAATTGAAAAAGACAACCAGTTACCTTTCCTAGACATCCTGCTGACTAAGAAAGATGGAAAACTTAGCACCAAGGTATATAGAAAAAAGACTCACACAGATAGATACCTTCATGCCGACTCACATCACCACCCAAAACAGAAAATTGGCATCATTAAAACTCTAACAACCAGGGCGTCTAGAATCTCAGACTCCCACCACCTTGAACATGAGATAAACCACCTTCGCCATGTCTTTCAACAAAATGGTTATAATAAACATGTTATCAACAAAACTATTCACCAAGCCCTTAATAAAAATAACTTAAAAAGACCCTTTGACATCCCTAAAATCTCTTTACCTTACATAAAAGGAACAACTGATAAAATATCTAGAATACTTAACAAACACAACATTAAGATTGCCTTCACTCCCCCTAATACTATTTTAAACATGGTAGACTCTGCTAAAGACCCTATAAACCCTAAACTTCAAAAAGGTGTTTATGTCATACCTTGCTCTTGTGGTAAGGAATACATTGGTGAAACAGGTAGATCCCTCTACATTAGACTAAAAGAACATGCGGCAGACTTATCCCATAACAGAACAGACAAATCTGCCTTAGCTGAACATGCCTTCTCATCCTCACATTACATAAAAATGGAGGATGCCAGACTTGTCGCTAAAGAGGACCATTACCTAAAGAGGAAAATTAAAGAAGCTATAGAAATTGAAAAAAGACGGAACAACTTAAATCGCGACGATGGGCTTTCCATTAGTAACACTTGGAAACCCTTAATACACCAAAACCTCTCAAGACATTAAAATCTTAAGCTAATATAAACCTAGTACAAATTCATCTAGTCCCCCTTAAAATTAATAATAATAATTAAATAATTATAATCAATTACAAATATACAAATTAAATAGATATTTTTATTTCAAAAATAAATAAATATAAATGAATAGAAAATAAAAAATAAACATATAAATAAATTACACAAGTAGATAATTTAATAAATAATTGATTAATTAAATAAAGACAATTTTACATACTATACAAAATTATTATAATTTAATAATAAACATATCAAATTAAACAATTTTACAAACTATTCGATATCTATATAATCTAAATTAACATATCAAATTAAATAATTCATTAATTTTAAAAACATCTTCTACTCTTCTAAAACATTTCTAATACTTAATTAATTAAGGTTTTATTTGTACACTTAATTATGTTTATACTTAAAAAAAAATAAAAAAAATAAATAAATAAATAAATAAATAAAAAGAAAAAAGAAAGAGAAGAATAAATTAAATTAAATTAAATTAAGCTCTTTAAATAATAGATTATTTATTTATATAGGTTAAAAAATAAATAAATAAATAAAAAATAAAATAAAATAAATGAATTAAAAAATAAATTAAAATAAAATAAAATAAATAAATAAATAAACACATAATCTAGTTTATTAATAAATAAATGAATACAAATTAATGAAATAAAAATAAAATAAAAAATAAATAAATAAATAACAATTAATAAATAAAATAAACAAAATAAATAAAATAAAAATAAAAATAAATGAATAAATAAATAAAATTAATTAAATATTTCAATAGTTGTGTCAAAAAAAAAAAAAAAAAAAAAGGGCCGACCTTTCATGAAACTCCTCACCTTTTACTATTTATACCTCTATCCCTTTGCCCTATTTGCTCTTCTTTTCAAAGAACTTTGGATGTCTACCCCTGATTATGGACTCACTTAGACAGTCCGAAACGTTGGGTAATTACAAAACTCAATAACAGGTTATTCCTCTCTTCTATAACCCTAAACATCCAAAAACAGTGTGTGTGGGTCCCTTTAAGCAGTTGGCAGCTAACTGACCAGTTAAGGATGGAACCATCGGGTTTATCCCTACAACAGTCAGTTTCATCCTTAACTGACCGGTTAGCACCGATTTGACCGAGAAAATGGGCGAGGAGGGGTGTCTGACCAGGTTTTTTGACCGGTGTAGCCCGACTAACCTCCTAACAGGCTGGTTTGTCTGGTTACCGAATGGTTTTGAATACTATGGTAGAAACCACCTAATAAGGTACCTGTCTAACCCCCTTTGGAGCTTGGAGACACTAGCACATGCCAAGGCCAACTATGGAAGGGAATTCCATTATGAAGTGTCCACTTATTGCCCATGGTTTGTAAGCTATTTTACCTAATTACTTCAATGACTTGTTCTACTAGAAGGTTAGGGGATGCATTAGATCTTATGCAGGATTGCATATGGGGCCCATTTGGGTTTGGTCACCCTAGGTCCTAACCCTCCAGAGGGCTACATTGGCACATATAGGGTGTGTGTAGAGAGCCATGGGCCTCCACAACAGTAGAAAACACTCCATGGACCCCCATAGATGTTCAGAAATTTCTAGAGATCCACCTTTTGGACGAGGAAGATGCATCTGGTACACTATGCCCAGTTGGCCCGACAAGTGCACCACACACTTGACAGGTGTTCCAGGACTTGTAAGATGACATGGCAACATTAATTCCATAATTTGAGACCTTACAAATGGTATTTAGGCATCTTCGACTCATATGGAGACCCGTGAGGTCATTGGTATGCCCCCACACCCACTAGGAGCACCACAAGTTTATTGTTTGGAGAACAAGGGGCCACCCCCTTGTCCGTCACTCTTGAGGATTTTTTTCATCATTATGGAACTTATAGACCCCATCAGGCCTTTTGGAGGGCCTTACGACATGCATAGATTATTCTTTGACCTCTTGATAGACTTATTATTTCATTTGTTTGCTAGTTTGGTGGGCTTGTCACCAAAAGTTAGTTAATTTGCAAATTATTTTTAGGGGCTAATGTAAGCCCATTAAGTAATTGGAACTCCCAATTGGTGTATGAATAGGAGTTGGATGGATTCATTTGTATCATCACTTGGATTGGGATCTCTCTCTCATTAGAGAACTTCACATTTTTTCCTTAGTGGATATTTTTGGATGATGGATGAAATTTTATGTATGGATTGGATTGTTTTTAACTTGGAGCTTCTTATATTGAAAATGTGATGCTGGTTGGATATATTCTCTAACATGTAAGTGAAAATTTAATGCTATTTTTCATTTTTGTTGCATACATTGGAACGTCGCTATAATTAGGGCTAATTGTTGCATGTATTTAATGTGGAATTATGTGTCTATTTAGCTTATTCTATGTATATTCCATGCTAGATGAATGAAATTTCCTAGATATAGTGTTATCTTGATAAAATTTCACCATTTGTAACGAAGTATAAATGCTTTAAAGTCACTTTTCTTCTCTTGCATTTAACATTGGACGAAGTTGACTTTTGGAGCTTCCTTGAGCAAGAAACAAAATCCGTCTTCACAATTCTCCTTGCCTCCATATCCCCAAGTGAAATTAGGCACTGGTCCATCAAAGGGTGATCATTTTAATCCCATTTTCACCTTTTTCCTCCCTTTCCTAGGTCTAGCCTCATTAGGTCACCTAGGGAATCAATTTCTCGGGAAACTGACCATAGAAAAACTTCGATCTCCTAGGATATACTGCGCTGGTGGGTCCTCTAGGTCTCCTCCGAACTTGAAGGAAATCTGACTGTGGAATCTTGGGATATCCTAAGCCCTAACTCTAGGGTCAAGTTTTTCCCTGTTATTCCCAAGGCTAGTACCTAATAGGATGAATATGACATCTTTGGGTGAAAAATATTGTTTGATGCTTTCCCCTCACCTTGGCCAAGTTAAGAATATCGTTGGTTTCCAAAATCTATCCCCTAACCTGGGTTGGGTCCACTTGGCCTCATGTGGTCCCGTTTTTCACCAAAGACTATTTATCAAGGACTACTCGGGAATCCAATTTCCCAAGAGATTTTGGGGATTGGGAGACTCCTTTACAAGTCATATTATTCTTCCTCAACCCTCCAATCATCATCCCCTCTCCCTAGAAAATCAAGTCCCTTTCTTAAAAATCAAGCAAGTTACATTCTTCATCTTATCCCAGGGAAAGGTCCTAAGCGATCACTTCTCATATATTTGTTGATATATCCTCTATACATGACTTCCATAAAAATATTGGGTCTCCTCCCATCGGTGAAAGTCCTTAAAGAGCAGGGAGCCTTAGCTGTAGTGACAATGGGCTAAGTCTCCATCGTTTCCCTTGACCTAGTAGTTGCCCTCTTAGGAATCTGTTTTAGGTCCCCTACTGGTTTAAGTGGTAACAAGCCTTTAAAATAAGTATTAGTATTAGTCCAATAAAGATGCACACACAACATAATGAAGAATCATTAGTCATCAAGTAAAATAGTTCACATAAATGCAACGATCATGAAAACAAATACAACACATATTCAATGAGATGAGCACCAAAGTCACTGAAATAATTCAATTTCTTTAGTACATGTGAATACCAACATATACTGCAAACATCCAAAGAATAGTCTCAAAACATTCACGATATATGCATGAAATGTGTTGGCTCAAAAGAGCTTCAAATATTATGCGAAAGTTCCAAGATACATTAATAAAATGAACACAGTAGCTCCAATAGTGGAGCGTTAAACCACTTCTTGCTCTCCAAAAGAACTATCTTCCTCTTTAATGCTTGGGTGGAGAAGCCAAGGTTAAAAGTCCTCTTTTAGAGTAATGATGCCTCTTTTATAACAAAAGGAATGACCTTTCATATCCTCACGACCTTTGAACTTCCTCGTAACTCTTAGACTTCTGATGTGACCTTTGGACTTCTCCATGTAGCTCTTTTGTCCATATATGACTCTTGGAATTCCACATATTTACATTTACAATAATTGTCAATATTAGATATAATTTCCACGTCATCATGTGACGACAATATGACAAGTCAACAAAATTGATGACTTGGACTCATGGTAACTTGTACATAAGGTACTTTGATAAGTGAGGATACTGCCACTATGTATTCAACACGCGTAACATGTCTTTCATTGTTGTTTCCATCTACCCTTCAAAGGGTCTTGAGAGATGCTGGGATCTCCATGATTCACTTTGATCATCAGGATTTGTTGTTCTTTCAACTATCACAACATGGTGTTGTTTTCTTCAGGATGCTTTCTAGGGAAAAAATCCACATCATATCTCCTCACAAATCTTTGTCATGCTTCATTGAACACTTGCAGATGTAGATCACTCATGGCAAGCAAACATTAGCCTAAAAGTATCCTATTCTATCATGCTTCATGAAAATTTTATGTATGTGCATCGACAGTGCACCAAGGGGAGAGAGAGAATATTTATGAGCACAATGCACACTTGCAAGACACAAGGAGGGGCTTCAATAATTACTGATGATGCATTGTGCACTCAACCAGAGGAAGACGAGGCCTGATGGAAGGCGCGAGGAACAACAACAAGGGATAGGAAGCATGATTGTTCATTAAGGATGTGTTGTGTGCTTGAATGGAAGCCAACGCCACAAGGAGGGCACATGAACAACACACAAGGGAGGCCTCATTGCACATTGAGAGTGCGCAGTGCGCTCAACTATGAGGCATAGGCTAAGTTTGGGTTTAGGGTGCAAAGACAAGTAACAAGGAGGGGTCTTAATGATTGAGAGTGTGTTGTGTGCACGTTGTGCACTAGAGGAGGGCTTTCTAGGCACAAGGCACAATCACAACTAACAAGGGAGGCTCCACTAAGCCTTGAGAGTGCACAGTGTGCTTTCCTAGCCTAAAGGGAAGGCTCGCAAAGTCAGAAAATTTTCTAAGTCTAAGAGGGGGAAACCTTGTAAAAAACACTAAGTTAGGAGTAAAATAAAGTGTGACACAACTCAACTCAATAATATAACTTATAAAATACCAAAAACTAGGAAGTATACATCAAAACGCTAGTTCACAATACTCACCAAGTATAACAGACAAAGTATGCGTGATTACGACCAAGAAGTGTTGTTTTGTGACAATTGAGTGCACTATGACCTTAAAGTGAACTATTGTTACTCTTGATGATGTGAAGACACTTAGAAAGGAACACAGACACTTATCATATGTGAATAAATATGAAATTACACTTGATGACCAAAAGCGACACTTCACATGGCAAAGGGTAGACTCCAAAATTTGAATAGAGAAAAATTTTGGAGGGTGTTATAGCAACGAAAACATGTTGGTTGCCAAAAGGTATTCCTAAGTTGAGGGGATAGATGTTGGTGATATATTTTCCCTCATTGTCAAGTTAACATCTATTAGGTTCCTATTATCTATAATAGTTTCCTTTGATTTGGAGATATAAAATATGGATGTGAAAACTACATTCTTACATGGTGACTTGAAGGAAGAGATCTATATGACAAAACTGAAGAAATGCGTTGAAAAGGTAAAGAGTCATTGGTTTGTAAGTTAAAAAAACATGTATATGGTCTCAAATAGTACTTGGGAATGTGGTATGAAAATTTTGATTTCTTTTTGTTGGGATTAGGATATCTAGATCCAAATCAGATCACTATGTGTATTACAAACAAGATGGTGGTCTTGTCCTTGTGATCACTTATATGTGGATGATATATTAGTTTTTGGTATTAGAAAGGATATGATTTGTGATTTGTGATTTGAAGTTTCAACTTTCAGCACAATTTGGTATGAAGGACTTGGGGGCCACAAAATATATCTTAGAAATGGAGATTAGGAGATATTGAGAAAATAAACGAATTTTATTGAACTAGAGTAAGTATATAACTCAGTGCTTCAATTTTTTCACATGGTATATTGTACACTATCAAGTGTTTTGATTTTTGTGGGAACTAAGCTTTTAGTTGAACAATTGCCTACAACACCATTATATATGGAGGATATGGTTCATATTCCTCATGCTAGTGTAGTTGGTAGTTTGATGTACGTTATTGTGTGTACTAGACTAGACATTTCCCAAGTAATGGGAGCTTTGAGTTTATTCATGGCTAATATCAAATTTGAACATTGGGTTGTAGTGAAGAGGTTTTTTAGATAGCTGTGAGGTACTTATGAATATTCCATTTTCTATTGTAATGATGTTTTAGATGATTCACACTCAATGGATATACAAGGTTGTGTTGATTCTTATTAAGTAGGGGATGTAGGCAGAAGGAGATCTATGAGTGGATGTGTGTTTTAATTGTTTGGTAGAGCAATGAATTGGGTGATAAAGTGACAAAATATGGTTTCTTTGTTCACTGTAGAGTTAGAACATGTGGCAGTTATTCATGCTTGTAAGGAGGCTATTTGGCTTATTATCTATGTTTAAAAGTGGGGCTAATTCAAAGCGTTGTTGCAATAATGTGATAATAACAATGCCATTTTTTTGGCTAAGAACCAAACCTTTCATGCAAAGACAAAGCATATAGATATATAATTCCCTTTAATTAGGAACACAATAGAAGATGAAAAGGTGACACTAGAGAAATTTAGCACATTGTAGATGTTGCAAATGCATTGATGAAACCAATGAACACAAGGGAATTCAAGTGGTACTGTGATTTTATGGGCCTTATGAGTCCTAGCAATTAGATCATATTTTGATGCATTATACCTTACACCCTTGCAAGGTGTATGACGAGTGGGAGAATGTTGGAGGTGTCATACACCATAAAGAGCTATAGTAGAGGAGAGAATATTGTAGAGTTATAGTGAAGTAGAGATCCTTGCAGTGTTGTAGTGGAGCAATGAAAATTGTAATGTTTTAGTGGAGCTAATAACCTTGTAGGGTTGTAATGGAGCAAATAATATTTCATTATTGGAGTAGAGCAAATAACATTGCAGTGATGTATTGGAGTAGATATTATTGCAATGTTGTGGTGGAAACTTGCAATGTTATAGTAACACATAAAATAATGCATAATAGTGACAAAAATTAACATATTGGTGATTTCTAGCAAGTAGAAATAATAAACCTATTGGTGATAAAGAATAATGCATAGTAATGACAAAGAATAACCTATTGGTGGTTTCCAAAAAGAAGAAATAATATTGCAATGTTGTAATGGAACCTTGCAATGTTCTATTGACGCATAGAATAATGCGTAGTAATGGTAAATAATAACTTATTGGTGGTTTCCAATAAGTAGAAATAATAAACGATACATGGTTTATGGTTTTACTATGCCTATTTATTGAGTGTCATAGATAGAGGAAATATGTGATAGTGAATTTTATTTTATAGCTAAAGGAAATGTGTGAGAGTAAAGTTTATTTTATTGTTACGTTACCAAACTTTCTCCAAAATTATGCTAATGTTTATCATTTTTTTTGAGAGCATAGAGACTCCCTATTTTAAAGTTGTTAAATAATATATTGGATATGCTTTAAAATGTAATGTTTTTCTCTTAGAAAGATTTTCGTTGGAATGTTATGTTGTTAATGGTGGTTGTTAATTCCATTTGTTTGCAACTGTTATATTATAATTTTTGTCTCCTTCCTTTTATATTGACCAATATACTTCAATTACGACTTTAATTTATTTTTATTTTCGCACTTTTATATATAATAAGTAAAACTTTGATAATGATTTTAGTAACCTATTATAACAAAAATGTAGTCACCTACTCTTAAAAATAAAAATAAAAAATAAAATAAAAAATAAAATAAAATAAATAATAATAATTCACAATTCTCATCTATTTCTTTATATTTAAAAACTTATATTAACTCAAAAAAAATTTACATTGATTTTAAATCATCTCACAAACCCTTTATCCATTACTTTTTAACATATATTTATTAAGCACTTTTACAAAATAAAGAAAATTATTGTGTACAAAGAAAAATCCACTTTGAAATGTAATGCTTAAGCTAGCATAATTAAAAATAGTCAACGAGAAAGAAATATCCACTTTGAAACGTAATGCTTAAGCTAGCATAATTTCAAGAAAGCAAAGGGTACCAATTGAATTGCACTTAATCAAATGTATGACCCTCTACATATTTTATTTATTTATTTATTTGACATTTTTTATTTTTTTCTTCATTATTTATGTTATTTATTTATTTTTCATATTTTTTATTTATTTTCTTCATTGTTTAGGTTAAAGGGTTAACTATTTTTTATATTTTTATTTTTCCCTTATTTATATTAAAGTATTAAAGGGTTGATGGTATTATGTACCTTTTCTAATTATGATTGAAAATATTTCAGAGTTGTTTTTCAAAATTACTATAATTTTGATAAGTTAGAAGGTTAGGAAGGTCTATATTGTATTAACTATTTTGAAATTATAAGAAATATTTTTTTTTCAAAACAATTTAATATAGGTGTATAAGAAACATTTTAAGGTAAAGTATTTTTCATCTTCAACCTTTTTAGTATCATAAAGATAACGAATTTTTTCAACCCATGACATTATGAGAATTGTTCAACATTTTGAGATTATGATTTAATGTGAGTGTCATTCTAAGATAAAGAAATTTTCATCTTCCACTGTCTTAGTCCCACAAAGATGACAAATTCTTACAACCCATGACATTAAGGAATTTTCTATGCCTTATTTCACTATGTAGCTTGTGAGAGTTTGTTCTTATTTTTACAATGCTGTTTTTTTCTCATTACACTACTTTTTATTAAAAAAGAGAAATACTTTTAATCTTTTTAATTAAAGTTAATTATCCCATAATATTTTAAATTTATTTTAATGTTACATTTTCTATCACATCACAAATTCTTTTTTAATTTAGATATAATTCTTCTATAAAGTGGCTTTTTTTTATTCTCCAATTATTTAGCTAAAATTTAGCATCTTTTTGCCAACCTTACTAAACTTTAAGTAATTTAATTAAAATTTAAAATAATCTTAAAACACCTCTTATCTTACCTATTAATTGTTATCCATACATATATATAATTATTTTTGAAATAATAATTTACAAAACACTGGTATGGATCCCGTTGAATACAACAATTGAATTAATAAAGCAAATGCATTATGGAGTGGATAATAACCATCATTGAGTGGTTAAATTCCTTGTTAAATTAGAGATTAGTAGTTACACAATTAATTAATTACAAGTTGGAATGTTTGTTTGATGAAACATGTACGTTTTTTTAAAAATATCTTTTGCTCTCTCCTGAATTTTAAGTGATTAAGGTAAGAGATGGTTACACTTAAAATATATGGCATCATCACGCGAGCCAATGAAACTCCATGAACTTGAAGTGATTAAAGTAAGAGGTGATTGCACTTAAAATATTTGGTATAATGACGAGGACCAATGAACATCCATCATTTAGTAAGCCATCTTTCCAAAGCGAGTGGATGTTTCTTAATAATCATAAGGAGTCCATTGGAGACACACCTAACTCTATACTATCATAATATTAGTGTGGGGTCAAATTTATATAGAAAATAAGAAAATAGTGGAAATTTGGTATGATTTCAGCTAAAATTTAATAGAAATTTTGGCAAATTTGAGTTATAGTTCTCAAACTTCAAGATTTTGTGTGTTTAGAGATTTTTTATGGTGTTGAATCGATTTCCATCATCAAAAAACAATTCAAACACTCCTATGATCATAATTAAAAATAAAAAATAAATTATCGGTTTTCGACGAAAAATGATTTTCCAAGCAAATTCAAGGCCTTGGTAGACAATGCCTTAAGAGTATGATCCACAAATCCATTTCTTCCATAGTGTCGAACCTTCCTCTAATATTGGTCTAGGCATTTTATAAAAAGAAGGTTAAATAAAAGGTTTTTTTTTTTTTTTTGATATAAAAGAATATTCTTTTTGAAATATTATAGTTTATCTGTTTTATGTTATGGGGGGTTTTCTGGCATATTTTCCAGTGTAAGTCGCCGAGAATCTAGCAGGGATTTCTTGGAATCACAAGTTTGAGTTCTAAATTCTCCACAATCCAAGTGCCCCAGGGATCTTTCAGGGTACTGAATCCATATATGTAGTCAAAAACCCATTATAAACAACCAAATTTAAGGTTTAGCCAAAATAAATAAATAAATAATCGTTCAATTTTGGCCAAAAATTCTAAAATGTAGCATATTTAAACAACACCATAAATTTGCTCAACCATAATAATATCATTGAGAAAAACAAAATTATATTTTAAATTTACTTTTTTTTTTTTTGGTCTGTCAAGTTGTCTGTGATCCTCTAGGCTTGAGTAGCCGCAACCCAAGGGCATCTAATCCGTCAAAGTCACCCTTGGATTGCACCTGACCGAGGCCGCACCAACCCTTTTACTGATTGGATTTTATAGCATGTCTCCTCCCCCTAGCACAGGGCACAACCACCCCCCGTGAGGTTTGATCCTAGATCGCCTTGCTGATGAGACCCATCCTCAACCGATTGTGCTAGCAGGACTTGACTACTTTTGTTTATTTTATTACTAGTGTTGATTTATGTTGTCTTTACTCTTACAAAGAAGAGAAGAGTATATGTTAGGTTCGTAGGAGAATTTTCCCACATTGTTTTAGATCTTAGAGTTAGTTTTCAAGCTAAAGAGGTATTCTTGATTCTCCTAAATATATTTCTCTATGAAGCTTATATTAGTTTTTATTGTAGAGAGAGGGTGGTACATAGTATATGCTTTTGCATTTCTTAATGATTATGCTTTTGTTGTATTTGGTAAAAGGGAAATATCACTAAATATGGCTAGATATAACGTCCATCAACTCAATATACATGTTTCCTTTCATAGAACATATAATGTAAAAGAGCATGAAAATGAGTGATAGGAGAAGGCTGAACACTAGTTTCCTATTAAACATATTCATAGGAGAGAAAATAAAATGGGCATGCATGTTGACATAGATCTATCCATTCAACATAAAAAAAAGTGCTATAGTAGTAGCTAGTACCTGTTGTTTAGTTTAAATATATGTAAATAAAAGTAAAGAACAATAAAGAATTGAAATTGCATATATCTCATGTTGTAATAACAAGACAATTACAATTCGACAAAAGAATATAATAGCCTTTGTTCCTTTATGCTTATTTGATGTTAGTAAATGAAATATTTTAATAAAGATGTGATCAAGCGATGCTAAATAGTAGCTAGTCCCTTTCGCTTAGTTTAAATATAGCTAAATTAAAATAAAAAACAATAAAGACAAAGATTTGAGTTTAAATATAGCTAAATTAAAGTAAAAAACAATAGAGACATAAAGATTTCATCAATAATTTATATTCCTTTATCTTTGAAGTTATAAACCTACTCAAAGTGTTACCCACAATGGAAAAATGTTTGTAACCTTAGTATTCAAGGGAGTTAAAAATTCTTGACCATGTTGAAAAGCAATAAAGTATTGAAAAAAATATTTTTCCCTAGTTAATTCATAATTTGATTGAATGAGTAACTTTAAAATGTTTTGGTAATAATAATAATAATAATAATAATAATACTTATTTTTATTATTATTATTATTAAAACAAGGTTAAATATTAAGTACTAATATTGTAAACATGAGCTTGTTAATGTTTAATAATTTATGTTATAAATAGGTTTGATATACATACATATTCTATACATACATATATGTAATAGTTATAACATGTGTTTATTAATGTTTAATAACTTGGGTTTTAAATAGATTTTGCATATATGCTTCTGTAATAGTTGTAACATATTTAATAGTTTTTTTATAAATAAGTTTTGCACATATACTTATTATGAGTATATGTAAGTGCAATAATTGTAAGTGTAATAATTGTAAGGTAAATTATGATGTATACAAAATAATTTGAATATATTGAATAATTAAAAGTATGTGTTTTTATAAATAAAAAAATCAAATTAAAAAAATAAAATATATTTATCATTAATTATTGATTAATTCTCTTTAACTTTTAAAAATAAGAATATGAATTGTTTAAAATGCATTTTTTAATGCATAAATAGATTTAACACCCTCATAAAATCTCGAAGTTGATTAAAATTAACCAAAATAAAATCTTAAAAAAATCATTTAATCTATAAATTAAAGTACACTTTAAAATATATATTAAATTTAAATTATATATATTTTAAAATTAAATAATAATTAATATTATTTATTATAAAAATATTATTTATATTGATATGTTATATATATTTTTTTTCAATTAAATAATAATTAATATCATTAAATAATTAGTTCACTCATTGCACATCAGATTTGAAGGTAGACTAGAGAAAAAAACAAAAAGATTTTAATGATATATAAACTAAGTATGAACAAAAGAAAATGTCATTCAATTTTTCTTGATTAAGTTTTATAAAAAAAAAATCAATTTTTCTTGATTAAGTTTTATTTAAAAAAAAAAAAAAAAAATATACTAAATTTTATTAGTGAAAGTAATTTAAAATTAATAAAATAGTTACAAATTTTCCCACGAGAAAGAGTTTAAAAAATTAAAAATACAATAGATACACAAGTAAAGAGAATCTCATATTATAATTATAAATGGGACATTAAGACATTAATTATACATGTAATAAATAAAATATATGTTAAAACAGATTAGCTTCATAAATTGTATTAAGATTCAGAATACTTAATAAATACTTTGGACCTCATTCCAATGTGGGCTGGAGTACGTCTCACTGCCCCCCAAGCTGCCACGTCTTCAAGATTACCGGCTATTTATAAAAAAATTAGTCATAAATAAATTAATGTCTATAAACTTGATGCGTTATACCTAAACTTGATGGGTTATACCTACTCCGCGTCAGGTATAATAAGGCAAAAAATTGAAAGAACACTAGCATAATTTGCTTGGAGTTTATTATTTCATCAGTGTAAATATGCCTTCGCTCTCGATACAAAATAAATTTAATACTTTTTCATATTACAATGGGGGCATTGGATGGGGAGTGTAAAGGTTTAGTCACGGGCATTTGTTTCTTTCCTTACCAAAATTTGGAGTTCATAATTGCTCATATAGATAGCAAGTTAACGGGAGTAGAAGACAAGAATAGAACTAATGTGACAAATCCCCCTAATGTTGTGTCCATAAAAATTATAAAGTAAAAGAGGAGTAACTCTCTCAAAATTCCAATGGCCTAGCTATATACAATTTCTCATCATCCTATTAAAATTCCAATGGCCTAACTATATACAATTTCCCATCCTCCTATTATTCTATTTTTATAGAATTCGTTGGCTGGTTGTCATGTGCTAACTAATTCCCCTTTCATAGGATCAATTGGTTAATAAAAAAGTATTAATGAATCCTTATAATGCCACAAAATTAGTAACTAAGATGTGGAAATAACCAAAAACTAGTACTTACTACTTTGTCTCTTTTCCCTTTTGAAATCCCTTTGAGGTTTGAGAAAGTGGCTTTGACATTTATTATGATGCATACTATAGAGGTGGAACTTGCTATGTTAATAGTGTTTGGCCCAATAGTTGCATGTTTTAAGGTATCTCTTTTAATGGGCCTTAGTGCCATGAGCATAAACCATGCTCAATTTTCACCATCCTTCTTACCTAAGTGTTTTCCTAACCTTCAAATTTCTAAAGGTTTTATTTAATTTTCTCTTCTCCATATGATTTAAGGGTGGCAAGGAATAAAGAAAACATATATCATTAGGGTTCACATAAATATGAAAGGATGTAGTTGATTCAAAATATTAAAAGTTAAGGGCATTCCTCCTCCTAAATACTTAATCTATCTTTCTTTATTTTTGCATCTCCATCATTGTGCCTAAATTCTCTACAACCCAATATAGGGGGATGTGTGTAAGTGTAATGTAAGATATTAAACATTTTTAAATATCATTCAATTTATAAGACAAAGGATTTGTCAAAATTTACATGGCAACTCAATTAAATAATAATAAAAGGTTAAAAGTAATATAGATCTCTAGTGTTCGTAAAAAGTTAAAAGTAATAAACATAATAAAATTCAATTTGTTATAAGTTAAGATCGATTTTACCTAATAAATCAAAATAATGATTTTGTAAGCATATTTAAATTTAATTAATGAGTGCATAAAAATTTTAATACTTATAATAAGCTTACAATATAACAATATTTTTAACCATGGATATTCAAGCCCATAGATATTATTAACTTGTAAATAGGATTCGCTACAATACCATAGGCCAATCTCATGGCTCATCAATACCACATGCCCAAAACCCATCTCTCATTTCAAAATCAAAATATTTTATAAATATTTTATTTGAATTTAATTTAATAACATTATTTTAATTAAATCTAAAAACAAAAATATTATAATTACTTTTAAGATGTATCTAAAACCCTATCACATATAAATAGTAGCTATAAATATAGATCCATTTTACCATATAAGTTAAAATAATAATTTTGTAACCATATTTAAATTTCATTAATAAGCACATAAAAACTTGATACTTTCAATATAACAAGATTTTTAACAATGGATATTCATCCCCACTTTACCATGGATATTATTAAATTGTAAATAGGCTTTGTTACAATACCAATGGTCAATGGTCAATCCCTTGACTATCAATACCACATATCAAAAAACCATCTCTCATTTCACAATCAAAATATTTTATAAATATATATTTTATAATTTAATTTTATTACATTTTTGCCTTGAACACTGTTAAATCTAGTATGGAAAGAGATGTTGTAACGTCATGTTTTGTTATGTTATCTAAACATTTTGAATCAATGAAAATACATCAAAATAGAAATTAAATTAAAAAAGTAAAATTATTAATTATAATTATTAATTATTAATAATTAAACCAATCCAAATCCATCTTAACTCTGGATCTATCAAGCTTCGAGAAGGATCAAATCTCTAGAGGTGCAAACCTTTCCTCAGGTTTTGCAACTCGAGAAATTTGATCCCCTCAGTGCTTGATAGATCCAAAGTTAAGATGCATCTAGGTTGGTTATATTCTATGTTCCCTATTTCAATTCTTACATTCATCATCTTTAACTTCTTTAATTTGTTCTTCTTTACATTTCTTCTTTTCTTCTTCCTGCTTAACTTTTATTTTTGTCTTTTCTAAACCCCCTATGTATATAGATATGTTACTATGTTCACACTAGTAAATAAGGCCCATGCAATAATGTGACATCAAATAAATGTAAAAAAGCTTATTATCAAGTTTTTTCTATTAAAAAAAATCCAGGAGAAAAAAAAAATACTATATAAAAATGTATCAAGAATGTGAAATATACGTGTACCCTTGAAAAGGTAAGTGAACATTGCTTGCAGTGGTAAAAGTGTACTTTTTGGTGTAATTATAGTTCATTATTTGTCTATTGTGGTAGCTAAATATATTTTTTACAGTAAATCTCAACAATATCTATTTATCCATTTTTCCAACCCCACTCGATTTTTTCAACGCTAGTCGTCGTCGTAACAACGACAAGTAAGTATCGTCCTAAGAATGACACTAGCCATTATTTTTTTTACAACGTATGCGCTATATGGACGACATTAGCAGCCGTCATAATGTTCGACATAAGAGCGAAGAGTGAAAAATACTAAAATTTGTAAGACTAACGGGGTAGTATATATATATATATATATAGCAATACAATGAGCACAAATATTTTGACCTATATTAGCATTCTTTCAAAATGTATTACTTTAAAAAACATCTAAAATGTGTGAGATATGTTATCTTTTTCTTTTTTTTTTGGGTTGCCTGACACTCATTTTGTCATTGTTTCATTTATACATAACATATACCTGATGTTGATGAAGCAAATATTAGTTATATTTATGAAGATGCCATTGATTTCATAGATAAGGTCGAAAGAAATGGGTGAAATTTTCTCTTGTATTGCTTTAAAGGAAAAAGTCATAGCACAACATTTGTTCTTGCATATTTAATGCTATAAAAGTAAGGTTATTATGGGTTTTAGTATATTTATGTTATTGTTTTCTTATGCATTTTGTGTCATGTTTTTGTTGCATAATTCTGTTGTATTCCACTATACATTTCTTTTTGTGAGGTCTCATTTGCATCTATGATACATTTCTTGAAACATGGACCAGATTTAAAGGAGTTCACTGATGAGCACAACTAAATGATGGTTTCATGAAAATTCTTGTAGAACTGGATAAGAGATTGTATGGAAAACCTTTCATCGATTAGAAACAAAGGAAGTCTATCATGAGGAGTTGCCTCATTTGTGGCAAGATGATAGTTGTTAGTAGAAATTTGCTGAAACTTCATTTGCAAAAGTAACATAAAAAATTTTCATCGGGAAGTGTGGATGGCATAGAAGTAAAATAATTACAAGGGATTCTTGACTCTGTCATAATTGGCTGCTAAGAGGAATTTTTCTAAGTAATTAGTCTAAAGGAAGTTTTGGATTTATGTCATCTTGCCTAGGAAATTATTTATTATACATCAACATTCCTTGGAGATCAACAAGAAATTTTTGTTACAATCTAGCCACATGTTACTATTTACAACCTAAAATCATAGCTAATATATCTTGTATGTTCCTCATTCTAATGGTCTAAGATTGTGAATTGTCTGACGTCCCTTAATATGCCAGTAACTAAGCAAGTAATAAAAGAAGGGACAATCGATTTGTCTGAAGCTATAAGTATTAACTATGCAAACTATTCATTATCGGTTGATATAGTCACACCCAAGTCATAAAGGTTTTTGGTGGTTCGCATGAACCAACCATGAAGTGAGATACGTTCATCTATTCCCTATTAGATTATCTAGAGGAAACCAATATTGAATTCCTATGGTCATAGAGCTCTACCAAATTTCATGGTGAATGTGATTCAATGATGGGAAAGGTCACTAGCTTGAACTGAAACCTCAAAACAAATACACATATGTTCTAGTTCATAGTATTTATCAACCAACATCTCTTTGGTGATTTGATGAGTGACAACTCCCTTGTGGTGAATTCATACCCCATCTCATAGTGAACAAAGTTGAGAGGTATGGGGCATCACAAGAGGAACTATAATTGTGTCAAACACAAAATGGAGGAGACGAGTTTGGCCTTTGGAGAATGGATAAAGCTCTCAGAGGAAACATAGAAATACTATTCTCATGGGGCCTTGGAGAAATCTCTAATAACCAAGTAGACACTTATGGCCTTCTCCAAGGATTGTTGATCACTACAACTCACAATATCCCTTATTTGATAATCATTGGAGACTCCAAGCTACATATTCACAATTCTCTTTTTGATTCTCTCCCTCATAATGTTAAGCTGAAAAAAATTATGAAAATTATTATAGTCCTTTTATCCTTATTCCACTTGTACAATTTTTTTCATGTTCTAAGATTAAACAATTAGGATGTTGGTGCTTTGACAAACAAAACAGTTAACTTAAACAAATGTTACCTAAAAATAATTGATCATGTTTCCTACGACTCACTTCCATGATTCTACAGTTTTTCTTAGGCCAAGTTCTTTTGTCCATTTGGAAAAGAACACTTGTTTTTCCATATGTTGTGTGGCAGCATATTCTGGTTTGGAGCATGCAAGCATTTTGTTCATATGCTTGTTTTGGAAGCCACAAATACATTACACAGGTTTCTTCAACAAATATTTTTTATATTAGTTGGAAGAAGATAATAGTTGATGTGAAAGTGCATTAATTTTTCAATGCATCCCCATTGAGGTTCTCATGGCCATTGTTTGTTCTCCTCATTCACTTTTAGTTGACTTTAATTTGATTCTTCTTAGTAAGAAATTAGGCGATGGGATTTATGACTCCATTCAATGGTGTTGTAAGAACTTGATGTTTATTATTCTCAATTGGAGACATCAATATAATTGGAGGAATAGGTGGTTGTTATTATCCTTGAAAATGTCTAGCAATTATAGCTCTCAACAAGAGAAAATTCCGAACCAATTGCATAAAATGCAGGAAGACATGCACACCATCGGATTGAATCACAAAAATTTAGTTTCAAGCATCATTGTTTCCATGGAAATTTTCATTATTCATCGTAGCCTAATTCAATGAAATGAATATGAACTATCTAGTTTGTGCCAGCAATTGGAGAATCTACAAATATCTTTGCAGCACCAACAATCTAGTCCAATTTCTTCAAGTAAGCCCATCAATTATACCAAGCCTACAATTCCATAATTTAATAACCTAACCCCAGAAATGGAAATGAAAATTAAAGTTGACCACAAGATCCTACCATGCCTCAATTGCTTCATAAAAATGCTAGTTAAAGTTTGTAAGCTCTTAAGGTTCTATTGGGAAGTGTTTACCTTTTGATGCATCGATTTTGTTATTATATTTGGTTGGAATTTTGAGGAGATTGTTCCTGTTAAAGATTTGTTTTGTTTCTATCTGTAAAAAAGAATCTCTTCCTTATGACCTTTTTGATGTAACTATTGTGTCCCTCACCCAAATTTTCAGCTAATATAAAATTCTCATTCTAGTTGAAAAATGGAAAAAATAAAATGGTGCAATATTCAAGATATTTATCAACAAATATCTCTACATATATTCCATTATAAATATATATATATATATATATATATATTTCTAAATAAGACTATTCTATTATATTGCACATAAAATACATTTCGAAGCTTTCCTCCGAAGTTGCTATGCTAGCCAATTCCAGAAGGAGAAGAGTTCAAAAAAACAAAATATGACTGCCCTAGTTGGAGAAACCGGTCCAAAATTTGCTGCCCTGGGTAGGGAAACCAACATTTACAAAAAATATCCAGGAGATTATCGAATTGTTCAGGAAAAACATGAAAACAAAAAGCTAAATCTTCATAAAGAGAGGGAACCTATCGATTCTAAGGCTGCATGGCATGCTACTTGTTATGAGACAGAGGCTCTTTGATGATGAGGCACCTGTAATCGTCCAATGTGTCCTCATATTTCTTCAACAAATGCACCGTGGGCTCGGGCGTAGTGGCGGAACGCACAAGGCTGCCGCTGCCTTCTCCCTTGTCATCTGCTGAATGCTTTGGACTGCCGCTGCCTTCATTGTTGTATGAATGCGTGCTTGTTTTGATGGGTAACGCCTCAGATTTCTGGGAATGTTGAGGGGGAGAAGGGGAAATGGTGGACTTCCTGAGATGCTTTCTCGCATCAGAGCCAGTAGAGCTGGATGGAGCTTCTTGAAAGCGCACAGTGAGGGTGGCAGTGACCAGAGGGCGGTCCAAGGAGCCAGAGGAATCATAATGAAACTGATAGGAGGCCGAATTATCCTAAGGAGGAAGAGGGTGACTGTCCTCATGAATGGAGATGGGAGGGTGAGAGGTCTGACCTCTTCCTCAGCCCCTACAACACCTCATCCTGTGCCCCCATGGCATGTCTATGGAGGAGGGAGCCGGTGCAAGGGGAGAGGCAAAAGGGTGGCAGGAGGCCAGAGGCAGTGAGGCAAGCGGAGAAAGGTCACTGAAGAGCTTGATGCTGCAACTGGTAGAAAGAACCGAAAGGCTAAGGCTGCAGGAAGAGAATGCCGACGAAATGGTGAGGGGCACCATGAAATAGCACGAGGGCTTGAAGATCGGACAATTGTAAATGTTGGAGGCAGAGGCATTAACATTGGCGTGAGGTAGGAAGCTAGAGAATTTAAGAGCAGACGAACGGGAGCCATGCGTGGCCATGTAGCCAAGCCAGATGCCGCGCGAAGGAGCGTCCGCGTCCCTAATCAAATCAAACACCCACATCCGGGGTATTTCATTATAAATATTATTGATGTCCCATAATAAAAATTTTAATAATTTTTCAAGAAATTTTCAATAATATTATTGTATTTATTGGATTTATATGTGAGAGATCTAAATGGATTTTCCGTTAGGGTTAGGTAGCACGGCTAGGTTTTGTACTCTAGTTAATCTCGTGACCAATTTTGGACTTAGGTTAGAGTCTTCAAATAATTCTCTATTGAACAATATGTCTTATTCATCATCATAGAGGCAATGGAAGATAAGCATGTTGACTATTTGGAGGACCCCTTTGAGGGCTCACTAATATGGACCATGCCAACCTTCTTAGGAGGGAAACATGAACTCTTTTTAATTTTTTTCCAAGCATCTGGACGAGTAGTTGTTGGATAGGAAACATTGGTCATAATTTAATCAAACATTCATGAAATAGGGTCTTAGAATCCATAGAAGACAAGGGATTCACTTACAAAATTAGAGGAGGCACAAATTGATGGCGGCACAAAGGTTTTTTATGGTTCGCATGAACCAAACACAAAGTATGTTATGCTCATGTACTCCCTATTAGATTATGTCAAGGAAACCAATAATAATTCCTATGGTCAACGAGCTCCATGCAATTTCATGGTGAATGTGATTCAACAATGGGAATGGTCACTAATTTGAAACTAAATCTCAAAACATATACAAATACACTCCAGTTCATATTATTTTCACCCAACCTCTCTTTGATGATTTGATGGGTGAAAACACTCTTGTTGATCCAAAATTAAAAAGTGAATATTTCATGAAAATATTTTCAAGCTAGTTTATGTCTTTTAGGCAATGGATCGTGATTGAAAAAGAACACAAAATTAAGTAAGTTTTGTAGAAATTTAACAGTTAAAAATGGAGAAACATGCAACATCAAACACACCAAATTGATAACTGAGTTCACCCCTCGTGAGCTACACTTGCGAGTCCAGCTTCCAATGGTGGATTTTTTTATTATTTGCTAAAATTATCAAATAAATCAATGTACAAGTCTCAGTTTGCAAAAATAATACTTCCATTACATCCATAATCCCAAAAAACCCCTGTTTAGGCTCTTCTTGAGCTCAAAAGGTTGAAAAATGACCAAGATATGTCTCTTGCTTCAAAGTGCCTGCAAAATACTCTACAAATTAGTCTCCTCTGCAAAACTAGGCAATAAAAATCACATAATTCATTTGGTTGGAGTGTTGGATTGGTATCCCATAGGTCATGGGTTCGATCCTCCATTATTGGCAGTGGTTGTGTTGGTTTTTTTATTAAATATTAAAAAAAAATTGTTGGGTCGAAGCCCCTCTTGAGTCTTGTGCTGCTAGTTATGTGGGATCATGTGACAGAGGGTTGCTAGCCATAGGCCACACACCCCCTCCCATTACCTCTTCCTTGGTTCCATGTGTGCACATACGACCTAGTCATTGTGCATTGGGCATGAGCAGGGTGCCACATGCCTTCTCCCATATCTTCATTGGTGGTTATATGGACGAGCCACAAACCAAGGGCGTGCTCGACTGACCTGCCCATTACCCCCAACCATATAACTGTTATAATTTAAATATAAATTTTCCACCCATATTTAATAAGAACCACATGTGGCCTAATGGTTAGGCAATCTGTTGTTTAGTTTGAGGTCATGGGTTCGAATCTCGTTGAGCCTATTAGTCACCAATTTTTTTTTTTTTTTGGAAAACTCCCAAGGCCATGTGGCAGCCTCTGATTGGGCCAAGTGCCACCCTCTGATTAGCCCACACGGGCCTTGGATTGGCCCAAATCACGAACCTTCAAACCAATACTAGTGTGCCATATGTTCTCACGGGATTGGCCCACCTTCCAATCCATACAACCTAGTCACCTTACTGAAGTAAGCGCATAGTCAACCGTGCACTTTGAATTCTTTTGTTGTTTGCAAAAAACTTCAAAATGCGATGATGTCCTCATACGGTGCTAGATTGAGGTGATTCAAGCGTTTTTGGAATCTGAATGACGAGATCTGTGATTTGGCGCTAGTTTTAGGATATTTTGAGCACTTTCATTTTGATCATATTTTTGATCCCTTGGATCACCTGTAGTGAATTTAAACCCCATCTTAGACTAAACAAAGTAAATATTTATGGGGCATAATAACAGGAACTATAAATGTGTCAAACACAAAATGGAGGAGACTGCTTTTTTCCTTATATAAAGTTCCAATTGAATGTATAACTTTGTGGAAAAGGAAAAAAAACCAACAAGAAATAAAATGCTATGGATGGCCTATGGGAAAATGAGAAATTATCTGCAAGAAATGGAATACTATAAATGACTTGTGAATAAAGGAAAAACATCCATCAATACCAATTCAAATAAGGGATTGAGACAAACTAGTGTTATATTAACCAATGAACAGAGCAGCCTTCCTACACCTTAGTCTATGTTTACAAGACTAATATTTTTGTAGATTTAATGAAGTAAATCATGCTACTTTACTTGCAAAATTAATCAAATCAATAACCTACTTGCATGCATCATTTTATACTCACACTTGCTTGAAAATAAGGAATCCAATTTTTAACAGACCTACGAAAAAAATACTAATTCTAACCTTGTTTTGATATCTGATGATTGCAGTGAGGAAAGGATGAGGTTTGAGTGGTCCTCGAGTCTTCCATAATCATAAAATCATGGTACGGGGGCCATTACTAAACTTAATTATTCTAGATTCAAAGTATTGAGAAAAACTAGTTGAAGACAATAATGTTACACGTTTGTTACAGGAGGTGCTACAAGAGGTCATGTAATGCTACGGGAGTCCCTGTTTTTCTACAGGAGGAGGGTCTGAGAGCCTTTTGAGGAAATAAATGGTGTCTTGAAGGAAAAATAAGGTTGATGAAGGTAGAAGAAGGTGAATGAAGGGTGTGGGAGCCCCTTAGCCAAGCCTAGTACCCCTTAGAGGTCTATCTTGTGCCAAAGGTTATGCCCACAGTGTCCTTCATTGACCTTAATAGAGTGAATCCAGAGAAAATTTTTGGAAGCAAGGTGAGTTTCCTAGTAGGAAGATGGAAAGGTCAAGGTGGATGCAAAAAGGTGTCCCCACCCCTGCAAATCAACACATTTTATGCAGCTAGCCAAATACATGTATCAAATTATCATTATTGAAACAAAGTAAATAATTATGGAAAAGATGAGTTGAATTTTATTGAAGTCTACTCTAACCTACAACAAAATTCCAATTGCCAAACCAATGTTGCTAACTCCTAAGTTGCAGAGATTAAACATGCATAAATATTGAAATGTAATTCTTAATAATTTCCAAGAAATCATAAGAAAATATTTTTGAGTTGTTATTTTGGATCTTTCCAATCACTCTTTCTAAAAAAGAGAGGTGGTAGGAAATCCTACAATTACAAGTTTTTATGATATAAAATCTACTGAAACAAGTAAATAATTGAAATACTTTGAAACAAGAATAAGAAAGAAATACAAGAGAGGGGCTAAAGCCTACCGGTTGGGCCCAAACCCAAGGGTTTGATCCCTCCAAAACTAACTCAGATGCAGACCAATGGTAAAATTATTATTAACAGAAAAGGATAGTCACATACATCATATGAAAAATAACAATAACAATGTCAAGTACTAGGCTCTCAATAGCTACCCCTAGCTGCAATTTTTTTTTTGAATCCTAATGAGCCTTTTGGCTGGTTTATTTATACAAAAGGGTAGTTGATGGAGGCTCCCTTGAAAAGAGGAGTGATTCCCTCCAAGATCTCAAGATTTTTGGATCTGGTCCTCCTTGATCTTCACATGTACTTGGAGTCCCTCGCTTGCTAATGAATTCGAGCTATGGGTTAGGATTTTGTGATCTCAAGCCGAGTTAATGAGGTGGACAAGTCCCCTGTTTTCTCTCTTGGTTGTCACCATCAACCCTTGCATAGTAAATGCCTCCAAAAATGCTTCTTTTTCCTGCAAATTAATCACATTAGGCCATACAATATGAAAAAAACCCTTTAGTCCTCCTACTAAGCATATTATGGCCAAAATTGTGAATTAATGTGAGAAAAAGAGAGTTTTAAGGGTTGGAGGATAACACAATGAAATTTAGAATATACCTATTGATTGGCTCGAAACCAACACCAACACATAAATATCGTTGTCCTCAATCCAACGCAAATAATTTAACTTAAATCCAACATTGGATGCTCCCAATATCACGTTCTGTCTGTTTTGGGAAACAATAAAAAAATTGGAATTGGGATGCAGGGCTACACAGTCAGCAATCCATACTGCTAACTAGACCCTGATTGGACATGTGACTGTGCTTCATCGGCCTATGGTTTTCTGACACATGGAAGATTCTTACTAGGTCGAAATTGGTTGGTTTTCAGGTTGGTGAGTTGGACCAAACAGAGAGGACCACATGGGCCAACTAGAGGTTTCCACGTGGCCTCTTGGTGGCCATATAAATTTTTAGTAGGCTGGAGCGGGCCTCTGGGGATTCAAGTGCAAGACCTCCACCAAGCACCAAAGGTCTCCAACCATATCGACTGTGATATTTATTAACCGCTATATAATTGCACATCTATTTAGAGTTTCATTGCTTTAGCATTGGGAGAGGGCACCGGGGTTAACCCCCAACCCCGGTCCACATACCAGGGTTAAGGGCTAACCGCGACCCAAATTTTTGGCATCCGATGGAGAAAACCATATGAACCCACTAGGCCTTATTCGTAAACCATATTCAAAGTTTTAATGCAACGGGTTTTGTAACCATTATGATGGTGGTTTAAACCAGTCAGAGCAGGTGTTCACATGACGGAGACTCAACTTATAATGTTATGGTTGGAGCTTTTTGCAGCGAGTTTGTTAACCGTTTCGGAGCTGGTTATTAACCATCGGGGTATTCACATGCAGAAGCTCCAAGCTTTGTTACAAAAACTAGGTTAACTATAACCACATGCAAACCAACCTTGAAACTGTAGTAAAAAAATCGAGGTTTGTTCAGCGGGAATCCGTACCTGAACCCCATATCGATGACACCCACGATGCCACTTGGAGAGAATTTAGCCGGACAATTGGCTGACCAACGCAATTAAGGAGGCAAAAATTTGCACCCGAGGTGGCAGGAATCTTGCCAGCGCCGGGAGAAAGTTTCACCCCACTTGGCCGCGAACGGTGGAAGTTATAGAACCAATTGTAGGCAGGTGTGAATTGTAGGACAAATAGTGCAAACAATTCATCGGAGCATAACTCATTCCATTTTTAGCCTTTTTTGGAGAAAAAAGAGCCCAAATAGGGGTTGTTTACTATTTTGGAGCCATTTAAGACATTGTTTAAGCCATTTGAGCACTATAACTTGATGTAAACATTTTTTTAGCATAATGCAAGAGGACCAACCATTGGAAGTTGGACCAGGAGATGTAGCTCAAGAGGGGTGAAATCCTTCATCACTTGTTTTTTTTTTACTGTTATGGTATCAGTGTCTTCATTATTTCTGCAAAAACTAAGTTTTAATGCATGTTTATGAGTTAATGAATTGACATAACAAGTTAAAAACCATAATCTATTTACTTGAAAAATTTTACATAAATTTTCAAGCTTTCATATGCATATCGGTTTGGTATCAGAGCTTTGGTTCTTTGTTGCTGTGAGGGTTTAATTTTTTTTCAAGTGTTTATGATGCTTACAAGGTTGAAGCTCGAGAGAGGATAAGGAAATCTTGTGGTTGCAAGTCCTCAAGTTAGGTCAAGGAAAAGGAGAGAAATTTTTCCACAATCTCCACCACAAGTTTCACCTCAAATTGTACCTAAAGCTTTAGCAGTTATGTCACCTGAAGGAGAGCCTAACAATATGTCAGAGGATGAAAAATATTTCAGAAAAATATTTTTTGACATGACACAAATGGTGAAAGTTATCTATGATGAGAGAAACACAAGGTTGCAAGGTGAGAGCTCCAATCCTCCAAAGGGAGTTAAGTCTTCAAAAGGAGATGGAGGATATGGGGACAAAAATAAATAAGGTAATGGAGGGAATGGTGACAAACCACCTTTGAAATTACCATTCACTTCACCTCCATCCTCACCACCATATTCACCATCATCATCTTCCACAACAAGCCCTTCACAAACACCTCCACATTCTCCAAAGGGACATGGTAAAACTCCACTGTTGAAACTTGACATAAAATTTGAATTGCCTATGTATAATGGAGAGGTAAATGCTGAGAGAGTAGATAATTGGGTTCGTCAAATTGAAGTGTATTGCAGGATACGAAGGATCAAGGATGATGACACCAATATTCAGCTTGCTTCATTAAGGTTGGAAGGTGAAACACTTATTTGGTGGGAAGCCAAAACTCAAGAGGACATGAAGAAACATGGAAAGGTCTTAACCTCTTGGAATGATTTTGTTGCTGCATTGAGTATAAAATTCTATCCATTAGCAGACATGGAAAAATCTATCATGGATTGGAAAATTTTTAGGAAATTATAAGGGTCAAAGTGTGCAAAGCTATACTCAAGAGTTTAGAAGAAAAACACTAATATTGGGTGTATATTTTTCATCTCAAGATACTTTGCTGAAATACATTGGAGGTTGGCATAGCTATTTAAGACATACCATTCTCATCTTTAACCATACAAGTTTAGATGAGGTTTTTGTACATGAAAAAAATCTAGAAGCAAGAGGGAAAATTGTTCCACAAGAGGGAAAAAAAAATCCATTTAAAGGTGGAGACAAAGGAAAGGGTAAGTTCAAAGGAAAAGGGAACAAGAAAGAGGGAGAAAAACTAACATGCAATCATTGTTCAAAGGATGGTCATGATGAAGAACATTGTTGGAAACTTCATCCTGAGATGAGGCCCAAAAATTTTAACAAGAAAGGGAAGAAAAAGACAACTGCAACTACTCAACATGATTTAGGATTTGATTTAGGAGATGAAACAAAGATCACAACTATGGGATTGAAACATAAGAAATCCATTGCTAGCACTAGTTCTTCAAATAGTCTCAATGAAACTCAAAATGAAAAAGATAGGATAGAAATTTTCCATATTAGAGTCATCTCAAAACATAATAAGGTTGACACTCTATTTGATAGTGGTTCACAAGAAAATCTAATTTCTGAAAATATGGTCAAACAGATGAATTTGGAAACCATTCCACATCATAAACCATATCCTTTAGGTTGGATGTGTGACAATGAAAAGTTGCAAGTAACTATAAAATGCAAACTGAAATTCACCATTACTGCAAACTTCATTGATGAGATAGAGCTTGATGTACTGCCATTAGACATATGTGGTATTGTTTTGGGAAGCCCATATATTAATGACATGAAAGCTATATTTTATCTCCATGAACACAAATATCACTTGTTCAAATATAATATTGAGTAAATTGTTAGAGCACATCTTAAGAAACTAAACCTTTCACTTGTGAATTCCAGACAAATGAAGAGACTTGTTAACTCTAGTAAGAATTTTGTGCTTCTAATGATCAAACTCAAGATTGATGTTGATAATGAATATTTTCTAGGTTGTGATTCAAATTTGAAATTTTATTTGGTTGAGGTTGTTAACTAGTATGATGAGATGTTTCAGGAGCCTAAGGGATTGCCTCCTAAAAGAGGAATCCAACATGAAATCCAATTGTAGCAAGATTTTCCTCTTCTTAACATTGACATGTATAGGATGTCAGTGATGGAAAATGCATAACTTAAAATAAAATCCAAGATTTTCTTGACAAGGGGATCATCCGACCAAGTACTTCACCATGCATTTAACCTATTGTTTTGGTGCCAAAGAAAGATGGAACATGGCGCATGTGCGTGGACTTCCGTCAATTGAACAAGATTACGGTAAAGAACCGTTACTCACTTTCTAGAATTGATGATGTACTTGATCAATTCAAAGATGTTGTGTATTGCACTAAGTTGGAATTGAGGAGTGGCTATCATCAAATCAGAATCGCTGAAGGAGACATATGGAATACAACATTCAAAACAAAGAAAGGTTTGTTTGAATGGTTGGTTATTCCCTTTGGGCTTTGTAATTATCCTACTACTTTCATGCATGTGATGAATGATATATTGAGGCCTTTTCTAGATGAATTTGTGATAATCTATTTATATGACATATTCATTTTCAGCAAGTCTCGTGAAGAACATGTCATGCATGTCAATAAAGTATTAGATGTCTTGAAGAAAGAACAATTTTTTTTATAGATGTCAAAATGTGAATTTGGAAAAACTTCTTTAGTATACTTGGGTCATATAGTTGGAGGAGGAGAGTTGAAAATAGGTCCCTCCAAGGTTGATGTAATTTTGAATTGGCCAAGGCCCACAACCGTGTAGAGGTTAGAATATTTTTGGGAGAAACCCAATATTGGAGGAAGTTTATTGCTAAATTTTCTTTTATCACAGCTCCATTGCATGCATTGACAAATGTGAAGCAGGTTTTTCAATGGGTAGGTAAAAAACAAAAAGAATTTGATGCATTGATGGAAAAGACCAGTTCAGCTACTATAATTGCACTTCTTGACTTGAGAAAGTCATTTGAGATACAAAGTGATGCAAGCGACTATGCCATGGGTGTAGTTTTAATGAAACATGGCAAGCCCATCTGTTTTCATTCAGAAACTTTTAATGGTGCAATGATTAAATGTCCTACATATGACAAGGAATTGTATGCATTGGTGCAAAGTGTGAAAAAGTGGAAATACTACTTGATGGGTAAGGAAAAAATCATTCACATGGATCATAAACCATTTCAATACTTGTAATAAAAAATAAAGTTGCAACAAGAAAGGCACTTTCTATGGATGGGATTTCTTCAACAATTCCACTTGGTAAAAAGGTATAAGAAAGGTATCTATAACAAGGTTTCTGATATTATTTCTAGACCAATTTTTAGTGAAACTATTATTCTTAAGCATATTTCTGTCATGCGTGAGAGCTATGTTGAACAATATGCTTTAGATAATGATTTCAAAGATGTATATGTGACTTTGTGTCAAGGTAAACAAGTAGAGGAATTGGATTATCATGTGCATGATAAATTGTTGTACTATCTTGGAAAGCTTTGTATTCCACAAGGAGATAGAGTAAACATCATAAGGGAAGTACATAATTCTCTTATTGTTGATCATTTTGGTGTAGGTAAGACGGTGGCACAATTACAGAGGTATTGCTATCGTACTCGTATGCTTGAAAGCATGTCACGATTTATAAGAGGATGTTCATTATGTGCTATCAATAAGCCTAGAAAAATAAATTTAGGATTGTATACACCACTTCCTATACCTTATTGTCCATGGGAGAGTGTTTATCTGGATTTTGTAGTAGGTATACATATGTCTAGGAGAGGTCATGATTATCTTTATGTATTTTTGGACAGGTTCAACAAAATATGTATTTTGATGCCTTGCAAAAAGCAGGTTGTAGTTGAAAAAAATGCTTAGTTATTATTTGAGAATGTATGTGTGCATTTTGGGTATCCCGCATCCATTTTTAGTGATCACAATTCTTGTTTTGTTGGGAACTTTTGGTCACTTGTGGGACTCATGGACACCAAATTGAAAAAGAGTACAACATTTCATCTGCAAAAATATGGCCAAACATAAGTGGTGAATAGAACGGTCATACATATTCTTTGTGGGTATTGCAGCAAGCATCCTAAGTTGTGGGATGAACATTTGCACTATATTCAACATGCTTACAACCGGGCCAAGCATTCTTCAACTCAAACATCACCATTTGAGGCATGCTTTGGATACTTGCTCAAATGTTTGTTAGATTTTATCTTAGGGAAAGATGTTGCTATTGATGGTCATAGTGACATAGAAAAAGCTAAAATATTCATTGAATAAGTTCAATTGGTACATCAAGCTTCAAGAACAGTTGGAGAAGAGTCAAGTCAAGTAAAAGATAAGACATGATAAGCATCGTGTATATCACATTTTCCATGTCGGTGATGAATTTTGGCTTCACATTAGAAAAGAGAGACTCCAAGGAGAAGGTAAAAAGCTGAAACCAATTCGATATGTTCCATTCAAAATTCTGGAAAATATTGGTAATAATTCCTTTTGGTTGGATTTGCCTTCATATATGAAAATTTGTGCAGTTGTTAATGCTGCAAATTTAAGATTTTATGAGCCTCCTTTGATTGAATATTAAGGAGAGAATGTTCAAATTCCTTCAATTGAAGATTTATCTATTGAATAAATTGAATAATTGTAGCAAGAAAATATTCTTGACAGAAAAACAAGGACTTCAAAACGAGGTAATGTAGAGTACCTTCGTGTGGGGCTCAAGGGAACAAATCCAAGAAAAGTGAAATGGATTGATATTGGGAGGGTGAGGGAATTGTACCCTCATCTATTTTTTTTTAACTTAAAGTGATATTTTAGGGTCCAAAATCTTCTAGTGGGGAGGAATGATCCAGCGGATCAAGAAAATGCCCAAATTTCAAAGTTCTCAGACTGGCTCGAAACTAACGCAAATGCGTAGATCTCGTCGTCCTGAATCCTATGCAACTCGTTTCACTCAAATCCGACATCTGGTGCTCCCGATATCATGTTATATCCATTTTGGGAAAAAAAAATTGGAATTGGGATGAAGGGTTGCACAGTAAACAACCCATACTGCTGACTGGACATGGTAATTGTGCTTCATCAACCAATGGTTTTCTGACTCTTGGAAAGTTCTTATTGGGTCAAAATTGGTTGGTTTTCATTGGTTTTCGGGTTGGTGAGTTGGACTAACCAGGGAGGATCATGTGGGCCAACCAGAGGTTACCATGTGGCCTCCTGGTGGCCATATAAAATTTTGGTAGGCGAGATCAAGCCTTTGGGGTATTGAAGCGCGGGACCTCCACCAAGAACCAAAGGTCTCCAACCATCTCGGCTGTGATAGTCCTTAACCACTATAGAACTTCGCATCTATTTAAAGTTCCATTGCTTTTGCATTGGGGGAGGGGATCGGGGTTAACCCCCGATCGTAGTCCACGAACCAGGGTTAACAGCTAACTCCGACCCAAATGTTATATGTTAACCAATTTTTTGGCATCTGGTGGAGAAAACCATATGAACGTACCGAAAATTATTCATAAACCATATTCAAAGGTTTAATGCAACAGGTTTCGTAACCGTTATGTTGGCGGTTTAAACCAGTCGAAGTAGGTGTTCACATGCCGGAGACTCAACTTATAATGTCACAGTTCCATTTTACTACAACGGGTTTGTTAATAGTTTCTGAGCTAGTTATTAATCGTCAGGGTATTCACATGTGACGACTCCAACCTTTGTTACAACATCTAGGTTAACCATAACCACAGGAAAACCATCCTTGAAACCGTAGTCAGAAAATCGAGGTTTGTGATCAACGAGAATCTATAACCAAATGCGCAATCGACGACACCCACAATGCCATTTGGCAAGAATTTAGCTAGACAATGGGATAACTGAAACAATTAAGGAGGTGACAATTACACCCAGGGCAGTGGGTATCTCGTCGACACAGGGAAAAATTGTTGCCCCATGTGGCCGCGAAAGGCGGAATTTGTAGAACCAATTGTAGACAGGTGTGCATTGTAAGACAAATAATGAAAAAACTTCATGGGAGCATAACTCATTCAATTTTTAGCCTTTTTTGGAGTAGAAAGAGCCTATCTAGGGGTTTTTTACTCTTCTGGAGCCATTGAAGACATTGTTGAGGCCATTTGATCAATGTAACTTTATGTAAACACATTTTTTTGATCATAATGAAAGAGGCTCGACTATTGGAAGCTGGACTAGAAGGTGTAGCCCAGGAGGGGTGAACTCCTTCATCACTTGTTTTTTTGTGTTTACTGTTATGGTATTATTATCTTCATTATTTATGAAATAATTGAGTTTTAATGTATGTTTATTAGGTAATGAATTGACATAACAGGTTAAAAAACCTAATCTATTCACTTCCAAAATTTGACATAAATCCTCAACCTTTCATATACAGATCAATGGGACCCATCAATCACATAGTGTTCAATTACACAATAGAGTAATAAACACATACTAGGGCCATGGAATTCAAACTATTACATATAGATTTCCACATCCTTCCAAGACAAAATGTGGGGTATTAGAATATAATTCATTTTTTCACTATATCTGATGCAATAAATCCTAATACATGCTAAGGGAATGGAGAATATGGCCCATACCTTTAATTTGATATTTTTCCTTGCATAATCCTAGCCGGTATAGCCCCAAAGATCCAAGTCTAGCTCCTAGAACTTGCTTCCTACACACAAGAGATCAAGAACACCAATATAAAATCCTTTCAAGCAATAGGAATATTGACTACTATTAGATATAACCTAATCTACTCAAGGAAAATTAGATCGAAGATAATCTTATATTATATTTGGAAATCTGGTTCACCAACTATGATTATTCTTGAGATATGATCAAGGAATCCAAACAAAACTGCATATATATGTGGGATAATGTTATGGAGGTGATTGAATAATGAAAATGTCTCATGTTCAATTCCTGTTATGAACAACTCCACTTCCAAAATTCCTTGAATTTTTAAAACAACTAAGAGAGGATTTTATGAAGAAAATCACTTGGTTTAACATCTACGATAATGACATAATTAGATAAATCATTTCCATTTTCAATTAATTTTGAAAATCAATTACCACCTTTATTTCAAAATTTAGAAAAGAGCATGTAAAGATTGCCATGAAACTTTAATAGTGTAAATTGAATATGGAAATTACAAAGGCACCTCTTATTTCATGTGTTTTAATTAATTTTTTTATATGGCAATCATACATCAAGGAAAACAAGGAGAAGATAATTTTGAAGACTGAGACCTTTTGATGAATCTCTACTTGGATAGATAGCTGGTTATATGATAGCATTTATGTGAGTTATACAAGTTACTTTTTTATTCAATATTATGTGAAATTCATTTCCATAATATGTTTAGATTTATCATTTTGAACACATAAAGATAATAGACAAATTAGATAAATGTTAAACTCATCTAAGGGGTCCTCTCTTTTGCTTGGAAATTCCACACCATCTCCTACTTTCAACTCCTGCTAGAACTCATATTATAGGTTAACATGATGAAAAACAAGGGTTTAATTTGAGTGCATGTGACTTTGTATTAAAAAATTCAAGGGATACAATGGAACTCGCCCACCTAACCCCTAAATCATGGTTCCTACCTCTAATGTTTGACAACCCTGAAAAGGTAGAACATTGGGAATTGAATGGGGGTGGATCCCCCTCCACATGCTTTTCCTCGTGCATGTGGTTGATATGGAGGATTAAATACCCCTCTCTCACCATCACCCCTGCCCCACCCTTGCATTTAAATATTAATGAGAATGTCATATTTTATCGATCCTCCTTCATGTGAACTTCATTGTACAGCAATGGATTTACTCTTGTCCCATCCAACTTCGAAATCAATGAAGGTGTTTTGGTTAAATGGCAAGAAATACATATGGAAGAGAATTCCTCCATGTGCATGGATTATATATTGAATCTCTAGGGTTATGGGGAGTTATTTGTGGAAATTTTGTTACTTCCCCCGCCCAACATCTCATTGGATGACTTTGGAGCTCCATTGGGAATACCTAAAAAGCATCCTAGGAGCATAAGGGTCCATAATTTCTATATTGTTATTTTCTGATGGAAGAAATAGGTTTTAGTCATCGCCTTCACTAGTGTGAAAGGGAAATCAAGTCAATGAAATGGCTAATAATTTGACACTAGAGTGGGAGAAGGTAAATGAGAAAAAAACTTGATCAATAATTTGACAAGGAATGATAATACTTTGGAGGTAGGCAAGAACCTTGCTACTATCAAGGACTAGGAAAGTGAGTCTCGATGATCCTGATCATTCTATGAGGTAATAAAATTTAACATTCAGACACTCGAAACAATCGCTCTGATCTCATGGCACACACTTCATCCTACCTTAATTGAAGAATTTGATGTCTTGACTAATACTACCTCGGTTACAACCTCTATTGGCCCTTTTGTGGGAAAAATGACCAAAATATATAACTAGGAAGAACTTGTTGTGGAATCCATTAATGGTCCTTAATTTCTATTTTCTTTATTTATGTTTATCACAATTTACAACAATATAAGTTAACTACTATTATGAAAATAAATATTGTATGTACATATGAACTATTCTCATATAAATTGATACCACTTACCAAAACAATTATTATTAAGAATAAAATAATATTATACATGATTGTGATGAAAATTTCTATAAATATAATCTAAGTATGAGTGAGTTAAAAACCTACTTATGTGAAACATTAGGAATATTAATGGTGATGCATGTGCATCCTTGGACAACAAGTTATCTTGTGTTTGTTTGATTCATAGATACATGCAAGAGTGTTAGGAATTTAGTTTGAATTTCAAGATATGAACATGTTTTGTTTTCCAGAGGCATTGATTTTTAAAGCTCTATGAATGCATTTTCTCGAATTATTGCAATGCTTTAACAAGCTTTTTTTTTTACGATGAAGTGCATTCCTAGAAATGTCAAAACAATGTGAGAAGGCAATTTTGTAAGAAAGATAATCCCATTCGAATATGAATCAAGAAACTATAAGACATGGATGTTGTATTTAGAATGGAAAATTATCAACCCACATTAGTTGTTTCCTTGAATCATGCATGAGGAAGATGCGTGAATTCTGAAAAATCCCCACAACCTCTTTGCACACTATTGAAAAAGAGGGAAATTTTTGGAGTTATACACAACAATCTTTTGGGCTCAATTTGAATCACTCAATTTTTCCAAAAAATGAACCTTATGCATGTATTTGAGTGAGCTTGGGTGATTTTTGGCTAATTTCAAGAAAAAATTGTGTAATTTGTTGACTTGGTAAATTAGAGCGGAGTAAATGGAGGCGAATCTAAAAATTTAAGACATGGGTATTTCCTGAACCATGAGAATTAAGTGTTTTTTTTTCAAAAAGGCACTTGTACAAATTTTCGTGTGCATTATATTAATCCTTCTAATCTAGAATTTTATTATGTTTTGGAAAACAAAAATAGGTTGTGGAATCATGAATTAGCCCAATATGTTTGTGAACCCGCGAAGAGAGATTGGAGACAACTCTAGATTGAGCAAGGACAGAGGAAAATGCATCACCATTGGTTGGATGAATAAAATTGGCATCGATCAAAGGAATGGAACCACGTTGGGGCACTAGAGTTTTCATGCATCATGGAAGAAAAAATTGAGAATAAAGTGGCAACAAGATCGAGCCTTAGAAAATGAAACTATAAGGAGTGGGCGACCAAGGTTTTATTTTTATACTCTACTAGGGTTCCAACTTGAGATCGGCTAGGGTTTTATTTGAAATTCAGGATCAAAGTCTTTTTTTTCAAGTATGATCTATTTTATTAAATGCCCCAGTTCTTCTAAGGACAAGAAGCTTTGCACCTTTTGAATGTAGAAAATGCAGTTCAACCAAGTACGATATTTTCATAAACACACATTCTGGTTCACTTCTCTCTCAAATTGAATGGATTTGATTTTAGGCAACGAATGTGGGGTGGTAGAATGCCAATTTTAGACATTATAATTGTCCCTTATATATTGATGTGGGGTTAATCAGACTATCCATTCTATTTCTTAAAAGGGATAGATTAGTTGTATTAATAGTCTACATATGTCAATATAGGCTTAATGGGAATTGTAAGGAATGTGTTAGATTAATATACCCTTAGAATAATAGTTGTTTAATATGCTTCCTCGACACATTAAGGGTTAAAGAGTCAGTAAACCAATGGATTTGAAATTCATCAAATTGGGCCCATTTTGTATGACAAAGATCTTCTTATTGATACCTAATAAAATACATTTTAATTTATTCTATTGCGTTATCCAATGTCAATGTGAAACATTAAATCACTCATTAGATATATGGATGATTAAATATTATAATGAAGATATGTGAAATATGATAATATAACAAATTAATCTAAGCATCATATACAAATGCACTAATAAAAATTTAGTTTATATTAATATTGTTATAAGCTATATGTCGATTTTTCGATGAATAAAAAATTGCATTGTCACAAATCGATGTTTCTAAAAAATAGAAAATTTCATACAAAAAATGGTGCGTCCATAACATAAACATGCATCGGTGCGTTATGTTATCTAAAAGCACTATTACGCCATTTTTTTGCATGGCCATTTCCTTTTATGAAAACCACAACACCGGGATGTTTATCTTCAAGCACCAATATTATTTGCATTTAACACCCTAGTGCATTTTAGTTCTTAAAGCACCAATGCTTTCATAGAAATAACGTCTCGGTGCTACATAATATTATTTCCAGCCCTAGTGCATTATGCAAATTGACAACATCGACTCATTTATGTCATTAGCGCGTTGGTTCTTTTATACAAACCATACACATCAGAGCTGTGAGTTTAAATAAAAGCACTCGGTATGAAATATTTTTTTGCCTGCCCTGGTGTCGTTCCTGAAAAGAACACCTCGGGGAATTTTGCTAATATATACGCACTATAGAAACATACATTTCATGTAATGGTGTTACTTGCATTCAACGCCTCAGTGATTTTAGTTATGTATGCATTCCAAATGATTTTATATATGTAGCAAGCTAGTACTATTTTTCCATGAAGTGCACCGTTAAAAAAAAACATTCACTAAAACCTCTAGCTGCCCAAATTTTTAAGCTGTAATGAAGTTCCATTATCTAAAACATCTGCTACCACAAAAAATGTTTTAGCAAGCATTTTTTTGACAATTTTTTCCATTTTTATAACACTAAAAACCTCCATTATAACCTCTGCTAGAAGGCATTTTCCTTGTAGTGAACTCATATTTCTAAGAAAGGAGATTCATCTCACCAACATCCAGAGCGTGCATAAGAAGTTACTTATGATAAAATATGGACAATTTGGTCTATTACTGGTCAGTTTTCTAGAGTTTTTGGATTTCTTCCCATCACATCTTCTCTTCGTCATAAGCAATACATGGAAAAGACCCTCTAGCAGAGGTTATAAAGGAGGTTTTTAGTATTATAAAATTGGCCAAAATTGTCAAAAAAACATTTTCTACAACATCCGTTTATGGTTATGGAGATTTTGACAGATCTTTTAATGGAAATTCAACACAACTAAAAAAATGAGCGGCTGGAGGTTATTACGGATGTTTTTTCATCGATGTGCTACTCAGGATTTAACGCACCGGTGCATACCTATAGCAGGCGCCCCGGGGCGGTCGAAGGAGAATGCACCAGGCTATTAAGGTATAAAACAGCACCGAGAGTAGTGTTGGTGATACAATGCACATGGCTATTCTAATTGGTCTTGAGATTTGTGCAGCGCCCATAGGTCATATCAACACACCGGTGCGTAGACTTATAGAAACGCACCAGTGTGCAGTATCACACAAATGCATCGAGATTTATAATTGGTATTCGTATTCGTGCGGTGCCCATAGGTTGTACAAATGCACCGGTGCGTATAGACACTTAAACGCCCCGGTGCGCAGTATCACACAAATGCACCGAGATTTATAATTGGTATTGGTATTCGTGCGGTGCCTATAGGTCGTACAAATGCACCAGTGTGTATAGACACATAAACACCCCAGTGCATAGTATCACACAAATGCACCGAGATTTATAATTGGTATCGGTATTCGTGTGCTGCCCATAGGTCGTAAAACGACACCGGTGCATATAGACACATAAACGCACCGGCGTGCCATACCACACAAACGCCTCGATATTTTTAATTGGTTTTGGTATTTGTGCGGTGTCCATAGGTCGTAAAAACACACTGGTGCGCTTAAGAATACAAACACACCGGTGTACAGTAATTAACACGCACCAGTTTTCATTTTTTATTGTTTAGAAACATTGACCTGTGACAGTGCAATTATTGTGATTGTTTTAAATTCATTATTCATCAAAAGTCGACACATCTTATAATAATATTCATATTAACTAAATTTTTATTAATGCAATTGAATGTGATGTTTGGATTAATTTTTTATATCATATCATAATTATTGTGGTTTTTTAAAATTCATTATTAATCAAAAGTCGACACATATATATCTTATAACAATATTCATATGAATTAATTTTTTATTAGTGCATTTGATAACGACAATGGAGAACACAATAGAATAAATTAAAACCCACACACACATACACACACACACATATATATATATAAGACATTCTTTGTCATACAAAATGGGACAGTTACTGGTATCCCTTTGTCTTTCAATTGGGACACTATGTCCATTACATTAAAGAAAATCTCTGATTTCATAGACATATTTCAAAAAATATAACGCCTTGCTTTGATATCCAAACATAGTGATTATCATTCTTCGCTTGCATTGCTGTCATTGCTAGAGCTACTTCCATGACTTGGGTTATTTTCAGGAATGTTTTTTTCACATTGTTGATTGTTTTCTTGTTCTTCACCTTCCATCTACAAACATAAAAATAAACTGTAATGAGTGTATATACATTGGTGAGAATAATGAAAATTGCAATATTAAATAATATACATCAATGTAAATAAAAAAGAAATGACATACCATTGCAATAATTGACTCATAAACTATACACATTCTTTCAAAACCATGTAACATGCCATATTTCAAGATTTCATCTGTTGGCACAGTTCCATACTTTGTTTCCTGCAAGTTTTATACCCCATAACAAATCATATATTTAATATAAAAGATTTATTTTTTCTATTAATTATAGATGGAGCTAAGTAAAACAAGATCGATAGATGCTTACAAATTCCACAATTAAGTTCTGATATGCTAACATATACTCACAACCCATATTTAACCCAATTTCAATCAATTCCTATGATGGTTCTTCTTTGTATGTTAGCACCTGTTTGAAGACATTCAATGATGATTTTTGTAAAACAACTTAAAAAATACAAAAATGAAATTTAGTTAAGTTGTTACAAGGAAGTAGAAATTACTCACAAACTTAAATATCAATCATTTTCTTCCTTGTCGTCCTGTTTTATGTGTTAAATGGGTTCTATTTTATTTTCTTTTCTGTAATAAAATACTTGAAAATTAATATTTAATGCTAAATTGTTTATTTATTATACCTAATGATCGAAAAATTCAATGATTACATATTACATTTGAAGCACGTTGTTGTTGAGATGGCTCCTCCCGCGATGCAATTTTGTCCATTTCTTTGACCATCTCCTTCTACACCTTTTTGGACATTCCTACTGGCATATTTATGATATCAGCTCTTTCATCTTTTGAGATTTTCATAATCTTCCTGAAAATGTAACATGAAAATAAACTATTTAATTTTTATATTGATATATGAAAAGTAAATATAACAAAAGTGATATTTATAAATAATTCTAAACAAAAATTTAAAGGAATATTACTTTTTCATTCCTTCTTTTTTGTTGTTGTACATTTTTGCTATTAAAAGTCTAACATGTCTCATTGACCAATTCTCTGGAAACTCTTCCTGTAGTTTAGATAAAATTTGGTTCTTGGAATCATTAGATTGGTTTTTGTATTGTAAGTGGAAAGAACGTCTATACATTCGTTCCACTAGATCTCTCAAACTTTTGTAAAATATTTTCCCCCTTTCGTTAACCTCCAGCACCACTCCATATAAGTTAAGGAGCAATTCATTTTCATTTGAATGTTCTATTTTTTTCTTTTCTTAGGACAACATTCCTTTTCTGAGTTGTTGGTCCCTATAGAACATTAAACAAATGCGAATTAATAGACTATTTGACACACGTTATCTAATAATTTTAATTATATTATTAATGAAAACTAAAAAAATAAACTCATATTGGATCGATAGTATTTTTTCATTCACCTGATTCATCCTTTTGCAATTTTTCCATCAAGATTTTATGCTCTTCTGGTCCTAAATCATAAATAATCTTATCGAGCTTCATCATTTTGTGGCTCTACATGATACGCAACAAACAATACATATTAGTTAAACTTAGATATAGTTCAAAAATAATATTCTTTGTAAATAATTTACAAAGAACTTGCCTTTTTTTCTTTTCTTGATGTGTTATCAGTATTTTTGTTACTTGATCTCTTATCAGTCATTTCTTTATCAATCTCAAACCTGTACCATATCATTCATTAATATATTTATAAATAAATTGTCAATTTTTCAAGTAAAAAAAAAATGTCAAGTAACTGGTGCGCCATTCATGGTTAACGCACCGACGTCGGTGCGTGGGTGTCTTAGAAACGCACCGCACAAACAGTATAATAGACCGTACGATGCTCTATTTCAACAAGGAGCACCAGTGCATTACATGTCAATCACGGCACCAATTAACCATGATAAAATAATAAAAATCATCCAGTGTTAGTTTTTGTAACATAAACCGGTGCCATATTTACATATGGCGCATCGATAAAAAATATATATATATTTTTAAAATTTTTTATCACATTACTTACACGGTGCGCTTGTACAATACAGAGCACCGGTGTGCTAGGTTACGTCGGGTGCACCGATGAATTTATTTATTTATTTATTTTTATTTTTTTTTAAATTCACGCAAGGGCCAACATGGATTGGGATCTGACTATGCAAATCGTCTCGTCGGTTGGACGTCTTAGGTCTATATTTAGCAAAACAAACCCAATAAATCTAAATTGAAAAGCCCTAATTATGAAATCATGGAAAGAGGGAGAAGAAAGGGCATAAACAAAAATAATGTAGTTTGTATTTTTTGAAAGTTTTTTTTTTTAATCGAAACAGAACGTTCGCGATGCGCCATAATGAAATAGCGCACCGGTTGCATTTTTTACAAATGGCGCACTAAGAAAAAATATTTTGTTTTTATTTTTTATTTTTTTATCATAGTACTTGCGCGGTGTGGTGGGATAATAGAGCACACCGGTGCACTCAGGTACATAGGGCGCACCGAAAAAAAAATAATAAAATAAAAAATAATAATAATAATAATAATAATAATAATAATTTTTAAATTTACGCTAGGGCCGACATGGATTGGACCCAAATATGCAAGTCGCCCCATGGGTTGGATGTCTTAGGATTATATTTAGTAATACAAACCCTATAAATATAAATTGAAAAACCATAATTCTGAAATCATAGAAAGAGGGAGAAGAAAGGGCAGAAACAAAAAGAATGTAGGGTTTGTTTCTAAAATAGATTTTTTTTTGCGAAACAACACGTTCGCGGTGCGCCATAATGAAATAGTGCACCGGTGCCATATGTTAAATAGGGCGCATTGATAAAAACATATATATATATATATATATATATTTTAATTTTTTATCATTGTACTTTCGCGGTGCGCTAGTATAATAGAGCACACCAGTGCGCTATGTTACGTAGGGTGCACTGAGGAAAAAAAATTCACGCAAGGGCTGACATGGATTGGGATCCGACTATGCAAGTCGTCCCATGGGTTGGATGTCTTATGACTATACAAACCCTATAATCTAAATTAAAAAGCCCTAATTCTAAAATTATAGAAAGAGGGAGAAGAAAGGGCATAAACAAAAAGAATCTAGGGTTTTTGTTTCTAAAAATAGATTTTTGTTTGTTTGTTTGTTTCTGAAACTGCATAAAAAGTAAAAAAAAACAATAAAATTTGATTTTGTTCCTTTACTGCATAAAAAAAAAACTGCAGAAAAAGTAAAAAAAAAACAATAAACTTTGATTTTTTTCTTTTACTTCATATAAAAAACTACAGAAAAAGTAAAAAAAATAAAAAATAAACTATACTCATATCGTTTGAAATTCTATGGTACAAGGTTTGAGTCACCAGAGGTTTGGAATTATGATTGTTTGAATACTTCTGTCCGAACGTATTTCCTTGCTCCACAGTGTTCTCGTGCTCTGTTTGCTCCAGGTATGTATCCTGAAAATCTCTGGCTGAATTTTTTTTGCAAAAATAGTGAAATAATAAAAATTGTTTAGTATTTAAAGAAATGTTTTATGAAATTAGATTTTCGAAAATATTTTGCCACCCATTTTTCAATTTATCATTTTTTTTTTCACTTGAAGAAAATATAGTTGTTCTTTTTTATTTACAGTTATTCGTCACCGGTGTGTCCCTTTATTGAACCACACTGGTGCGTTTGGGTATAAAACGACACCGGTGCGCATTACAAAAAACGCATCGGTGTCGTTATTTGTACATTACGCACCGAAATTACATTTAAGTGTGTGCACCAAAATTTATTGTTGTTTTGCTCAAATGCAGGGAGAAAATATCATATATTATATGGAATAGAAAATTCTTCAAAATCCAGCTCGTTCCATAATATTTCTCAAATTCCATCGCGGAGTTCTCCCTATCCATCTCGAGACATAATATTTACTACAGATTTGTTTTATATTTTCACTATCTAATTGAATTTATGTTTTTTATCCATGCAGTCAATCATGCACAATTTAATTAAATTTATAATGTATACAAATTTGCAGGTTCATGCAGATTCAACATCGAGTTCAGATGCACAAAATATTCAAACTTCTCCAAAACGTCGGAAGTTCTTATCAGGAGCTGCATACCGCAAGGCGCATTTAGTAGATGAAAATGGATAGCCGCTTCACTCTGCCAATTGCAACAATATTGCATCTTCTAGCCACAATCCCGGGACAATGATGGTAATTATAATTATAATTGTTTGGTATATATATTGATTAATATGTAATTATTTCAACGTCAAACAAATTTATAATCATGCAATATTGTCAACGTGGTTACTAATTGATATCATATATTTTGTACTAATCATGTTGAAATACACTTTTTTTTAATTATTAGGATTCTAGCGATGATGAATGACCTACCTACCATCTTCCTTTGCACCCTACGACAATGTCAAATCGAGAGAAGGCTGAATTAAGAGAAAAATTGGAGAGGAACGATACCAAGAATGGTTGAATCAACCACCGATTCAATTCCCGCTATGTCCAGATTCACCAATTAGGAATGACTACAGTAATAGTAGTTCTTCACAAGCTGGCAATGGAGGCAATCAAATAGAGGTTGGTATGGATGATTAATTAATGGATATGACTGCCATGGAGACAATGTTGTTAGATGCATTGCAAAACGATGATCAACTAGGGGATGATGCTCATATCGCTGACACCTTTTTTGAAAGCCTTAAATTTGCTTCCACCACCCCTCTCTTTGGACTTGGCGATCAGTCAAAGTCTACCCAGTTGAGGACAATGATGTTACTGTACAAATTGAAAGCAAAGTTTGGCTTGTCGAATGCATGTTTCTCGGAACTTTTGAGGTAAGTTACCATAAATTACTCCCTTATATAAATTTGAAATATATTTAGTACACTGCAATGAACATTACAAATGGTAAATGTTATGAACATTAATAATTATATCGACATTAATGTACATTTATTAATATATTTTTCCATGATCACCAACTATAGGTTATTCAAAGATAAGGTTCTTCCGAGTGATAATGTCTTGCCTGGTAGTTGCGAAGAGGCAAAAAAATTGTTTAAAATGTTGGGTGTTGAGTACATATCATATCATGCATGTCCAAATGATTGTATTCTATATAGAGGATAATATGCAGACAAAGAGATGTGTCCGAAATGTGGGCATGACAGGTATGATAAATTAAAAAATAAGGGTAAATCACGTATTGGTCCTCCTTTTAAGATATTGAGGCACATGCCTATAATCCGAAGGATTCAAAGGATCTTTTTTTGCAAATAATTAGCTATGTTGCAGGGATGGCATGCCTCACACAGAAGTGAGTTGGGAGTTATGTGAATCCCAACTGATTCAATAGCCATGAAGCATATAGAGGATACATGGCCCGAAAAATTCAAGGATGAAGTACGAAGTCTACGACTCAACATAGCCATGGATGGCATCAACCCATATTCCCTCAAAAACACCAAATATTATGTTTGGCATGTAGTAGTGATCAATAACAATATCCCCCCATGGTTTTCTGTGAAGAATTAACATCTTATGTTGGCTCTCATAGTCCCTGGTAGAAGACACGTGAAGAATATGGATGTCTACTTACAACCACTGGTAGATGAATTGAAGGAATTATGGGATGGGATAAATGTATACGATGTATCAAGACCCATCGTAGTAGAGAGGAGTTTTAAGTTGTATGGCATATGTCCTTACATGACACATGATTATCCAGGCTTATGTGTTTGCTCTGGTAAATTACATGTTTAATTTATTGATTTATTTATATACGTAACAATATTCTTTCACATATTAGTTATTTAATTCGTCGTAATATTTGTTCTGATCTTCATGATATTCTTTAACGTGCTATGCATATTAATTAATGTATACAAATATAATCTTGTAGGTATTGTAACAAAAGGGTAATTTTGGATGTAAATGTTGTGGACCTTCTCTGAAAGCTAGATGGTCCAAGGACCTATGAAAGCTAGTGTATGATTTCTCCAGGGTATTCCTACCAGAAGAACACCCTTATAGAAGAGCAGCATCCGCTTTCAATGGTAAACAAGAGAGAACCCAAAGGCCTCCAATAATGACACCAAGTGAATGGCTTAGAGCATATGAGAGAGAGAAGGAGAAGGAGTTCATAGAAATGTTCGATTCAAATGGGGAGCCTATGTTCGATGATCCATATTTCTTCGACACCTATGTTGAGAAATTTCCCATTGGGATGAAAAGGAAATCTATATTTTATGACCTCCCATATTGGGGGCATCTTAAGATTACCCACTTATTATATCCCATGCATATATTTAAAAATGTTTCATCTTCTTTATGAAGGCACATATCATTGAAACAAAGTGACACATTGGCTGTTAGGAAAGATCTTATTAATTCAAAAACTAAAAAGAAACATTGGCCAAGATGATTAGAAATTACGGGATCAGAGGTAGCCGCTGATGTCCCATGGATTTTAAAAAAAGATGATATATCTTTGGCAAAGGAAGTTATAATGGATGTGAGGGCGCCAACTTCATACGTGTCTTCACTATGGCGTTGCTTCACTGTGGATGACCATTTTTCGGGGTTGAAATCGCATGACCATTTGAATCTTCTAAGAGTACTACAATGTAAAAAGCATGATTTCATTATTTGTTATATTAATAAATTTTATCCCATGCGGGGATCATAAAACATAACTAATTTTGTATATTATTGCACGTGTTTATAACTTTTCAGCATCATTATCCTTTGTTCATGCGTGGGTGTGTGAAACATGAATTCCCTCAAGACCTAGGACGTGCCATATCTAAATTATCTGCATTTGTACGTTGGATCATGTCAAAGGAGATTCATGTGGCTAGCATTCCACGGTGGCGCCAAGAGATAGTTGAGATTGTTTGTATGTTTGAGAAGGAACTGCCGACAAGTTTCATGACTTTACAGGTTCATCTTCTAATCCACCTAGTAGATAAGGTTGAATTAGTTGGAGTCGATTCTTGTCATTGGATGTTCTTCTTAGAGAGGTACATGAATAAATTGAAAGGTTTTGTTCGACAAAGGGAAAAACCCGAGGGGTCTATGGTGGAGGGGTACATATTGTATGAGTCTTTCTATTATGCCAGTGAGTACATCAAGAAAATCGACAACAGACCAGGTGCGGTGATTTGGGACGATGAAAGGGATGAAGACAAAAGAGAAGGGGAGTTTCTCCAAACGAGTGGAAAAAAACGCTTGATAAAGAGCAAGCGACTTATAATTTTTCAAATTTACAAAAAGTAATTAATATTCATGTTTAACTTCGATATAATGTATATTTTTATCTCTAAGTACCATATAATGTTGGTTTGATTTCATCAGCGAATGCAAAAATTGAAGCAATCAATAAATTCGTTCTTTACAATTATGAAGCGACACCACCGTGTGCCGCATTGTACGAACAAAAGAGGATGAAATGGGATAGTGATAGGAAAGAATTCAGACAGTTGAATGGTAGAAGTGTGCCTTATCCCGATCATTTAAAAGAAAATATGCTAAAAATATGCCCCAATAGTTGGGTTGCTAACCAAGTCAGAGAGAAATATGGTGCTACTGGTCATTACCCGCGTGCTGAAGAGGATGCGCTAAACGTAGGGATTGGGTGTAGGAACTAAGTAATAATATTTTTAATTTATACGTAAATTTGAAACTTATATTAAGACATCTATATTTCATATTTTAACAGTTGGGTTATTATAAGACACATGACACTATGATTTTTTTAACTTTTTTATAATAGGTGCATTTGTTCCCATCTATGTGGGCATATGGACACCATTTTTGCATAGAAAATTTCGATGCTGGAAATATCACACAAGACTGTGGAGTGGAAGTCGATTTCGATCAATCTAGTCAATCTAGCCACCGTGATCAAAACCTAGTACGAGGGACGTTATGTTACGTCAGAAAGATACAAGAGATCATTGAAGTGGATTTCTCTTATTTCCAATGTGTTATTTTTAGGTGCAAGTGGTGGGACACCTTTGATCAGAATAATGTAAAGGAATATCGCGATAGTAGGCTGATATGTATCAAATCTAGAAAGATGTGGGATGAAGCTAAGGAGCCCTATGTTTTCCGTAAACACTGCAACCATGTGTTTTTTACCCAGATGTGTTAGATAGGGATTGGTGGTTTGTATTGACACATGACCCTAGATCAAAACATATTTTTGAGAACAATAGTGTTATCATGCCATGCGAGCTGGAAGATAATGGGGGTGATCATGAGAACCGAGAGTGATATGGTACATGTGTTATTTCATCAATATTTATACTTTTTAAGATGGGGTTTTCAAAACATTATAATATGTATTTTAAATTAATTGGTAATTTGGATTGTGTTAATGTTAAAATCAATAATTCACTTGATAATTATTTGCAATTATGTTGATCTAAAAAACAATGGCGTACTATAAATTAGTTCTTTTTTTTTTGTATCTAAGATCATAATAAAATAATGATAATTCTAAAGTACATGAATTTATTTGCATTATTTTCTAAACTTTATTATGTTACAATAAATCAAATTATTCTAGATTTATTATTTTACAATTATTTAAATTTACAAATTTTAATAAATTCATTTCACATTAATACAATTAAAATTTTACAAATATTTTACATACAATTAGAATTAGAATTACAATTACAATTACAATTTTACAATTTCACATTCAATTAGAATTAGAATTTTAGAATTTTGCATACAATTACAATTTTACAATTACAATCAATTCACAGTAATACAATTAAAATTTTACAAATATTTTACATACAATTAGAATTAGAATTAGAATTACAACTACAATTTTAGAATTTTACATATATACAATTACAATTTTACAAATTAAAAAATTACAATTACAATTACAATTTTACAAATTTACATATATACCATTACAATTACAATTTTAGAATTCTACATACAATTAGAATTACAAATATTACAATTTTACAATATCATGATCATTTAGTATTAAATTAATTAATAAACATCACATTCATGATAACCATAATACAAACATCATATTTGACTAAAAAACACATTCAAAATCGCTAACATCATCATGATCATGATCATCTAACAAAACACAATTAACATTATATATTAACATATTCATCACAACACAAACATCAAATATACATCTCATGTCAAATAACTCATGCTATCATCACATACACATTAAGTGCACATATCTAATATGACCTAAAAATATACACATCATGATGATCACCAACATGTAAATTAAGTACAACTGCAACATAAACATAAAATACATGGACCATATATATATATAACTAAATAATGTTAAAAATATACAAATGTAATATAAATGTCATGGATCAACTGGTGGTAGTACAACATCAATATCAGTACTAGTGGAGGCCTGCTTAGTCAATGGTGCAAGCTCAACGGTCAATGGTCTAGCCTGCTCATGATTATGAGTACTGATGATGCTACAGGCTGCTGACTGGACGTGGCCGATGGTCCATCCTCATCTCCATGATGACTACTTCTGGATGCTAGTGGAGGCTCATGTTCATCTGACGCGACGCGAGGTGAACAATCATGAGATGAAGAGTCGCTACTCATGGACTGTCCATCACCTGCTGCGTCACGACCATGCCTATAACGTTCCACAATCCTCTTCAGTCGCATAAAATCTGTCGTAACTCCTACGACATGCCGCATCAGGCTGTACATGTCACGTGGCATGCCTCTCCACATCTGTAATAGCCTATCATCAGCCTCTATGTCTCTGTAATGAGCAGGTATGATGCCCGCCTCAACAATCAATGCACTGAGTTGGTTGCCCAACTCCATCCGGTATCTAGCATCATGCCGACCACGCCTAGCACTGGCCTCCTGATGATCCTCGGCATCTGGCATGCCCTGATCATCATCAGGATCCATACCTGGATCATGTGGTACTGGTGCCGACATCTCCTCGCCATCAAAAGAGCCAATGTCTACAAAATATATACAAGTACAAAACCATAATTAGACAATTTCATTACACAATTTAATAAAAAAAAGTTAAAGAACATGCTAGAATAAATTTAAATATATAAAATAGTAATATTACCTCTATCATCTGGCAGCTCATCAACTGTGAAGAGGATGTTGGCACCCCTCGCTAATCCAAACCCGCGTAAGGACAGGGGACCATAACGAAGGGATGCTCATTAACACTGGCTAGCAACTCCAGTGCATCCTGCGATATGCTCGCGAAAAACTCAGTGTCACCCATCTTGGGCATCATCTTCCCCCACATGTGCATACGTGCCTCAAACGTCGTCCTACAAGGCTGCCAAAGAAAAGCAGGCCTCGTCTCTAGAAACCTTTCAAAAAATAAAAATAAAAATCTCTGAAGCAAAAGGGAAGTTCACCCTCCCTTGTGCATGAGCACAACATCTATCTAAGGATGTACAGAACTACCGTAAAAAAAAGGGCAGACCACCTAACAAGTCGTGGCTCTTGTACTAAAGAATCAACATAATATAGAAGCCAGAAACTAATGCGTTTCCTGTCATTGGTGTTGTGTGAAATGGTCAAAATGATAAGTGAGAGACACTGCACCTCCTCCTTGCCAAATGCACCAATACGTAACTGAACTCCAGCAACCTGAAACTCTGCAGGAGATAGTACATTTTCTCTAATGTATCTCTGCGAGTAAACTAACTGATTCCCTGCTACACAGCTAGCTGGAACCTCTGGGAACGAGGGAAAATCCACCCCTCTCCTCGATAGCCCTGTAATGAAGTATATATCCTCCTCAGTAGGCATGTACCACTGGTTGATACCAACCCAAAAAGCCTGTTGTTGGGCATTCCACCTTCGGATAAGATGTATCAAAAATAAACTATGGCCCTTTAGGGAAGTAGCCTCCTCATAGAACTTGAGGAGGCCTACATGCCTTTGGAGCCCCTGCGTAGTTGCGGTAATAGGGAGAGGGTACACATCCCTCTCCCTCTCTCGTGCCTCCCACAGGTGAACCATGTTATACTGCTCTGCCTATTGTTGTTGTTGTTCCCCCTCTTCTCTCCTTTCATGTCTCTGAATGATTGACATATTAAACACAAATTTTTTATTAAATGAGACATGTATTTAGAAATATACATATATAATTTTTTTTTGAAAATAAAATAAAAAAACAGTTGGTGCGCCGAAAACACAGTCATGCACCGGTACTTGTGCGTCTTTCGATGGAGAGCACTGGCCTCGATGCACCTAATAATATTAAGTGCCTTGAGGATGGTGCTCCAAAAGAATTTATAGCGCACCGTTGACTATGTACGGTGTCAGGAGGGCGGTGTGCTGACGAAAATCTACACCCCGGGGCATATAGTTAATTCAGCGAACTGACCTCTTGCCATCGTGACATAGTGAACGGTGCAGCCTTTTACAAGGCCGCACCGTTGACCCAGGTGAAATACAGAAAGCCGTGCGCTGACAAAAATAGCTGCCCCATGGCTGCTATTTTGGTCAACGCACCACGTTGCAACTATTCCACTAGGTCAACGGTGCAGCTGGATAAACGACTGCACCACACTTTAAAAAAAAATTTAAAATAACACGGTGCGCCTTCGGTACCGCCCTTGAACTGGTGCGGATACCGTTAGCACCGGTTTACCAGGCTCCACCGTTGACAATGTGTTATAGTGGCAACACGGTGCGTTGATAAAATTACCAGCCTCAAGGCGGATAATTTAGTCAACGCACCATGTTGCCGCTATTCCACATTATCAACGGTGCAGCCTGGTAAAAGACTGCACTGCAATTTTTAATTTTTTTTTAAAATAACATGGTGTGCCTATCGGTACCGCCTCGGAACTGGTGCGGATACCGTTAACACCAGCTGTTGTGCGGTCTAAAAATATACAGGTAGCACCGCAAACCGGTGCGAGCCGAACGGCTCAAGCGCACTGCACGACAAATTTTTTTTCCCCTTTTAAATGTTTAATTTTAAGGTTATTTGAAATTATAATCCGCTAGAAGGCTTAATTATGGAAAAACAAGAAAAATACTTTTACATTTTCTCGTCGAGGAGGCATATTGGTTGTAGAATTTTCAAAATAAAATTTGTCCACCATTTTGCAAAATTCAAGCTAGAGATTGGTGGGAAATGCACAGCAGGAGTGCGTGCAATGAGTGCAATGGGAGCATCGATGTCAGGGCGGCTCAGACAAGGATAAATTTCACCAGTGCTTGATAGCTCTGTAGCACTGAAAATAGTGAAAAATGTGGTTTTTTGTCCGTATTTTTTAATTTATTTAACCCTATTCCGGTTCACGGGATTTTATAGGCACACCGATGTGTTTACTTCATTCCGCACCAGGTGGTTTCTATTTTCGCGTGCTTTTTATGAGGCACTGGTGTGGACAGTTTGTAAAGCACCGGTGTGCTACAGTAATACAATGCACCGGAAGGGTGTGTACGGAGCGCACGGTGTCCAGTGTGCCAATGTTTTGTGTGGTTTTTTGGCCCTATTTTTTTTTTTATTTAACCCCCTTCCAGTGCGCAGGGTTCTATGGACGTACTGGTGCTTTTTCGTCATTTCGCGCTGGGCAGTTTTTGTTTTCGCGCGCTTTTTATGAGGCACCAGTGTGGATGCTCTTTAATTCACCGGGGTGCTACAGTAATAAAATGCACCGGGCGAGTGTGTACGAAGCGCACGGTGTTTGGTGTACCAATGTTTTGTGCGGTTTTTTGGTTGTAATTTTTTTTTTTTTTTTAATCCCGTTTCGGTGCGCAGGGTTTTTGGGGTGCACCGATGTGTTTTCGTCATTCCACGCCAGGCAGTTTCTGTTTTCATGCGCTTTTTATGAGGCACAGGTGCGGATTCTGTGTAAAGCACCGGGGCGCTAGAGTAATAAAATGCACTGGGTGGGTGTGTACAGAGCGCACGGTGTCCGGTGTGCCAATGTTTTGTGCAGTTTTTTGGCCGTAATTTTTTTTATTTAACCTCGTTCTAGTGCGCGGGTTTTATGGGAGCACCAGTGCGTTTTCCTCATTCCACACTGGATGGTTTCTTTTTTCGTGCGATTTTTATGAGGTATCGGTGCGGATGTGTTGTAAAGGCTCGGTGCGCTACAAAAATGAAACGCACCGAGCGGGTGTGTACGGAGAGCACGGTGTATGGTGTGCAAATGTTTTGTGCACACCGGTGCTTTCTTGTGTTGAACGCACCGGTGCGTTTTACAGTGATAAGCGCACCCTATGAAATACATCTACAAACACCTCCGCCCACCAGCCTCCTCTAGTAACCTTTGCTAGAAATTGATTTTTGGGGTATTTTAATAAGGGGTTCCTCAAAAACATCCGCTAGAGGGTCTTTTCCTTGTAGTGAAGTAAGAAAAGAGAGAGACAACCCACCATGATATGATATGTTAGAATAAGGTTTCCTAGCCTCAATTTTGTCCAGTTTTGTAATATTTAGTCTAGCGCAGGGTGTTTGGGGTGGGTCAAAACCCCCAATGAATTGTAATGAGTCAAAAGGGTAGACCAAGGGTCCACAAACCACGGTTTGTGGACCATAGGATAACGCATGCTAGCATGATATAAATAGATGGATATGTCGCGTCTAGAGGGAAGAAAGTAAGAAGTAATTAAGCTAGATACGAACTTGTGGATCTTTGGTCGATTGTCTAGGTAAGGGCTCCTGCTGGCTGTGTGCGTGGAGACCCTAAGTCCTACTGTGTGCGGACCCCGCTGGCAGTGTGCGCGGGCTAGATGATAAAGTCTATAAGTTGGATCTGAATGTTCATGAATAAGAAGACCTTTTCTGAATAATGAAGCGTTATGTGTTGTGATTATTGGATGCACACTGTGTTATTTATATATTTTTACTGCATACTAATGATTGTTGAGGCGCACGTGGATGCGATAGTATATAAGATGATAAATGCATAGATCTGGTTAGATTTAAATGTTGTTGCTTCAGTTGGTTTACTGTTACATGATTTATAAGCTTTGCAAGCAATATTCTGCTGGCACACAGTTAAAGATCCTCGGTATAGGGCACTGGTCTGATCGATTTGTATGGACCCCCTTCAATTAACTTTCTCTCTCTCAGGGTCCGGAAACCTAGTTCCAACACCCTCCCATACTACTTTGGGTGAGACCTTGGCCTGCGCAGTAGGTCATTTCCCAAAGGGCCAGTAGTATAGGGGTTTGTTGGCAAACCTTAAAGCCGAACCTGGGTCAGGACCCCTCAAGCCAACAAATGGTTCCATTGTCGAGACCGGGAGAATTTTGAGAGAGAGATCGGGTAATGCCACGGGGTCATTAGTAGCCATTAATGCATGAGTTAGAAGATTGGTTCGAAAAAAAGATTCAAGATTTTTCCCTAAAATAAAATCGAAGTGAAAAGTTGTCCATAGAAGAGTGGAAAAATAGGTATATTTTTACGGAATTGCACGAAATCTTCTTTGTATCCTTCGCACATGAGTTGCAAGAGTGTTTAGGTTGAATGGATGAATTTCAAACTTGCTGGAAGGATGATCAGGTCAAACAGTGGACCCCCGAGTTGGTCCGACAATTGGAAAAAATAATAATAAGAATACTAGGATTGTGGATCATTGGGTGGACAATATATTGGGCGAATTCATGACAGAATTTTCTGTTGACCAGTTTCTGTCATATTCAGAAGTAGAATAGAGGTTCTTCAAAGGATTTAGAGGTAAGTTCCTAAAAAACTTGTCATTGTTGATCAAGATGCTATTGAGCGAAAAAAATGTCTTTTGTGGCCACACCGAGTGAATGACCTCTGATTAGAGTGGGAGAAAAACACGAAGTGGTAAATACTACCGAGTTAATCAAGAAGGAGACAGATCAATATATAGTCCCTTGAGGGAGTCATCTGATCATAACCAAGAAAGGGCTGCAAAATGGGGAACCAACCCCCCGACCACACCTGCATCGAATCCTGACAAGGGTAGAAACTCTCCTACGCCTCCCTCGCCATCATCAGAGGACGAAATGTCTATGCACATGAAGCTGCCTAATTTCAAGGGCATAGGGGACGAGGGCATGGATCAATTCTTGTTTTGAGCCGAATATGTATGGACTAGGAAAAACGTGAAAAATGATGTTATCAAACGAGCGCAACTATCCATAGCTTTCGAAGGAAGGGCACTGGATTGGTTCATGGGATACATTGGTCAACACGCAAACACATCCATATAGGATATTAAGAATTCCCTAAAGCAAAAATTTCAAAAGCCTAAGTCGTACGCTCAATGTGTAGTCGAACTAAAGGACTTTAAGCAAGGACTTACAGAGTCCATCTGGGAGGTTGACCAACGGTTAAAGAAGGTTATTGGTGATGGGGGATTTTTCTATGAATATAAGCAGCATAAAGAGTGGTTCATCGATATGATACTACCACACTTGCGTAGACCCATGGGACAACAAAAGATTGGCTCTCAAGAGGAAGCGCTGGAAAGAACCATGAAGTTAGAAGTTGCGCCAAGGGATGATACGTAGTTTGAAACTCTCCAAATCCAGAACCAATTGGAGGCAATGCACTTAGAAATTCAGAGCTTGCAAAATGACCGCGGTAAGGAATCTAACCCAGACATTTGGTGCATACGCTGTAAGCGACCGAGTCACATTAAGGATCAATATCTACTGTTATGAGACGACATGCAGGCTGGGGGTCCAAGCCCTCTACGACCCAGGAAAATGGCTGGCCCTAACAGTCCTATGCTATGATGTGCTTACTGTTGGGTGGCAGGAAGACACAATACAGATCACTGCCCACGATTGGGTGCTTATGTACTAGAATTGAAACAATAGTGGTGCATATTATGCTCATTTTTAGGTCATGACGAGAAAAAATTCTGAACTCTTGACCTTATGGTAGATAGGGGAAATTTATATAGAGTACAGGTCGAACCCTCATCACCATTGTCTCCTTCAGGATGGGGGGGAACCCCCGCATGAGGAAGGGGAGGAGGGAGAGGGGGGAGTGTTGGTCGAGGGCATGGGAAACTGATCTATTACAACTCTGTAGATGTGGGACATTTTGCACAAAATTTCTGGAACCCAGCATGCCAATCTTGCAGATATTTCTAGTAGTTCAATCATGTCATTGAAAAATTCTCAGTGTTAATAATGAAAATTCAAGAAAAGAAACAGACACCTACGCAGAATGTGCAAAGAGTTAATATGGAACCATAGGACGATGGGCCATGTATCAATATAATCATGCGCAAATACATTTCCACAGGAGGAGATGAGGAAAAGGTGGAAACCAAATCATTAATCTAGAAGGATGAGGACAAATTGGAAAGCTTAGACCTAAAAATGGAAAAATAAACCTTCATCGAAGCAAGGAAGGAGGTGACTAAAAATGAAACACCTGCCGCAAAGGGAGCGATATATCCGAAAGAAGACGAAACAATTAAACCTCTCCTCCAGGCATGTATGAATTTGTTGCACGACTAGAAGGTTGTAGAAAATCTCCAAGCCCTAATAGACAACTGTGCAGAAAGAATTGATCCACAACTTGAGGTGAAAAAATTGAATAAGATATACAAAAATAAAATAAGAACAAGACGAGAAATGCGCATGACTATGCATATTGGGGAGTACAAAATGGACCAAGTTATCCTTGACTTAGGCTTAGATGCTAACGTCCTACCCAAGCAGATCTGGCAAAAAATGGGAGAACCTAAATTGGAATGGTCGACTATTCATCTATGAATCGCTGATCAGCATAAGATTATCTCGTTTGGAAGACTGATGAAGGTAGTGGTAGATATTGCAGGTGTTAAGGTCCACGCAAATTTTGAGGTAATCCAGATAGTAGACGATGCAGACCCTTACCCTGCACTCTTGGGTTTGGATTGGGCTATTGACATGGGAGGTATCATTAATCTCAAGAGGAGAAGCATGATCTTTGAGAACAAGGGCACAAGGGTAATAGTCCCGCTAGACCCAACAAAAGGAGAACGGTATACTGAATAAATATGGGAAGAAGAAGATGTCGATCACATATAAAAAATGACCTCCCAGGATGACGACTGGATCAACTCCATGACTGACGACATGCTATGTTGGGAAATAGATAGTGAGTGCTTATCCGACTCAGACGAAGAGATCGAAAACTAGCAAAACTGACTGCATGACGTGTCTACATTAAGATGTCTTAAAATCACGAAGAGCTTCCAATGTATTTCCTCAGAGGTAAGAGAACTACCCCACTTTCATGGCTCTGTTAATGTTGAAAATTTACTTGCAGTAATTGAGGCAAACGTTCCTAAGGAATGACGATTTTTGGCCCTAGACCTGGCCATGCGCGCAACCCCTGTGTGCTAGTGGGAAAATCATAAAGAAACTTTCTGGGATTGGGGAGAATCTCGAAGGATGTTGACTTGCTGATTCTGTATACCAGCTAATCCACCAATAGAAATCTTCTTGGGGCAAGGAGATCTGCGCAGGCACATAAATCGCTGGCTAGAAGTATGGAATGAGGACATAAGGAACGAATAGGTCCGTAGATTTTTCCACACATTAGGACCAATCCCCACCTCCTGGTACTTGGATGCATACCTACATCAACGCACCAAGCATTGGAGTACGATGGCTGAAGGCTTCGTGAGGACGTTTGGACTAACAGGAGGTACCGAGAAACTTGATGAAGCATTGCAGGATATAGACGCTCTAGTATTTGGTGAGGCCTACCCTGAGCAAGAACGTACTGCGCCAGCTTGGGATGCGCAGATACAAGATATCATAAACTGTAAAAGTATGTCGATAGAAGCAAGCGTTGAAGATCCCCAGAATATTACGATCGAAGAGTCAAAAGGGGAACGGGCTGTTGCAGGTCTGTTGCTGTAGACAGTTGATATCACCAAACCTCTGAAAATAAAATAAATCAATATTGGCTTGGCAGAACAACCTAAGATGGCAAAGATTGGGGGTTACTGGGATGATGGCACGGTGGGAAAGGTCGCTGAGCTGCTAAATAAATATCATGACCTATTCCCGACCAAGTTATCTGAACTTAAAGGAATCATAGGACATATGGGAGTTATGAATATTGTGTTGAAGCCAGATGCACAGCTAGTCAAAAAACAACCCTATCGCCTAAACCAAAAATACAAGCAAAAAGTTAAGGAGGAAATCAAGAAAATGGTGGCCGCGGGTATCATTGAACCAGTAGAGTCGTTAGATTGGGTGAGCCCATGGTAGTCTAGGTGAAGAAGACTAAAGGAGAAATAAGGATCTACGTCGACCTATGAAATTTAAATGATACCTGTGTCCACGATCCATTCCCCACACCATTCTTTGATGAAATCCTAGATAACGTAGGGGGTCAGGAGGCTTATTCATTTATTGATGGATTCTCAGGGTACCATCAGATACGTATTGCACCTGAATATCGTAGAAAGAAAACTTTCATAATGGAGTGGGGCTCCTTTCTATATACTATCATGCCCTTTGGATTAAAGAATTCCCTTGCCATATTTTCATGTATTGTTGTAACTATGTTCAAGGAATTCATGCACAAGTTCCTGGAAGTATATTTTAATGACTGGACGATGTTCAAATTAGTAAACAACCATGTATCTAATCTGCACATGTTGTTGGATGCCTGCAGGAAACACCAAATCTTGCTAAACATCAAGAAATGCATCTTCTGTGTCCCATTCAGAATTCTGTTAGGACACATGGTATGTCAACAGGGGTTGATGGTTGACTTGGTCAAGATTGTGATTATCATCAACTTGGCAGTTCCAACCACGAAAAAACAATTGCGCTCCATCCTCGACCACACAGGTTACTATCGGAAGTTCATATAGGGATGCGCTTTAATCACCGCTTCGATGGAAAAGCTGTTGAAAAATGATGTGTCGTTCTTCTGGAATGACGAATGCCAAAAGAGATTTGAGCTGCTAAAAGAAAATTTGGTGACAACGCCTATCCTAATAGTACCTTATTGGGCAAATATTTTCCATGTCCATGTAGATTCATTTGGGGTCGCTTTGGGAGCTGTCTTGGCACAACCTGGAGAAGGGGATATTGATCACCCGCTGGCCTTCGCTATCAGGAAGCTATCGAACGTAGAGCGTAACTATTCTACCACGGAGCAGGAGGGGCTGGCCATGGTATATGCCCTACAGAAGTACATGCACTATTTACTTAGAGGGCACTTCAAGATGTTCACAGATCATTTGACCTTAAAATACCTAGTTAATAAGCCTGTGTTGGGGGGGGAAATATGTCAGTGGTTGTTACTATTTCAGGAATATGATTTTGAAATTATTGTGAAACCAGGAAGGTTGAACGTCGGGCTGGATTGTTTGTCCAGGATCGAGACTGGGGAAGAGTCGATTAACATGGATGAGGGATTTCTTGACACGCAGTTGTTTTCTATCAAGGTAATTGACGAGCACTTTTTTGATATTGTCCACTTCTTGACCACAGGTAAGGACCTCGATGACTATTTAGTACCACATAAAAAGGAACTGGTCGCCCGTGCAGCTGACTTCACTATTATTGCAGGACAACTCTACAAGCTGGGGGCGGAAGAGGTACTGCGAAGGTATGTCCTTGAACATGAAATACTTCCTATCCTAGCCGAAGCCCATGGAGGAGTTATAGTGGGACATTATGTGGGTAAAGCTACTGCGCAGAAAATATTACGGGCCGTGCTCTAGTGGCCCACACTACAATGGATGCTCATACTTATTGTCAGGCCTGTGACGCATGCCAACGAAGCAAGAAGCCCTCATGATGGGATGAGATGCCCCTGCAACTACATATGGCCCTGCAGGCATTTGACAAATGGGCCATTGACTTTGTAGGCCACATTAACCCCCCAGGTAAGAAGACAGGTGCTCGGTATATCATTACGGCCACCGATTATGTTACAAGGTGGGCAGAAGCTAAAGCTTTCAAGGATTGCAATGCGAACACGGCGGCACACTTCATCTTTGAAAATATCTTGACCAGGTTTGGGTGCCCAAGGATCCTGATGAGTGAAAGAGGGACGCATTTCATTAACAAAACAATTAAGGCTCTAACTGAGGAATTCCAGATCCACCATGCCAAGAGTACCCCATATCATACACAGGCAAATGGAACCGTAGAAGCATTCAATAAAATTTTGGAACATGCGCTCACCAAGGTCTGTAATGCACAACAGAGTGATTGGGATGTGCACATCTTCTCTGTGCTCTGGGCCTATAGAACTACATATAAGAAGTTCATGGGAAAAACACCCTTTCGCATGGTCTACGGGAAGGAATCTATTATGCCTATGGAATACATCGTTTCCAGTTTGCGCATATAGGCCTTCACAAATATGACGGACCTAGACATCCTAGAGGAACGCCTGGCACAACTGGTAGCATTGGAAGAAGATCAGTTCGTAGCCCAATTCCACCAACAGGTTTAGAAGGCGCAGGAGAAAGCGTGGCATGATCGACATATTCAACATAAGGTATTTTCAGAGGGATAATTGGTCCTACTGTATGATAGCCAGTTTGCGAAACACCCGAGGAAGTTCTGACAACACTGGTTAGGTCCGTATGTGGTAAAGGAAATTACCAATGGCGGAGCGGTCAAATTGGCTACACAGGGATGGTGCGCAGGGATGATGCACAGAACTGGAAGTATGGGTGGGTGTGATATCGGCATAGGTGTTGTGCGCAGTGGAAAAAAAATAGCCGTTGGGATGGAGTGGGAGCATTGAAAATCACGTTTCCTGTTCGATGAAGCGTGTAACTAGAAATTAATGTGGCAATTTAAGAGGACTTTTTACTGTTTCTGTAATGATGAAGGGAAATTAAGGATCTGTGAGCTGGTTTTTTCTCGCAACGGCTATAAGATGGGGATTGTTTGTTTTATGGGATTCAATTACTGGTTTAGATTGCTGCACCTTGGCCACTCTGATATATATCATCTTATCTATCTACCTGTCGTTCACATGACTGAGCGAGCTACGCCTTCCCACAGTAGCAATGTTGAATTCATATTCCAAGCAAGGATGACTACTACCAATCCAAATGCACCTCTGCCTGAAACGATGTCTGAGGACATAGGATTCGATGAAGTCAGAGGAGTAACCCTTGCATGAGAGGAAATAATTGTCTCGATTCCTGCAACGTGGAAAGTGAAAGAAAAGGTAAAGCAAGCAAAATGGGTGGGTGGGAAGCCTCGTACTTCCCCTCGGATTCAACGCTCCCCCCAGAAAGTGCCTAAGAAGCGATCGCCTACGGCACCCCCGAACCTGATGGCGCTCATAGCAGAAGGCCTGGAGGTGACTCCGTTGACCTGGTTACCACCTTATATTCAGTCGCAAAGAAAAAAACACACGTATGCCCAACGTGGATGTCGTCTTCTCCTATATTTAGATGCCTCTGGTCCCAGAAGAAGTGCCCCAACTGGGAGATATGTTTGGCCACCTCCCCCACATAAAGTTCGATGACCATGACCTAGGGAACCTGGGCGCTTTCCCTTCGTTAGCTCCACACTTGTACCTAGAACAAGTTGTTGAAGATGGTGTGCTCAAGGTAGAGCTGATGATTTGGGTCAAGGGATTAGCCGACGCAGGAATATTGAACTTATTGTGCCTCCCCCACTTCGGTTGCTACAACATAACCAACCTAGTTGTTCACCAACTACTGGCACTTGTTCATGATGGATGCTTGTGGCTCCAAGGTCGCATACCAATTTATGCTGCTCTTATTCACCGCATTATTGGCCTCTCTATGCATGGACCCAATCCTAGGGAAGGCACGGGCATGAAATTCAAGCACCATACTGCTAGAGATGTTTAGTGTTACACCATTTTTTGGTCATCTAACCTATTATCATTAGATGGACCCAAGTACACCATGTAAGACCAATTTTACCCTAAGTAAAATTGCTTTCACTATGTAAAATAACTTAATAAACCACATTTATTAGGTTGTTTATGGTCTAAACAGGAAACCCCAAAAGGACATATTAAACAAACCTATATTTGTTTGATTTTCCTCAAGGAATAATTAATTAAACAATAATTCAATTATTATTCCTGGTCATGTTTAACCCAAAACAAAGAAATTAATTAGATAAATCCTTATTTATCTTGTTATTTTCTAGGAATAATTATTTAAATCTTATTTAAATAATATTCCTTGTTAAATATGACTAAATCATTTATAAATAATTAAATAAATCATTATTTATTTAATTATCATTCAACCACTTCCTTAAAATAATAAATAAATCATTTATTTATTTATTATTTACAAATAAAGGAATTTGACCCAAGTCAAATTCCTTTCCCCTCCAACAAATATAATAAAATATTCCATAAAAGGTGGATCTAGATTTGGTTAATATTATTTTAATCATGCACCAAGATCTAGAATGACCCAATATTTTGTTATAAATAGAAGGGTTTTCCCATTCATTTTTCACCTTTTGTTACCCATTAGATCACTCTGGATCTTTGCTATTGGTCTGAATTTGAGCCATTATCATTGTCATATTCTCCATTATTTGCGTTGTGAGCTCCCTTTGAGTTCTATGTTTGTCTGGGTTTTCTACACCAACAAGAGAGAGAAATGCTAGATCTGAAGCGCTGAGGACTTTCAAGAACCCATCCCATTGAGGAGAATTGGAAACACCTTTCTTGTTTTCCTCTTAGGTGACCTTAATATAAAAAATTCTTTCAAAAATATTGTTCTTGTCTTGTCTATTGGATGCATGGAGCAAAACCTTATTTTTACTACTTAATGTCTTTTTATGCATAGATCTGGATTTTTGCAGCATTTGTCTTGATCAACTAACCGCAGATCTGAAGATATTGGCAGCCATATTTGATGTTAGGGCTATTTTTTATGCATAGCTAAAGTGGTCTTTTTTCATACACTTCGAAAAAAGATTCATACTAACAATTGGCGACTCCACACGGGTTTTCAATTACGACCGCTGTTGTTTTTCCTATTCCTGCATATCCAGCTGCTTCAGACCCTAGGGTTTCTTTTCAGCTTTTTGTTTTTTCTATTTTTATGTCATTTTTTACCTATAAAACCCTCAAACATTAAAATTTCTAATTTCCGTGTGTTTCTGGCCCTATTGCGCAGGTAACAGACATCAGCCGCAACTGAGACGGTAACTTTTTCTGAAATCTGCTGCTGAGACACCTGGAGCTGCAGGTCACACTTTTTGGCCCAGAACCTGTGACCTGGATTGGAGGATGCACTTTTCAGCACAGAATCTGCGACCTGGACAGAAAACAGGTTAGAACCTGTGACCTGCACTTTTTTCTGCAAATTTTCAGTAATTTTTCTGGGTTTGTCTGAAGCTTCTGTCAGGGTTTTCCAGCCTCTGTCTCAACCCGTTTAGACCTGTTTCTAATCTTTTTTACTCAACTAAGTGGGAATCTAGCCCCTTAGGGATTTAGTACCCTCCACTTTTTGTGGAAGAGTTTTAGTTGTTTTAGCCGTCTGAATTTTCAGAGTTTCAGCCTTTTTCTTTTTAGATTTGATACCTCACCTTCAGATCCCTTTTAGATAAGCTCTTCTCCCTTTCAAATCACCTCCTATAGTTTTGTTTGGGTTTGCCTCTAGGTCCACCTTCTTTTCTCTCCTGCCTTTAGCTAATTTCCTCCTTTTTGCAGCAACCTTGCCTCTGCCTCTTTGATGTTTTCTGCACCTCTTTCCTGCAGATTTCTCCTTTAGATCCTTGTCCCTCCCGACCTTAGATCTATTGGCCCCTTTTTAATGTGTTTTGACTAGATTTTTTTGCCCTCTTTAAGACTAGTTTTGAGAGACCCGCCTTCTTGGGTTAGATTGATGCAGTGTTAGCTGTTAATTTTCTGTTATTTCACTTTTATATACTGTTATCTGCAGATTTATTTTCATTTACACAACACACTTTTTTTATTTTACTCTCAAAATGTCTGGGTTTAAAAATTAAAATTAACACATGCCACACACTGAACCTAAGCGAAGAAGAGCCTGGTTAACACTGCCATGCAAAGACTTTAAAATCAATGGACATTGCACCTTTCTGCCCTTGTTTCGACATTGTGATCACTTGATTCTGCACCTCCCTGCCCTTGTTGGTCATTCTTCTTCCCTTTGTGCCGTCATCATTGTGCCCCCAAGGCGTATATATCGGAGAATTCTTGGCCTTCACCCTAAGTTTACGGTTGGAAGACTTACTCCTTCCTGCCATCGTCGAGTTAGTCCTCCCTCGAGTTCGCACTCCGACTCCTCTTCTGATTCTTTGGGTTCTCCTTTTACTTCTAGTTCTCCCCCTGTCACCTTCACTATGTCTGGTTCAGGGCCTAACACTAGCAGTAATGGAGCTCTTTCCCATCCATATGCTCCACCTCCTATGCGCTATGGCCTCCCTCCGGGAGGGGCCAGCACCTCCAACAATTTCCCCCCTCCAGGTAGCATGTATTCAGGATACGACATGCCTCATACTTTTGCCCAACCTCCTGCTTACCACAATGTTTCCCAACCTAACCATTACCCTTATCCACAGCTTGGTGCCCCAGCTCCTCCAGCATTTGCACCTCCGCATCCCTTGCCTTCTGAACCCTAGCAACAACAACTACCACCCCCTCTGGGGCAAGTATTTACACAGCAGGGCGCAACTAATCCTCCTTCTTCTCAAAGGAAGAGGAAAGGTAATCACAACCAATCTGTCCCTGGTACTCGTGGACCTAATCCTCAAGGTATTGCGCCTAACACTACTAATCAGCAAAATGGCACTCAGCCCAAGCCGGACAGGCCTATTCGTAAAAATTAGCCTTGTTCGTGTTGTAGTATTTCCGGTCATTACACTCATGATTGTCCCCTTTTACACTAGATGCAGCAGATGTGGGAGTCTCAAGCCACATTGTGAGGATAACATGCCTCCCCTACTGCTCCCCCCAATGTGGCCATTACTCAACCGACTGTGTTTACCGATCCCTTCCCTCAGCAAGGATTCGTGGCTACCCAACCACCTCATGGACCAGTAGCCAATCAACCTTCCCCTTCTGGTTCCTCCGATTTCCAGCTCCTCATGATGAACTCTGATACACCTTTACCCGTCGACCTTAACCTTCAAACTCTGTCTCGTCAGTACCCCAAGCCTACCGCTCCGTCTGTTCTCGAGTCATCTTCTTCAGGTTCTACCGAGACTCTTTCGACATCCAACGGTCCCTTACATATCCCTCAGCCCAAAGTTGAGGTTCATACCGAGATTCCTAAGGGACCATTACGCCGAAATGTTGCTTCTGGTCGAGCTGCTCATTCATATAGCATAGTAGATGATTTGGCGTAGTCTCTTGCTGCCATTTCAACACTGGAAGTCCTCCAGTCATGTCCTTCTCAACGGAAGGCTCTACTATCCGCCATGGGCGTTGTAGATCTTGTTGATGACCAATTGATTGTTTTCGACGCCCGTCAATCAGAACATCCTCCCCTTCCTGCTTCCGTAGCTTTCCAAATCCCCGTCAAAATCCGGAATGCTAACGTTTCTTGGTGTATTATTGATGAGGGGGCATCCACCTGTGTGATGTCTGATTCAGTTTGGAAACAACTCGGATCTCCTGAGTTTTCCCCTTCCACAATCACCCTTCGTGTGTGGGATGGCCATGCCTTCCAGCCCGTTGGACTATTCAGTAATTGTCCTATCACTCTTGCGGGAAAGACTGTTTGCGTTGACGTTGAAGTCATCGACGCCCCTCTTGATTATAACATTATTTTAGGGCGTAGCTACACTTATGCCATGTCTGTTATCCCATCCGCGGTTCACCGCAAGATGTTTTTCCCTCATAATGGAAAGATAGTCACTATTGACCAGTTGACATATCATGAGCCAAAATCTTAGACCTCCCCTGAGTTGACCATCTCTTCTGTCGCCAATAAACAAACCGTCGATTCTTTTACCAGTGTCTCTCCTGGCGTCTACAAAGACTCCTCTTTGCTTGGAACCTTCCCTGGTCTTCCTCCTCCTCTTGCCTCTGATCCCAGCTTAGCGAATGTTTTCATGATGCAATCGTCTCAGGCTGACCTTAAGTGACCCGCTTCGACTAGTCAGCAACCTCAAACCCAACCTCACCCACCGCAACCTGCTCCTAGCCCTTCGTCCCATCCAGCCGGACCTCTTCCTTCTGGCCCTTCTCCTACAACTGGTACCCATGAGCCCCTCTATCCTCCTTGGTCAGTCCCACCAGGCCTCAACCATCTTGAAGCCGTCCCTCCTGGTCATTACCTCACTGGTCAGATACCTTTCCTTGCTCCCCCTCCCGGATTCTATTCGGTTCCCATCATGGCCACCCTTTCTCTCCCCAACTTGACCTTGGGTATACCCATTTGGTACCTTGACCCTCCAGCTACTACCCCGCCTGGTCACCCCAAACCCTACCTTGCTTTGACACTGGTTCAACTGGTCCCCCTAGCTTCTCCCGTTGCTACAGTGGCCTCAACACCTCAACAAGACCCCTCTCCTATTGGTTCAAATTCGGGAAATAAAGGCAAAGCTCGCAAGGGGGCATCCAAATACAAGGCCACCCCGACTGACCTTGCCCCTCCTCCGCCCGCAAAGCCTTGCGCCTTGTGTGATGTCATCGGTCGTGCCACCCATACTTGTCCTGAGTTTCCCCGTATTAAACCCATGGTTAAAGTCGCATTCCTCGAGTCTACAGTTCCTGAAACCTCTGTTTCTTCCTCAACTGCAACCAAGAACCCAAATACTATTTTCACCAACAAACCCTATGCTCTGTGTGGTGTCCATGGCCATTATTCCCACCATTGTCCCCACTTATCGCATTACCGCACCTCTTTAGAAGTAGTCCAGGAGTACGATATTGAACAAAATAAATCCGCCTCTCCCATACATGCGCAATATGCTTCAGGTCAGCTTGAGGATTTACCCGCTCCCATTGACATTCCCCCTCCCAGTGTCGAGATGACTGAGCCTGCTGCCACCATCCTATACCTATCATCATCCATGAGACCCTCGGTGGAAGTTCCCTTGGAGACTTCCCCTGATGTTTCGCTTGACCCCCCTTCAGCGATCACCCGGGGCTCAACATCGGTAGCTCCTTTATCCACTTACTCTTCTGTCACCCCTTGTGACGATGTGCATGTGACCCTCTCTTCTCATGATGATGAGTCAGGTAGCTTTGCTGCATTAGGTGGTCTTTCTTCCACCTGTCACCCCATCTTCTATCATGATGATGACATTATGGAAGGAATCACCTCCCCTGAATTTATCTATTCCCCCTTACATCGGCCCCATGCATTCAAACCACATACACCTTGTGGCCATTACATTGACACCCAGTGTTTAGGTAAGGGGAAACCCATATTTGAGAGACTAAGAGAAGCAATTCTCCACAACTCTCCTAGTGTATTTGGTCATGTTGACTCTAGTACCATTATTCTTCCACATTTAGAAGAACCTCTAGAGTCCCA